>SJYW01034593.1:329-35997 GCA_006410735.1 Raphicerus campestris | reverse complement strand
CTATGCAGAGTACATCATGAGAAACGCTGGGCTGGAGGAAGCACAAGCTGGAATCAAGATTGCCAGGAGAAATATCAACCACCTCAGATATGCAGATGACACCACCCTTATGGCATAAAATGAAGAGGAAATAAAAAACCTCTTGATGAAAGTGAACGAGGAGAGTGAAAAA
Organism: Raphicerus campestris; assembly: GCA_006410735.1. NCBI lineage: Eukaryota > Metazoa > Chordata > Mammalia > Artiodactyla > Bovidae > Raphicerus > Raphicerus campestris. Next base: position 35,825 of record SJYW01034593.1, on the reverse strand, counting down.
GTTGGCTTAAAGCTCAACATTCAGAAAACTAAGATCACAGAATCCGGTCCCATCACTTCATGGCAAATAGATGGGGNAATGAAGAGGAAATAAAAAACCTCTTGATGAAAGTGAACGAGGAGAGTGAAAAAGTTGGCTTAAAGCTCAACATTCAGAAAACTAAGATCACAGAATCCGGTCCCATCACTTCATGGCAAATAGATGGGGAACAGTGGAAACAGTGTCAGACTTTATTTTGGGGGGCTCCAAAATCACTGCAGATGGTGATTACAGTCATGAAATTAAAAGAGGCTTGCTCCTTGGAAGGAAAGTTATGACCAATCTAGATAGCATATTCAAAAGCAGAGACATTACTTTCCCAACAAAGGTCCATCTAGTCAAGGCAATGATTTTTTTCCAATTGTCATGTATGGATGTGAGAATTGGACTGTGAAGAAAGCTGAGCACCAAGAATTGATGCTTTTGAACTGTGGTGTTGGATAAGACCCTTGAGAATCCCTTGGACTGCAAGAAGATCCAACTAGTCCATCCTAAAGGAGATCAGTCCTGGGTGTTCATTGGAAGGACTGATGTTGAAGCTGAAACTTCAATACTTTGGCCACCTGATGCAAAGAGCTGACTCATTGGAAAAGATCCTGATGCTGGGAGGAATTGGGGGCAGGAGGAAAAGTGGACGACATAGGATGAGATGGTTGGATGGCATCATTGACTCAATGAACGTGGGTTTTGGTGGACTCCAGGAGTTGGTGATGGACAGAGAGGGCTGATGTGCTGTAGTTCATGGGATCACAAAGAGTTGGACATGACTGAGCCACTGAACTGAACTAAATAACAATATTTCATGCAAAGATGGGCACAATAAAGGACAAAAATGGTACAGACCTAATGGAGGCATAAGAGAGTAAGAAGAGCTGGCAAGAATACACAGAAGTGTATAGAAAAAGGTCTTAAACCCAGAAAACCATTATGGTGTGGTCACTCACTTAGAGCCAGACATCCTGGAGTGTGAAGTCAAGTAGGTCTTAGCAAGCATTATTATGAACAAATTTGGTGGAGGTGAACAAATTCCAGCTGAGCTATTTAAAATCCTAAAAGATAATGTTGTTAAAGTGCTGCATTCAATATGTCAGCAAATTTGGAAAACTCAGCGATAGCCATGGGACTGGAAAAATTCAGTTTTCATTCTAATCCCCAAAATGAGCAATGCCAAGAATGTTCAAACTACCATATAATCATGCTAATTTCACATGCTAGCAAGATTATGCTCGAAATCCTTCAAGATAGGTTTTAGCATTATGTTAATGGAGAATTTCCAGATGTACAAGCTGGATTTAGAAAGGCAGAGAAACCAAAGATCAAATTTCCAACATTCACTGAATCATGGAGAAAGCAAGGGAGTTCCAGAAAAACATCTACTTCTTGTTCATTGACTATGCTAAAGTTATTGATTGTGTGAATGACAATAAACGGTGCAAAGTTCTTAAAGAGATGGGAACACCAGACTATCTTACCTGTCTCCTGAGAGATCTGTGTGTGCGTCAAGAAGCAACAGAAAGAACAGGCCATGGAACAGTGGACTGGTTCAAAATTGGGAAAGGAGTATGACAAGGCTGTATATTGTCACCCTACTTATTTAACTTCTGTGCAGAGTACATCATGCGAAATGCCGTGTTGGATGGATCACAAGCTGGAATCAAGATTGCCAGGCTCAGAGGTTAAAGCATCTGCCTGGAATGAGGGAGACCTGGGTTCAATCCCTGGGTCGGGAAGATCCCCTGGAGAAGGAAATGGCAACCCACTCCAGTACTCTTGCCTGGAGAAGTCCATGGAGGGAGGAGCCTGGTAGGCTACAGTCCATGGGGTTGCAAAGAGTCGGAGACAACCGAGCGACTTCACACATGACAAAACTAGAGAGCATATTAAAAATCAGAGACCTCATTTTGTTGACCAAGGGCTGAATAGTCAAAGCTATTATTTTTCCAGTAGTCATATACATATGTGACTATGTATCTGTATGTGACTCATATCTGTATACATATACAGATGTGAGTTTTTGACANACTTTGTTGACCAAGGGCTGAATAGTCAAAGCTATTATTTTTCCAGTAGTCATATACATATGTGACTATGTATCTGTATGTGACTCATATCTGTATACATATACAGATATGAGTTTTGGACATAAAGCAGGTTGAGCACAAAATAATTCATGCTTTTGAATTGTGCTAGAGAAGACTCCTGAGAGTCTCTTGCACAGAGATTGAACCAGTCAATCTTAAAGCCTGAATATTCACTGGGAGGAGTGTTGCTTAAGCTGAAATTCTAATATTGTCGCCACCTGATGCAAAGAACTGAGTCATTGGAAAAGACCATGATGCTGGGAAGAATTCAAGGCAAAAAGAAAATGGGATGGAAGAGTATAAGATAGTTAGATATCATCATCAACTCAATGGACATAAATTTGAGCAAACCTTGGGTGGAGGACAGAGGAGTCTGTTGTGCTACAGTCCATGAGATTGCAAAGAGTGGGACAGGATTTAGTGACTGAAAAATGACAACAACAGTATGAATAATGGCTAACATTTAGCAAGGATTTGCCCTAGACTAGGTACTATGCTAACAGATTTGTGTGTATGCTAACTTTCAGTTTTACATAATCCTACACAGCTAGTTATGCTTGTATTATTAATATAATCATTCCCATTGTGCAAATTAGCAAAGGCCCATGAGCTTAATAATTTCCCAAAGTCATAGCCATTAAATACCTGAGTTCTAGCCCTGGTAGGATAAGTTCAGAGCCATGTTCTTAACCAGCAGAAGTTACCACTCTTTTATTTCCAACTACAGCAAAGTATCACCATTCAAACTGGAAAATTTACGTAGATAAATGTTACATTTGTATTCAAGAAATCCATCTGCATATTATTGTTACTTATTGTGAAATCAGATTTGGAAGAATTTTGAAGTCTGTTGGACTACCTACAATAGTGTTTCGCAGACTGAATATCTTTTGGTTTAAAATAAAAAGTGATATTTGCCTATATGCACTATGCATATGGTAGTGAAGAGGAGCTAAAAAGCCTCTTGATGAAAGTGAAAGAGGAGAGTGAAAAAGTTGGCTTAAAACTCAACATTCAGAAAACGAAGATCATGGCATCCGGTCCCATCACTTCATGGGAAATAGATGGGGAAACAGTGGAAACAGTGTCAGACTTTATTTTTGGGGGGCTCCAAAATCACTGCAGATGGTGACTGCAGCCATGAAATTAGAAGACTCCTTGGAAGAAAAGTTATGACCAACCTAGATAGTATATTCAAAAGCAGAGACATTACTTTGCCGACTAAGGTCCATCTAGTCAAGGCTATGGTTTTTCCTGTAGTCATGTACGAATGTGAGAGATGGACTGTGAAGAAGGCTGAGCACCAAAAAATTGATGCTTTTGAACTGTGGTGTTGGAGAAGACTCTTGAGAGTCCCTTGGATTGCAAGGAGATCCAACCAGTCCATTCTGAAGGAGATCAACCCTGAGATTTCTTTGGAAAAAATGATGCTGAAGCTGAAGCTCCAGTACTTTGGTCACCTCATGGGAAGAGTTGACTCATTGGAAAAGACTCAGATGCTGGGAGAGATTGGGGTCAGGAGGAAAAGGGGACGACCGCGGATGAGATGGCTGGATGGCAACACAGACTCAATGGACGTGAGTCTGAGCAAACTCGGAGAGATGATAATGAACAGGGAGGCCTGGCGTGCTGCCACTTACGGGGTCGCAAAGAGTCGGGCACGACTGAGCGACTGAACTGAACTGAACTGATACTCTCTTGACATGTACCAATGAGTGAAAATACCATTTATGAAAAGGGTACCTGTTCTACTTGGTTAAAAGTACACAATATACTACCTGCAAAATAAATGTATAATGCATATTGAAAGGATGGGTGAATGAATGAATGGATAAATGAATCAATGTCTTATGCATAGGGGTCAGCTAATACAATTCATACCTTTATGTATGAGACTGTGTCTGTTTTGATATTTCAACTTAATTTTTTAATGATTATTTTAATGGAAAGATGTTCATTTGACTTTAAAGGAAATGACTGTGGACATAGTTAATAATTCCTTTCTTCAACACCCAGAGGATAGATTTCCCACTGGCTAGAATGCAAATTATCAACAGAATAAATGTTGTCCCTAATTAAGAAAATAATCATGGTGTATACTAATGATAACATGACTAGAAAATAGCTGAGGTTGAAATTTTAGTGTCAAATATTGCTTCTTTCTGTAATGGTTAAAATATTCACAGTTTCTATACAATCTATGATTGATTCTGTTTCACTTGAGAGAAATTTATCATACCTAAAGTGAGAATTGTAAGATTACCACTTTCACAACAATCAAAACATCAGGAATGAAAATCCCACCCACTAGCATGATAAATATTTTAATAATATATCCTCATCAGTAATGCTGCTGTAAGTTGTCATTGATAACAGAACTATTTCAAAGTTTAGTTTCAACAATGCTTATGGCCTAGCATTTCAATTAGACAGCTAACAATCTCTGACTTCTATGTGATTAAATATAGATTCAATTCCAGAGAGTACATTGCTATCATTTTACTAGTATGAACATATTTTAGTCAGAGTTTGGCATTATTAACATGGGTTTTATAGTTTTTTTTATCCCTCTCATATGTTCTGTAAGAAAAAGTCTGAGGATGAACACAAAGAATGGTTTTGGTATTCATTTATAAATCTCTGACAAACGATTGTTTAATTGGTATGATTAATGGTTCTATTAAGGTATAGAATAGTTTCATTTACTTTTCTAGGAAAAAATAAATAACTACAAAAGTAAGATGGAGAAAGCAAGAGTAAGGGTCTATTGAATGATGTAGAAAACTTGAAATATGAGTGATTTACCCGAACATTTAACAACAATCCTTTGAAGGCAACAGTCAACATCAGTGAGCCAATCTGCCTTAGAAATGCTGTTCAGAAAAAACACAAGTTAAAGAATGCTATTTATATCATTATTTGCTTAAATACTTTTTCATTGACCTCAGAAAAGCATCTGTCAAGTGCTATGTTCACAGAGTAAGTCAATATCTACTAACACTTAATGACAATAGAACTGTGAAATGGTGAAAATACTTTTTGTGTCAAAGCATGACTAGAGCAAAGGCAAAAGCTTCTTATCAAGAATTACATTAGATTCACAAGGCCAGCAGTTGCCTGCAGTATTTTGAATATGCTTTTCTGGTGCTGAAGCTGTGAAAATGAGCCAGAGTATGAAAAATGCAATTTTTTGTTGGAACTTTTCAATAGCATAGGTTATGAAATATAAGAGCAGACGTGTATGTTCCATTCCTGATGTTGATCCTATTGAATATTCTCTACACAGGAATGAAGCATTAAAAAGCTGGCCCCCTAAGTCTATTTGAGTTCTTTCTCCCATAAGATAACATTGAACTTGAACCTGGCAAAGTAAATCATTCCAAATTCAAATGCCCCTGTGCACTCTGCATAGGGACACAGAGAAGGAGTAGCAACTAATGCTCATTTTTAGAATAGAACTGCCCACAGCTGTTCCAGTCAGACATTTTGCAAGAAGATAAAATAAACTGTAAATAAAGAGATGGGCAGGATTTAACTGTTATGCCCATGAAATTAACATCTGGCTCAGGGCCTAAAAATGATCATTTACAGATTATGGAAGCTGACATTTCACATTACATCAGCTAAAATGTCATAAGCATTTTAAATTATCAAAAGTAAAAAAGCCAGGAAACACATAGAATTGTAGGGAAAAAACCCAAACAACAAACTCCATGGAGGAGGGACAAACACTGCTCAAATAATACTTCAGGATTTTCTCCAATGGATCCTTTCAGATGGATTAACAATGACACAAGCAAATTTAATAAACCCAGTCTGTCTAATAAGCCGAGTCTAATGTACATATGTATCAACTATCAGTTAAGAGAAGAAAGAAATATGTAATGAATATAAATACCAAAACGTACATCTTCATAGGTAAGTCAGAATAAACAGTCACTATGTTGACTTCCTCATGTTAACATAATTTTAAGAATCTCTATCTTTGGCATTCAGAGAGAATGAATCATTTCACTCTATCAGGAGAATATCGAATAGCCTTATTCCCTTAAAGACTTATGTGTAAGGTAGAGGAGGAAACACCGGATGACTGTAACTATCAACACTGATCTTTAAACTTTTAAATAATATAGAACTTCCTGAATTAAGTATATATTAAATACTTACCTTTAACCACTAATGCTTAATCAAATCTCACTAACTGCAGTAGTGTTTACTTGGCAATCTCAACAATTTAGACTAAAAGTTGAGATCAGGGAAGAACCTCTAAATAGCCGAACTAATATTTTAAAATTTGTTTCATTTTAATTGCTTCTTATAAAAGAATGATGCCAATGTTACCAAATTAACAGTGCATTACAAAGATAGTTCTATTCTTAAAAGAAGGTTTTTTAACAGCAGACTAAGAAGGAAAAATAACAGATTGCACTCTAAAAACTCAGAGTAAAAACACAGAAAATCAAATAAGTAACTAAATAAAAAAGTTAATTAAAAAAATCCCATGATGGTACACTATTGTTCTGGCCACCTACCTCAATAGATCTTAAGAATGTTTTTATATAAAGAAGGGTATATGAAATGCTCAGATTGGAGATTATAGATGAATTCATTTATTTATTTAATAATCTTTTCTTAAGGGACTATCATGTGACAGACACTGCAGAAAGAGCCAGAACAATACAATGACTAATCCCAAATAGACCTAATGCATATCCTGGAGAAATAAACAATTTATAAATTATCATGTTAAGGTTTGACAGAAAACAACAAAATTCTGTAAAGCAATTATCCTTCAATTAAAAATAAATTCATTAAAAGGAATAAATAAATTATAATGGATTTCCACCATATCTAGGAAAACAGAAGTCCAACTCCTCTGTTGGTGGTATAGAAAATAGAATCTCAGGATGGGAAAACGCTCTTGTTCAGTAATTCAGTCTCTCACATTTTATCCCCTTGTGTTTCTCACATTCCCATTACTCCTGGTACTAATCTGCCACCTTCCCCACTCCCACAATTAAAATGCTTCTAGAATATAGCTCTGACTCAAGTAGCTCTGATTTGGTCTCATAACTGAGACAAATTGGGTGTAAAAAAAAATCTTTTTAAAATATTAATGGAGGACTACTTGGAAAAGAATGTGAAGAGCACACACAAATATTTAGTCCACAAGGCATTCCTATGGCAAAATTTTTGCTGCAGTGAGGAGCTATAAATCAGAGATTACCATGATTCTCTCCTCAGGTCTGATCATTTTGCCCCTGGCAAAACCAAGTAACAATTCCTGGGATATAGAAATAGAATCTGGAAAATAAAATGAAGTCTAGTCATTTTTTTCCCTCATTTTCTTTTGTTCTTAGCCTAGTTTCACTTGCTTATAGAGTGCCTGCTGTGTAGGGCCCTTGTACCTGGCATGTCAGACCAAAGTTCCCAAAGTGAAAAGGCTGCACTGACACCTCCGCTGGGTGTGCTCATGTGGAGCGGCACTGTGCTCACACTGTGCTCACACTGTGATTCAAGATGGCAGAGGATGCGGACTGTGCGCAGAGATGCTGCACTGGCACTGCAATTTGGAACTGAGTGTGGCTGCACTAGACCCAGGGACAGCACTCTGCACCCACTGCCCCAACAAAAAACCCAGTAAAGCAGCCCTGCTCAAGCCTATTGGGAAGAGCTTGTTTTCTAGAGCTGCGCTGGCAGATCTCCATCCTCTGATAAAGATTTCCTTTGCTTCTAAAGCAAATTCAGTCTCATTATATTGGTTCAAATGACATTGGACAGTGTGAAAGACATTTTATATTTTATGGTGGATCAAAAATATTTAAACAAAAAAATTTCTCTTTTGGCTTCCTCTCCCTCCTCTACTGTGCACTGTGTATCTGCATTGTGCACCAACCAAACCTCTCCTCTGGTAGAGATAACTGCTCAGTCATAAATGGCAGCATTCTCTGAGCATCAAGACAGCCTCTTGAAAAACAATATTGCTTCTCCATCTTATAAGGAGACATGATGACCCACCAGTTTGCATTTGCAGTGATGGAATGTGCAAACTGTCATTTAATGTAGAGCCCTGTTTCAAAAAACATAGATAACTGTGCTTTGATTTCTAATGGGTAGAAGAGTTCTGGGAGCTTTCTAAGAGGCTGTTCTTAATTATTCCTCAATTTGGCGCAAATAAAATTTTCCATTTCTTTCATGGACAGACATTAACTTTTCATTGACAGCAGGAAGATCTTTTATGGTGCCTGACTTGAAATTATTGATAACAATTTGTTGAAGAGCTCACAAAGCTCTGGAAAACATTTATGGTACTATAAAGGCTAATAGAATAATAACATAATATAGGATATTTCACATGCTACAATATGAATGAAATATGATAATAAAGATGATAATCAAATGAAGATGTACATAGGGTGAGGTTCAGAAGGGAGATTGTGTCACTCATGGAATTGGGTTGTGTCATCCTCTCGGCATTTGGATATGTTAGCAATATGGGAATTCATCAAATCTCTGTTCAAGAGTTTTTATAGAGCTTAATTTCTAGCCTCACCCCCTTCCAATTCTGTAATCTCCTGGTTTTTCAAGTGACCAACCACATCTTGATGCTACTTAAGGACTCCAATCTCAGTCACCTCATTAGCATATACTCCTGTGTGCTCAAAAGGGATTTCTCATAAATTAAAAAAGATGCTATTACCACTCAAGAAATTTCAATGGCTTGGGGAGCTCTGTGCCAGGAATCAGGGAGAGACATCAAATACATTTCTTATACCACAAATTCTTTTACTATGACATATAAAAATTAAACCCAAAGCTTACAGTTTAAACACAACAGCTAAAACTATAAAATATTTAGAAGAAAACATTGCAGAAGATATTTGTGACATGGGGTTAGGTCAAGATATGTTAGCACCATTTATAATAGTGATAATAATAAATTAGATTTTATAAAAGTTACAAACATTTGTACTTCAACAAATACCATGAAAAGACAGGGAGAAGACAAGACTCATATTTTCATATCATATGTCATATAAGGAGCTTTTATCTAGAATTACATAAAAGTCTTACACCTCAGTAATTAGAAGACAGACAATTCAAATTAAAAATTCTGTTTGAAAAAAGAATTCACCAAAAAAGAACTTTTACCAAAGAGTGAAGAAGTGAAGAGTTTTCACCAAAGAAGAATAAAAAACATTTAAAAATACTAGTCATTAGGGAGATATAAATTAAACCTACAATGAGCATCTTCTCTACCCACTGGAATTAATATAATCAGCAAGGCAAGTGCTGTTGAGGATGTGGAGAAACTGGAATACATATACTGCTGGAAGAAATTTAAACTGTCACAGCTATTTTGTAATATATTTTATTTGTTTCATAAAAAAGCTAAAAATAAATTTACCATATGACAAGCAATCCTATTCTTAGGAATCTACCTGACAAGAATGTTTATTGACACAAAGATATGCACATGACTGTTCATTGCAACATTATTCATAGTAGCCCTAAACTGAAAACAATTAAACTGTCCATCATTTGGTGTATGGATAAGCAAATGCAGTATGACATACATGGGATACTATTTAGAAATTAAAAAGGAGTGAACTACTGATGTTCTGTGCTGTGCTTAGTCACTCAGTCCTGTTGAGTCTTTGTGACACTACGGAGCCCACCAGGCTCCTCTGTCCATGGAATTCTCCAAGCAAGAATCCTAGAGTGGGTTGGTTTGTCCTTCTCCAGGGGATCTTCCCAACCCAGCAACTGAACACAGGTCTCCCTCACTTCAGGCAGATTCTTTACCATCTGAGCTACCGGGGAAGCCAGAACTACTGATACATGGTGCATTTTAAATGAAACGTAAAACACTGCCCCAATGAAAGAAGCCAGAAGAAAAAGAAGAGATATTTTATGATTCTATTTTTACAGAATATCCAGAAAAGGCAAATTTATACACGGAAAAGAAATTAGTGGTTTCTTTTATCAGGATTCAAAATATCAGGAAAGATATTTTTGGGGTATCCTAAAACTAGATTGTGGTGATGGTTGTACAACTGTGTTACTAAAATCATTGTGATATAAGTGTAACAAACCTCAAAAAGCTGTTTAAAAATACACATTACTGATCTTCCGTAATTAATTTTGTGTCAGAGTTTGAAGCCTCATATTAATTCAATTACCATCTGGAATGGTTCTCTTTTAGCTCTGGATGATTTCAGAAACTTGTTTTGCTTCTTAGCTCCTGTTCAGTCCCCTCCTCATGGAAAGACCCACTACACAAGTTCTTAGGCAGAAGCAATCAGCTAATAATATGCAAAATGATTATCATGAGAGCAAGAGGTGTCTTTGGATGTTTTATCAAAGGTTTACTTAGAGGGTTCTTTGTTTGGGTTTACATTCTGAAACATATATCTTTTCTTCATTTGGTGGACACCATGAATGATTTTGGATACCATGAATGATTTCACTTTCAGAGATCCAAATAGCAACATATGAGAATAGTCTTTCCCCTCAGTTTAAGCACAAATAAAATATGAAAATAAGAGTTTTATTTGGTAGCAGAAAAGTCACCCTTGCTGTATGAAAATGTCTGTACATAAATGAACAGTTAACAATCAATTAAACAGGGAAAGTGCTGTGGGTTTTCGGAGGAGGGAGATGGGCAAGACAATGGACAGTAAAATAAGTGGGAGTTGCCCAGTGTCTGACTGATGAAAAAGAGCATTCTGAGCGGTGAAATCCTTTTTAAATTAAATAAAATTTGGAGACCAGGATCAAATTGCCCAGTGTCTGAGTGATGGAAAAAAAAGCATTCTGAGCTGTGAAAATTTTTTAAGTTAAATAAAATTTGGAGACCAGGATCAAGGAGCTGTCATGCTCTGAGACCACAGCAGAGCTCAACAACCGAACAAACTTCTCTTTGTTCCTGGCAAGAACTCAGTCAGGGAAAAGTCAAAGACTCTGTTCATAATAACCCTCCCAACTTTCTCTTCCTCTCTATAAGAGCTCTTCTTCCTTTGCCATGCATGTGAGTCACTACTGATTCAGACTCCAACTGTAATTCTCTGCTGATCCCAAATAAACCCAACATTGCTGAAGAAATATCCAGCAGTCTGTTTGCATCAGGTTAACAAAGAAGATGACATGTATAAAAAGTTAGTGGAGTTGCTACTTCTTTAAAAAAAAGTTCAATAAATATTTGTCATAATGAAATGAATTTAGTAAGTAGGCATTTACAGTAGCTATGATATGAGCCATCACTGAAAGACTAATAGAAGATACAGTTTGAGAGGTTGGAGTTGGACTGTTAAGAGTCTTGTACATCTTATAAGAAAAGTGGAATTTATTTTTTAGTCAATATTAAGCCACGATTTTCTTTATTGCATTCAGAACACATTATTTAAGAATGCAAAAGGACCTATAATATATTTGAGATATTTCCATAGCATTTGATAATTGTTTTTTCATGAAAAATAGTTTTTACAATCTTCAATTTTTATACCCATTGGGAAAAAAATGAGAATCATTGTTACTTGGCATTCAAACCGTGACATTAAACAGGATTTATGTACACAAACACATATATACACAAATATGGAGATACAGATAAATCTATGAAAACATAGAAATAAAAGTAAAGTAATATGCAAGAGAGCTAAACAATAAATAATGAGTATCATTACATAGATTGATTTGCAAAATATAAAGTCTATATGTTTCTGAACAAGGCTCTAATTAACATTTAGTAATTACATTCTTTAATCTATTGTATATATGTCCTACAGTCCAATATATTGCTTCAGTCCAGGAAGAAGGGCATCAAAATAGATACAGAGCCAGTCCCACCCCTGAAGTCACTTTCTAGTTTCATGCAAGCCATTTTAGTATTCAGTCACTTCTTAGAGTGGCCACAGACTGTTGCCTGCTTTGTGAACTTTTAGCAATTTACACTAGTTCAAATTAAATGATGGCAGCAGGAGCATTCATATGATTTGGATTATAGTAAATCCCTTACATATGAACAAGTTACATTCTGAAGGCATGTTCATAAGTCCTATTTGTTTGTAACTCCAACAAAGTTAGTCAAGGTATGCAATTAACACAATCAGTTGTATGGTATTACACTGTAACAGGTTTATAATACTTTGCACACAAATAATACATTTAAAAAGCACAAAAATAAAACATTTTAAATCTTACAGTACAGTACCTTGTAGACCACAGCAATGCAGTGCAACAGCTAGCACACAGAGGCTAGCATTGAGGGAACAGGTAAGAAGAGTTACGGACTGGAGAGGTATGGGTGATGGTAGGGCAGAAGGATCATCAGCAATAGGAGACTGAGGGCAAGCTGCAACCTCACTTACAACTGACATAGACGGCACAGCTTCTGATTCCTTGCTGGAACCAGAGGCAAGTTCACATCTTTGAGAGTTCACAACTTAAATCTTCCTACTTAAGCACTTACTGCATTGTTTTCAACAAGATGAGCTTACTTTAAGCCCATTAGTAAGAGATCTTCCCTTCTCTTCTGTGGGTCCCTTTAGAAAGGATAATCTAGTTGAAGTTGAACATTGGTATATCACAAATGCCTAAATATAATTTTTTCTATTGATCAAAGAATATCCATCTTCTCTGTCTAGGCCTTATTTTTCTACCAAAGCTATAGGTTGGTCAGTCAATAATCTTAAAACAGTCACAATCTTAGTCAAAATGTAATGAGACTAGATAAGATGAACAATTAATTATTCATCTATTTAGTCAAGTTATTACAGAAGGTTCAGAGTATATATCTCTCTAACAAAGTGTTCCTTGAGGAAACAGTCAATGCCTTTTTGCTGTTTGTTTTTCCCAACTTAGTATGCCCAGCACCAAGGACATAACTGGCATAGAGAAAAGCCTCTCTTGAAAGAGTGAACAATGGGCCATTATAACATTTATATATGAAGTTCTGTTCAGTTTAGTCACTCAGTCGTGTCCAACTCTTTGCGATCCCATGAATCACAGCATGCCAGGCTTCCCTCTTCATCACCATCTCCCAGAGTTCACTCAGACTCACATCCATCGAGTCCGTGATGCCATCCAGCCATCTCATCCTTGGTCGTCCCCTTCTCCTCCTGCCCCCAATCCCTCTCAGCATCAGAGTCAGCTCCTCTCATGAGGTGGCCAAAGTACTGGAGTTTCAGCTTTAGCATCATTCCTTTCAAAGAAATCCCAGGGTTGATCTCCTTCAGAATGGACTGGTTGAATCTCCTTGCAGTCCAAGGGACTCTCAAGAGTCTTCTCCAACACNAAGATCATGGCATCTGGTCCCATCACTTGATGGGAAATAGATGGGGAAACAGTGGAAACAGTGTCAGACTTTATTTTTGGGGGGCTCCAAAATCACTGCAGATGGTGACTGCAGCCATGAAATTAGAAGACTCCTTGGAAGAAAAGTTATGACCAACCTAGATAGTATATTCAAAAGCAGAGACATTACTTTGCCGACTAAGGTCCATCTAGTCAAGGCTATGGTTTTTCCTGTAGTCATGTACGAATGTGAGAGTTGGACTGTGAAGAAGGCTGAGCACCAAAAAATTGATGCTTTTGAACTGTGGTGTTGGAGAAGACTCTTGAGAGTCCCTTGGATTGCAAGGAGATCCAACCAGTCCATTCTGAAGGAGATCAACCCTGAGATTTCTTTGGAAAAAATGATGCTGAAGCTGAAGCTCCAGTACTTTGGTCACCTCATGGGAAGAGTTGACTCATTGGAAAAGACTCAGATGCTGGGAGAGATTGGGGTCAGGAGGAAAAGGGGACGACCGCGGATGAGATGGCTGGATGGCAACACAGACTCAATGGACGTGAGTCTGAGCAAACTCGGAGAGATGATAATGAACAGGGAGGCCTGGCGTGCTGCCACTTACGGGGTCGCAAAGAGTCGGGCACGACTGAGCGACTGAACTGAACTGAACTGATACTCTCTTGACATGTACCAATGAGTGAAAATACCATTTATGAAAAGGGTACCTGTTCTACTTGGTTAAAAGTACACAATATACTACCTGCAAAATAAATGTATAATGCATATTGAAAGGATGGGTGAATGAATGAATGGATAAATGAATCAATGTCTTATGCATAGGGGTCAGCTAATACAATTCATACCTTTATGTATGAGACTGTGTCTGTTTTGATATTTCAACTTAATTTTTTAATGATTATTTTAATGGAAAGATGTTCATTTGACTTTAAAGGAAATGACTGTGGACATAGTTAATAATTCCTTTCTTCAACACCCAGAGGATAGATTTCCCACTGGCTAGAATGCAAATTATCAACAGAATAAATGTTGTCCCTAATTAAGAAAATAATCATGGTGTATACTAATGATAACATGACTAGAAAATAGCTGAGGTTGAAATTTTAGTGTCAAATATTGCTTCTTTCTGTAATGGTTAAAATATTCACAGTTTCTATACAATCTATGATTGATTCTGTTTCACTTGAGAGAAATTTATCATACCTAAAGTGAGAATTGTAAGATTACCACTTTCACAACAATCAAAACATCAGGAATGAAAATCCCACCCACTAGCATGATAAATATTTTAATAATATATCCTCATCAGTAATGCTGCTGTAAGTTGTCATTGATAACAGAACTATTTCAAAGTTTAGTTTCAACAATGCTTATGGCCTAGCATTTCAATTAGACAGCTAACAATCTCTGACTTCAATGTGATTAAATACAGATTCAATTCCAGAGAGTACATTGCTATCATTTTACTAGTATGAACATATTTTAGTCAGAGTTTGGCATTATTAACATGGGTTTTATAGTTTTTTTTATCCCTCTCATATGTTCTGTAAGAAAAAGTCTGAGGATGAACACAAAGAATGGTTTTGGTATTCATTTATAAATCTCTGACAAACGATTGTTTTATTGGTATGATTAATGGTTCTATTAAGGTATAGAATAGTTTCATTTACTTTTCTAGGAAAAAATAAATAACTACAAAAGTAAGATGGAGAAAGCAAGAGTAAGGGTCTATTGAATGATGTAGAAAACTTGAAATATGAGTGATTTACCCGAACATTTAACAACAATCCTTTGAAGGCAACAGTCAACATCAGTGAGCCAATCTGCCTTAGAAATGCTGTTCAGAAAAAACACAAGTTAAAGAATGCTATTTATATCATCATTTGCTTAAATACTTTTTCATTGACCTCAGAAAAGCATCTGTCAAGTGCTATGTTCACAGAGTAAGTCAATATCTACTAACACTTAATGACAATAGAACTGTGAAATGGTGAAAATACTTTTTGTGTCAAAGCATGACTAGAGCAAAGGCAAAAGCTTCTTATCAAGAATTACATTAGATTCACAAGGCCAGCAGTTGCCTGCAGTATTTTGAATATGCTTTTCTGGTGCTGAAGCTGTGAAAATGAGCCAGAGTATGAAAAATGCAATTTTTTGTTGGAACTTTTCAATAGCATAGGTTATGAAATATAAGAGCAGACGTGTATGTTCCATTCCTGATGTTGATCCTATTGAATATTCTCTACACAGGAATGAAGCATTAAAAAGCTGGCCCCCTAAGTCTATTTGAGTTCTTTCTCCCATAAGATAACATTGAACTTGAACCTGGCAAAGTAAATCATTCCAAATTCAAATGCCCCTGTGCACTCTGCATAGGGACACAGAGAAGGAGTAGCAACTAATGCTCATTTTTAGAATAGAACTGCACACAGCTGTTCCAGTCAGACATTTTGCAAGAAGATAAAATAAACTGTAAATAAAGAGATGGGCAGGATTTAACTGTTATGCCCATGAAATTAACATCTGGCTCAGGGCCTAAAAATGATCATTTACAGATTATGGAAGCTGACATTTCACATTACATCAGCTAAAATGTCATAAGCATTTTAAATTATCAAAAGTAAAAAAGCCAGGAAACACATAGAATTGTAGGGAAAAAAAAACCCAAACAACAAACTCCATGGAGGAGGGACAAACACTGCTCAAATAATAGTTCAGGATTTTCTCCAATGGCTCCTTTCAGATGGATTAACAATGACACAAGCGAATTTAATAAACCCAGTCTGTCTAATAAGCCGAGTCTAATGTACATATGCATCAACTTTCAGTTAAGAGAAGTAAGAAATATGTAATGAATATAAATACCAAAACGTACATCTTCATAGTTGAGTCAGAATAAACAGTCACTATGTTGACTTCCTCATGTTAACATAATTTTAAGAATCTCTATCTTTGGCATTCAGAGAGAATGAATCATTTCACTCTATCAAGAGAATATCGAATAGCCTTATTCCCTTAAAGACTTATGTGTAAGGTAGAGGAGGAAACACCGGATGACTGTAACTATCAACACTGATCTTTAAACTTTTAAATAATATAGAACTTCCTGAATTAAGTATATATTAAATACTTACCTTTAACCACTAATGCTTAATAAAATCTCACTAACTGCAGTAGTGTTTACTTGGCAATCTCAACAATTTAGACTAAAAGTTGAGATCAGGGAAGAACCTCTAAATAGCCGAACTAATATTTTAAAATTTGTTTCATTTTAATTGCTTCTTATAAAAGAATGATGCCAATGTTACCAAATTAACAGTGCATTACAAAGATAGTTCTATTCTTAAAAGAAGGTTTTTTAACAGCAGACTAAGAAGGAAAAATAACAGATTGCACTCTAAAAACTCAGAGTAAAAACACAGAAAATCAAATAAGTAACTAAATAAAAAAGTTAATTAAAAAAATCCCATGATGGTACACTATTGTTCTGGCCACCTACCTCAATAGATCTTAAGAATGTTTTTATATAAAGAAGGGTATATGAAATGCTCAGATTGGAGATTATAGATGAATTCATTTATTTATTTAATAATCTTTTCTTAAGGGACTATCATGTGACAGACACTGCAGAAAGAGCCAGAACAATACAATGACTAATCCCAAATAGACCTAATGCATATCCTGGAGAAATAAACAATTTATAAATTATCATGTTAAGGTTTGACAGAAAACAACAAAATTCTGTAAAGCAATTATCCTTCAATTAAAAATAAATTCATTAAAAGGAATAAATAAATTATAATGGATTTCCACCATATCTAGGAAAACAGAAGTCCAACTCCTCTGTTGGTGGTATAGAAAATAGAATCTCAGGATGGGAAAATGCTCTTGTTCAGTAATTCAATCTCTCACATTTTATCCCCTTGTGTTTCTCACATTCCCATTACTCCTGGTACTAATCTGCCACCTTCCCCACCCCCACAATTAAAATGCTTCTAGAATATAGCTCTGACTCAAGTAGCTCTGATTTGGTCTCATAACTGAGACAAATTGGGTGTAAAAAAAAATCTTTTTAAAATATTAATGGAGGACTACTTGGAAAAGAATGTGAAGAGCACACACAAATATTTAGTCCACAAGGCATTCCTATGGCAAAATTTTTGCTGCAGTGAGGAGCTATAAATCAGAGATTACCATGATTCTCTCCTCAGGTCTGATCATTTTGCCCCTGGCAAAACCAAGTAACAATTCCTGGGATATAGAAATAGAATCTGGAAAATAAAATGAAGTCTAGTCATTTTTTTCCCTCATTTTCTTTTGTTCTTAGCCTAGTTTCACTTGCTTATAGAGTGCCTGCTGTGTAGGGCCCTTGTACCTGGCATGTCAGACCAAAGTTCCCAAAGTGAAAAGGCTGCATTGACACCTCCGCTGGGTGTGCTCATGTGGAGCGGCACTGTGCTCACACTGTGCTCACACTGTGATTCAAGATGGCAGAGGATGCGGACTGTGCGCAGAGATGCTGCACTGGCACTGCAATTTGGAACTGAGTGTGGCTGCACTAGACCCAGGGACAGCACTCTGCACCCACTGCCCCAACAAAAAACCCAGTAAAGCAGCCCTGCTCAAGCCTATTGGGAAGAGCTTGTTTTCTAGAGCTGCGCTGGCAGATCTCCATCCTCTGATAAAGATTTCCTTTGCTTCTAAAGCAAATTCAGTCTCATTATATTTGTTCAAATGACATTGGACAGTGTGAAAGACATTTTATATTTTACGGTGGATCAAAAATATTTAAACAAAAAAATTTCTCTTTTGGCTTCCTCTCCCTCCTCTACTGTGCACTGTGTATCTGCATTGTGCACCAACCAAACCTCTCCTCTGGTAGAAATAACTGCTCAGTCATAAATGGCAGCATTCTCTGAGCATCAAGACAGCCTCTTGAAAAACAATATTGCTTCTCCATCTTATAAGGAGACATGATGACCCACCAGTTTGCATTTGCAGTGATGGAATGTGCAAACTGTCATTTAATGTAGAGCCCTGTTTCAAAAAACATAGATAACTGTGCTTTGATTTCTAATGGGTAGAAGAGTTCTGGGAGCTTTCTAAGAGGCTGTTCTTAATTATTCCTCAATTTGGCGCAAATAAAATTTTCCATTTCTTTCATGAACAGACATTAACTTTTCATTGACAGCAGGAAGATCTTTTATGGTGCCTGACTTGAAATTATTGATAACAATTTGTTAAAGAGCTCACAAAGCTCTGGAAAACATTTATGGTACTATAAAGGCTAATAGAATAATAACATAATATAGGATATTTCACATGCTACAATATGAATGAAATATGATAATAAAGATGATAATCAAATGAAGAGGTACATAGGGTGAGGTTCAGAAGGGAGATTGTGTCACTCATGGAATTGGGTTGTGTTATCCTCTCGGCATTTGGATATGTTAGCAATATGGGAATTCATCAAATCTCTGTTCAAGAGTTTTTATAGAGCTTAATTTCTAGCCTCACCCCCTTCCAATTCTGTAATCTCCTGGTTTTTCAAGTGACCAACCACATCTTGATGCTACTTAAGGACTCCAATCTCAGTCACCTCATTAGCATATACTCCTGTGTGCTCAAAAGGGATTTCTCATAAATTAAAAAAGATGCTATTACCACTCAAGAAATTTCAATGGCTTGGGGAGCTCTGTGCCAGGAATCAGGGAGAGACATCAAATACATTTCTTATACCACAAATTCTTTTACTATGACATATAAAAATTAAACCCAAAGCTTACAGTTTAAACACAACAGCTAAAACTATAAAATATTTAGAAGAAAACATTGCAGAAGATATTTGTGACATGGGGTTAGGTCAAGATATGTTAGCACCATTTATAATAGTGATAATAATAAATTAGATTTTATAAAAGTTACAAACATTTGTACTTCAACAAATACCATGAAAAGACAGGGAGAAGACAAGACTCATATTTTCATATCATATGTCATATAAGGAGCTTTTATCTAGAATTACATAAAAGTCTTACACCTCAGTAATTAGAAGACAGACAATTCAAATTAAAAATTCTGTTTTAAAAAAGAATTCACCAAAAAAGAACTTTTACCAAAGAGTGAAGAAGTGAAGAGTTTTCACCAAAGAAGAATAAAAAACATTTAAAAATACTAGTCATTAGGGAGATATAAATTAAACCTACAATGAGCATCTTCTCTACCCACTGGAATTAATATAATCAGCAAGGCAAGTGCTGTTGAGGATGTGGAGAAACTGGAATACATATACTGCTGGAAGAAATTTAAACTGTCACAGCTATTTTGTAATATATTTTATTTGTTTCATAAAAAAGCTAAAAATAAATTTACCATATGACAAGCAATCCTATTCTTAGGAATCTACCTGACAAGAATGTTTATTGACACAAAGATATGCACATGACTGTTCATTGCAACATTATTCATAGTAGCCCTAAACTGAAAACAATTAAACTGTCCATCATTTGGTGTATGGATAAGCAAATGCAGTATGACATACATGGGATACTATTTAGAAATTAAAAAGGAGTGAACTACTGATGTTCTGTGCTGTGCTTAGTCACTCAGTCCTGTTGAGTCTTTGTGACACTACGGAGCCCACCAGGCTCCTCTGTCCATGGAATTCTCCAAGCAAGAATCCTAGAGTGGGTTGGTTTGTCCTTCTCCAGGGGATCTTCCCAACCCAGCAACTGAACACAGGTCTCCCTCACTTCAGGCAGATTCTTTACCATCTGAGCTACCGGGGAAGCCAGAACTACTGACACATGGTGCATTTTAAATGAAACGTAAAACACTGCACCAATGAAAGAAGCCAGAAGAAAAAGAAGAGATATTTTATGATTCTATTTATACAGAATATCCAGAAAAGGCAAATTTATACACGGAAAAGAAATTAGTGGTTTCTTTTATCAGGATTCAAAATATCAGGAAAGATATTTTTGGGGTATCCTAAAACTAGATTGTGGTGATGGTTGTACAACTGTGTTACTAAAATCATTGTGATATAAGTGTAACAAACCTCAAAAAGCTGTTTAAAAATACACATTACTGATCTTCCGTAATTAATTTTGTGTCAGAGTTTGAAGCCTCATATTAATTCAATTACCATCTGGAATGGTTCTCTTTTAGCTCTGGATAATTTCAGAAACTTGTTTTGCTTCTTAGCTCCTGTTCAGTCCCCTCCTCATGGAAAGACCCACTACACAGGTTCTTAGGCAGAAGCAATCAGCTAATAATATGCAAAATGATTATCATGAGAGCAAGAGGTATCTTTGGATGTTTTATCAAAGGTTTACTTAGAGGGTTCTTTGTTTGGGTTTACATTCTGAAACACATATCTTTTCTTCATTTGGTGGACACCATGAATGATTTTGGATACCATGAATGATTTCACTTTCAGAGATCCAAATAGCAACATATGAGAATAGTCTTTCCCCTCAGTTTAAGCACAAATAAAATATGAAAATAAGAGTTTTATTTGGTAGCAGAAAAGTCACCCTTGCTGTATGAAAATGTCTGTACATAAATGAACAGTTAACAATCAATTAAACAGGGAAAGTGCTGTGGGTTTTCGGAGGAGGGAGATGGGCAAGACAATGGACAGTAAAATAAGTGGGAGTTGCCCAGTGTCTGACTGATGAAAAAGAGCATTCTGAGCGGTGAAATCCTTTTTAAATTAAATAAAATTTGGAGACCAGGATCAAATTGCCCAGTGTCTGAGTGATGGAAAAAAAAGCATTCTGAGCTGTGAAAATTTTTTAAGTTAAATAAAATTTGGAGACCAGGATCAAGGAGCTGTCATGCTCTGAGACCACAGCAGAGCTCAACAACCGAACAAACTTCTCTTTGTTCCTGGCAAGAACTCAGTCAGGGAAAAGTCAAAGACTCTGTTCATAATAACCCTCCCAACTTTCTCTTCCTCTCTATAAGAGCTCTTCTTCCTTTGCCATGCATGTGAGTCACTACTGATTCAGACTCCAACTGTAATTCTCTGCTGATCCCAAATAAACCCAACATTGCTGAAGAAATATCCAGCAGTCTGTTTGCATCAGGTTAACAAAGAAGATGACATGTATAAAAAGTTAGTGGAGTTGCTACTTCTTTAAAAAAAAGTTCAATAAATATTTGTCATAATGAAATGAATTTAGTAAGTAGGCATTTACAGTAGCTATGATATGAGCCATCACTGAAAGACTAATAGAAGATACAGTTTGAGAGGTTGGAGTTGGACTGTTAAGAGTCTTGTACATCTTATAAGAAAAGTGGAATTTATTTTTTAGTCAATATTAAGCCACGATTTTCTTTATTGCATTCAGAACACATTATTTAAGAATGCAAAAGGACCTATAATATATTTGAGATATTTCCATAGCATTTGATAATTGTTTTTTCATGAAAAATAGTTTTTACAATCTTCAATTTTTATACCCATTGGGAAAAAATGAGAATCATTGTTACTTGGCATTCAAACCGTGACATTAAACAGGATTTATGTACACAAACACGTATATACACAAATATGGAGATACAGATAAATCTATGAAAACATAGAAATAAAAGTAAAGTAATATGCAAGAGAGCTAAACAATAAATAATGAGTATCATTACATAGATTGATTTGCAAAATATAAAGTCTATATGTTTCTGAACAAGGCTCTAATTAACATTTAGTAATTACATTCTTTAATCTATTATATATATGTCCTACAGTCCAATATATTGCTTCAGTCCAGAAAGAAGGGCATCAAAATAGATACAGAGCCAGTCCCACCCCTGAAGTCACTTTCTAGTTTCATGCAAGCCATTTTAGTATTCAGTCACTTCTTAGAGTGGCCACAGACTGTTGCCTGCTTTGTGAACTTTTAGCAATTTACACTAGTTCAAATTAAATGATGGCAGCAGTAGCATTCATATGATTTGGATTACAGTAAATCCCTTACATATGAACAAGTTACATTCTGAAGGCATGTTCATAAGTCCTATTTGTTTGTAACTCCAACAAAGTTAGTCAAGGTATGCAATTAACACAATCAGTTGTATGGTATTACACTGTAACAGGTTTATAATACTTTGCACACAAATAATACATTTAAAAAGCACAAAAATAAAACATTTTAAATCTTACAGTACAGTACCTTGTAGACCACAGCAATGCAGTGCAACAGCTGGCACACAGAGGCTAGCATTGAGGGAACAGGTAAGAAGAGTTACTGACTGGAGAGGCATGGATGATGGTAGGGCAGAAGGATCATCAGCAATAGGAGACTGAGGGCAAGCTGCAACCTCACTTACAACTGACATAGACGGCACAGCTTCTGATTCCTTGCTGGAACCAGAGGCAAGTTCACATCTTTGAGAGTTCACAACTTAAATCTTCCTACTTAAGCACTTACTGCATTGTTTTCAACAAGATGAGCTTACTTTAAGCCCATTAGTAAGAGATCTTCCCTTCTCTTCTGTGGGTCCCTTTAGAAAGGATAATCTAGTTGAAGTTGAACATTGGTATATCACAAATGCCTAAATATAATTTTTTCTATTGATCAAAGAATATCCATCTTCTCTGTCTAGGCCTTATTTTTCTACCAAAGCTATAGGTTGGTCAGTCAATAATCTTAAAACAGTCACAATCTTAGTCAAAATGTAATGAGACTAGATAAGATGAACAATTAATTATTCATCTATTTAGTCAAGTTATTACAGAAGGTTCAGAGTATATATCTCTCTAACAAAGTGTTCCTTGAGGAAACAGTCAATGCCTTTTTGCTGTTTGTTTTTCCCAACTTAGTATGCCCAGCACCAAGGACATAACTGGCATAGAGAAAAGCCTCTCTTGAAAGAGTGAACAATGGGCCATTATAACATTTATATATGAAGTTCTGTTCAGTTTAGTCACTCAGTCGTGTCCAACTCTTTGCGATCCCATGAATCACAGCATGCCAGGCTTCCCTCTTCATCACCATCTCCCAGAGTTCACTCAGACTCACATCCATCGAGTCCGTGATGCCATCCAGCCATCTCATCCTTGGTCGTCCCCTTCTCCTCCTGCCCCCAATCCCTCTCAGCATCAGAGTCAGCTCCTCTCATGAGGTGGCCAAAGTACTGGAGTTTCAGCTTTAGCATCATTCCTTTCAAAGAAATCCCAGGGTTGATCTCCTTCAGAATGGACTGGTTGAATCTCCTTGCAGTCCAAGGGACTCTCAAGAGTCTTCTCCAACACCACAGTTCAAAAGCATCAATTTTTCGGCGCTCAGCTTTCTCCACAGGGGTGGCAGCTGGGAGGAGCCACCTCACGCCAGAGGCCAGGGGGAGCAACCTGAGAAGCGGTGGCTTCACAGGCGCAGGAGGGCCTAGAGATCTATCTCACGTTGAAAGTCAGGAGTGGCAGCATTAAGGAGATACCCCTCGTCCAAAGTAAGGAGCAGCGGCTGTGCTTTGCTGGAGCAGCCGTGAAGAGATACCCAACGCCCAAGGTAAGAAAAACCCAAGGAAGATGGTAGGTGTTGCAAGAGGGCATCAGAGGACAGACACACTGAAACCATACTCAGAGAAAACTAGTCAATCTAATCACACTAGGACCACAGCCTTGTCTAACTCAATGAAACCAAGCCATGCCTGTGGGGCAACCTAAGACGAGTGGGTCATGGTGGAGAGAGCTGACAGAATGTGGTCCACTGGAGAAGGGAATGGCAAGCAACTTCAGTATTCTTGCCTTGAGAACCCCATGAACAGTATGAAAAGGCAAAATGATAGGATACCAAAAGAAGAACTCCCTAGGTCATTAGGTGCCCAATATGCTACTGGAGATCAGTGGAGAAATAACTCCAGAAAGAATGAAGGGATGGAGCCAAAGCAAAAACAATATCCAGTTGTGGATGTGACTGGTGATAGAAGCAAGATCCGATGCTGTAAAGAGCAATAGTGCATAGGAACCTGGAATGTCAGGTCCATGAATCAAGGCAAATTGGAAGTGGTCAAACAAGAGATGGCAAGGGTGAACGTTGACATTCTAGAAATCAGCGAACTAAAGTGGACTGGAATGGGTGAATTTAACTCAGATGACCATTATATATAAAACCATACCATATATCCTATATAAAAGGAGTCACTTTATACAAAATATCAATGGACTATTTTGGTATAAAATAGACATTTAAATATGATTTAGTGTACAATATGGAGATAGAAAACAGGCAAAAAAGGTCCCATTTCTCTTGGCATTCTTTAGTTAGTGTTTTAAAAAAAAGTTAATTTTTTGTTTGTTTGTTTTAAACAGATAAGTGGTAATTGATTTCATGAAAAAGCATCTGCTGATTGTTTAGCTGAGGGCAAAGTTCTACAACTGATTTACTGATGCACTTGAGTTAATGTCTTAAAATCAGAAACAAAATAGGAATTTTTTTCCATGGAAATGAAGTGCTCCAAGACAACAAGTAGTCCTTCTGATGTGGTTTACAGAGAGGTTTTAATGATTTCCTTCAAATGAAATTTCTGAGTTTATACTGAAATAGGTCATGTAAGTTCTCTGATGTACCTGGACTGTGGGTACTTATTTTAGTAAAACTTAGAGTCCAAGTATAATTTCTATGGTTGTCACCATCTCATCTCACAATACAATTACACTATGAATTGCTCAGTCTCATTTTAGCTTTCTTTGGTTTCCTTTATACTTTGTGCCCATATATAATTCTTAGTTTGTGTAAGAAATTTATATAGATAATTTCTTGTCTGCAATGGCATTTGCCTTTATTTTGCTTGAAGTTCAAAGTAATACTGGCTTCTAGATTTGAATTATGAGAAAATTAATTGCTCTTAACTTTCAGTAGGAGAATCCTGCAGCCGGGCAGCTCAGAACAAGAACGTTTGTGTCTGCATTGTGCCTGTGCTTTTTATTGATTAGTTCATTATGTATGAGAACATGTGCCACCTTTGTTCACCAGTCTGCTTACTCTTGCTAAATATCACATTCTTAGAAGGCTTTTGGAATTGAAAACAGCCTAAAACTCTGTTGAGATTTGTGAATGTCATCTGTCTGGTTAGAACTGCACATAGATCGTGCAACAGTAGCAAAGATGCATCCATAATAGCTGTCAGCTAGGATGGTCATTAAGCTTTGTCTGCAGTCAAGATTCCTGTGCCAGATGGCATCTCAGGAACACTAGACAGAGCGTGTGAAGCTGCCAAGATTCATACTGTGCCCTTTTAAGTTAGGGCTGGTGGAAGAATAAAATAAGCAAAAGACCCATGAGAATAAAACTCTTAACAGTAGCTTTCTAGCTTCAGGCCCTTTAGATTATAAGCAAAGACAAATCTGTTTTATAATAAGATGGATTTTAAAAAATATTTTTAATATTATAAACATTATTCGGATTTCTAAAATGTATTTTTGATGATGATACTGTACTTCAAATGGTGAGTTCTTTCTGCCTTTTGCATCATGTTTAGAAGGTATTTCATATATTTCTGATCAATGTTTTACTTTCTTAAAAAGTTTTCCCTATTATATATTTATATTTAGAAATTTTATAGGCATGAATTTGCGATCTAATTTTCTTTCAGTAGCTAGCTAACAATTTATTATATATACAGTTTTTGTAATTTTGAAATTTCATGTTTATTACACTAGATTTCCTACCTATTAGAGTCTTTTTCTGGGATATTATGAATCAGAGTATAATACATTCTTTTGCAGGCTAGTACAAGACTATTTTAATCATTTAAAATTAGGTAGAAACAAATTCCTTTTTCTCTTTAAAAAAGAAAAAAAATGATACTCATTTTAGCTTTATCTACTTATGAGTTCCTCCAAATTCATTTTTGCATTACTTTGTCAGCTTCTTTTCAAAAATATTCTGTTTAAAAAGTGATAGACATTACACCAAATATGCATAATAATTTTGTGATATTGGAAGGAAACAAAGAAACTTGTCATTTGAGGAAATAATTATTTTTACAAGTATTTAAAATTGGATAAAAAGTAATAAAATTGGATTGCTCATTAAAATTAATTTCTCTTTTTAAAGGTGTACAGATATTTAATTTTAATAGATGCAACAGTTGAATATATGACTAAAAAATATCATGAAGGAAATGTAACCAAGAGGTATTCATACTGCAAGATTGTGGCTTAACCGGCCTTACAAAATAGTGGTGAGTATTTATAGGGATTCTATTTGGATTTAAAGGTGCTTAGGATTTTCCATGATGCATTTGAGAAGATGGCATGGAGAATTAATTTGCTTGGAAGAGCTGTGATGATTTGGAGGGATGCTTAATAAAAGTAGCTTTGAAGGGATTTAAAACCTGAAGGTCAAGGAAGTAGGCAACATGTCAAACTCGAGGGTGACCATTTTCTTGTACAGAGTTGAAATACCTAGTAGCAATGCTTTGGGGTTCTTTGGTTCAGTCTCAAAACAACAGAATGATTTCTGTTCGTTTTAAAGGCAAACCATTCAATATCACAGTAATCCAAGTCTATGACCCTACCAGGTATACTGAAGAAGCTGCAGGTGAATGGTTCTATGAAGACCTACTAGACCTTCTAGAACTAACACACAAAAAAGATGTCCTCTTCATTATGTGTGTGTATATGTGTGTTAGTTGCTTATTTGTGTCCAATTCTTTGTAACCCCATAGACTGTAACCTACCAAGCCCCACTGTCCATGGGATTCTCCAACCAAGGGTACTGAAGTGGGTTGCCATTTCCTTCTCCAAAAAGAAGTATAGAAAGAAAAAAAGTGAAGTCGCTAGACATGTCGACTCTTTGCGACCCCATGGACTGTAGCCAACCAGTGTCCTCCATCCATGGAATTTTCCAGGCAAGAGTACTGGAGTGGGTTGCCATTTCCTTCTCCAGTGGATCTTTCTGACCTAGGGATTGAACCCAGGTCTCCCACATTATAGACAGATGCTTTACTGTTTGAGCCACCAGGGAATAACAAAAAGAAGAGAAGCGAAAGGCAAAGGAGAAAAGGAAAGATATAAGCATCGGAATGCATGGTTCCAAAGAATAGCAAGGAGAGATAAGAAAGCCTTCAGCGATCAATGCAAAGAAATAGAGGAAAACAACAGAAAGGGAAAGACTAGAGATCTCTTCAAGGAAATTAGAGATACCATGGGAACATTTCATGCAAAGATGGGCTCAATAAAGGACAGAAATTGTATGGACTTGACAGAAGCAGATGATATTAGAAGAGGTGGCAAGAATACACAGAAGAACTGTACAAGAAGATCTTCATGACCCAAATAACAATGCTGGTGTTATAACTTACCTTGAGCCAAATATCCTGGAATGTGAAGTCAAGTGGCTCTTAGGAAGCATCACTAGAAACAAAGCTAATGGAGGCAATGGAATTCCAGTTGAGATATTGCAAATCCTAAAAGATGATGCTGTTAAGGTGCCACACTCAAACTGCCAGTGAATTTGCAAAACTCAGCAGTGACTAAAGGACTGGAAAAGGTTTGTTTTTATTACAATCCCAAAGAAAGACAATGCCAAAGAATGTCCAAACTATCCCATAATAGCAGTCATCTCTCATGCTAGTAAAGAAAAGCTCAAAATTCTCCAAGCCAGGCTTCAACAGAACATGAACTGTGAACTTCCAGATCTTTGAGCTGGATTTAGAAAAAGCAGAGCAATCAGAGATCAAATTGCCAACATTCACTGAATTATTGCAAAANTGTCTTAATTGAGCAAATATTGATGGGTTTTTAAAACCAAGAAAATGTATGCTATTCCCAAATGGAATTCCTATTTAAATGAAATGACCTTCTTCTCTCAACCGCTAATTAAATGAGAACCACAGAGAGAGAATGAAGAGCTGTGAACTGTGAGTACATCTTAAAAGTGAAAATACTGTCCTCTGGGGTAATGTATTAACACCTTCAATTTGCCAAAGAATCAGCAATAATGGTCAATTTATTGCTCTCAGGGAAGTCATATGACTGCTGAAATGTGTAAAGAGAGCATCTAAAATTCCAAAACCCATTGTTTCTTTTGGAGAGGGGTAGGGATCGTTGGCTGAGGTTCTCAGTTACCTTCCAACGATACCCCCTTGGAATTCACACTGTCATTATTATCTTTGGGATTCAGGAGCCTGAAGGGATGGTGAGAAGGAAAAAAGCATAGACCAGTATAAGCCTCGTTCAAACCACTAATTTTTAAACATATTATATCTAAAATTTTGCAGCTTGGATAAAATTTCCCCCTCAATTCTCCTTTTCCCATTTATTGCAAAACATGATAAAACTGAAAAGGAGCTGGATGTGGAAAAGCTGTGTACGTAAGGGAGTTCCTGTGTCTTAAAATGCATATATTGAGTTTCTGTATGCTAACAAGTGCAGGCGGGGCTAAGCTGAGGTCCCAAGGGCTGAATTTATCGCTGGTCTTTCTTGATATTTGAACACAGAAGATGGAGCTGAGCTGAGTTCTGTAATAGCTACGATATCCCGTGGTCTCTCTTCCTGCTTTCAGACTATTTTGGCTCAATCATCTATATTAAACATTAAAATGAATGTTCTGGAAATGAATGCCTGTTTAATTTTTTATTTCTTTATTTTGATAGCTATTCCAGTTTTATTGAGATATAATTGCCATATAACACTGTACAAATGCAAGCCATAGGTTTCCCTGGTGACTCAGCTGGTAAAGAATCTGCTTGCAATGCAAGAGACCTGGGTTCAATCCCTGGGTTGGGAAGATGCCCTGGAGAAGAGAAAGGCTACCCACTCCAGTATTCTGGCCTTGAATTCCATGGAGTGTATAGTTCATGGGGTTGCAAAGACTTGGACACACTGAGAAATTAAAAAAAAAAAAAGTGAAAGCTATAACTGTAAGCTATGGTTTTTCCAATAGTCACGTATGGATGTTAGGGTTGGACCATAAAGAAGTCAGAGTGCCAAAGAATTGACACTTTTCAATTGTGGCGCTGGAGAAGACTCTTGAGAGTCTCTTGGAGTCCCTTGGACAGCAAGCTTGGACAGCAAAGAGATCAAACGAGTCAATCCTAAAGGAACTCAATCCTGAATGTTCATTGGAAGGACTGATGCTGAAGCTGAAGCTTCAGTACTTTGGCCACCTGATGCAAACAGCTGACTCCTTGGAAAAGATCCTGATGCTAGGAAAGATTGAAGGCCAAAGAAGTGGGCAGCAGAGGATGAGATGGTTGGATGGCATCTTTGATTCAATGGACATGGACTTGGGCAAACTGCAGGAGATGGTGAGGAACAGGGAGGCCTGGCTTGCTACAGTACATGCGGTGCGAAGAGTCAGACTGAACACACTCACACACATCACTACAGATGGCTTACTAGCTACAAAACATGTTTGGTAACAGCCAGTAACTAACAAAAAGACCCTTTAAAACATACTTCAGTTTTCTAAGCACCATCCCATTTTAACTTTGTGAAATGAGTTTAACAGTATGCTATTCAGTCTCATAATGCTTTTTTATATATATTTTCCATCCCAACTAAATTGAAATATGCATCGAATATGTTAATATAAATCTTGGCAGATAACAAAGCATAATTATGTGTAACATGGAGTCTTGAGATACTAAAAAAGAATTCTGAGATAAATTGAATCAAAGTGGAAATAATTAAGTCGATATTTGGCCAGAAATAACCAAGATTTTTTGATAAGTAAACATATCTTTTTTTTTTAACTTTTAATTTTGCACTGGGGGGGGGGCAGTTAGCAAACAATGTTGTGATGGCTTCAGGTGAATGCCAAAGAGACTCAGCCGTATACTTGTATCCATTGTCCCTGCAACTCCTGTCCCATCCAGGCCGCCAGGTGGCCCTGGGCAGAGTTCCCTCTGCTCTGCGGTAGGAACTTGTTGGTTATCCATTTCAGATAGAGCAGTGATTACATGTTGATCCCGGACTCTCTAACTATCCCTTCTCCCCATCCTTCCCTCCCACGCCCCCAGCAACCATAAGTTCCTTCTCTGTTTCTGCTTTGTGAGTTAATTTGCATAATTTCTACTTAAGTTCCACCTGTGCAGGATGTGATAGGTTTTTTTCCTCCTTCTCTGTCTGACTTATTTCTCTCGGTGTGACACTGTCTAGTCCATCCATGTTGCGGCAAATGGCGTTATTTCAGTCTTCTTCATGTGCAAGTAATATTCCATCGTCTATATTCGCCACATCTTTATCCATTCTTCTGTCATGGACATTTGGGTTGCTTTCATGTCTTGGTTATTCTAAACGGTGCTGCAGTGAACTTTGGGGTGATTTTTCTTTGTGAGTCACATTTTTTCTCTGGATGTATGCCCGGGAGCAGGACTGCAGGGTCATATGATTACTCTATTTTTAGTTCTTTAAGGAACTTCCATACTGTTCTGCATAGTGGCTTTACCAATTTGCATGTCCACCACCAGTGTAGGAGGGTTAAGCAGATGCTTATTTTTAAAAACTTCCTGGACTGGCCCTGAAATCCTTGACAAACACATGCGTAGGTTTTGGGGTGGTTCATCAACATCTCAGTACATTGGATCTTAGCAAGGAATTATGGCTGTGAAATAAACTTGACCTCTGTCTGAAGTTTGTTTTGAGCTGGGAAATCATTCCATGACAAACGGGTTCACAAAGATGACACCGCAGGGAAGTATAAATTACTGGCAATTGGGGCAGAATTTGAGCTTCCAAATAAAGTTTCAAATTAGCCAAAACAAAAAAAAAAGTTTAAAGTGGGGAAGAGAACCCATGGCCTCCGTCCCACATATGACACTTATGATTTCAGGGTGACATTCTGTGTTTGGTGCTGGGTTCGGAAGTCATGGTCTATTGATAAAACATTGTCAGAAGTCCCAAGGAGAGGCCATCCTAAAGATGAGTTCTTTGGGAAGGGAAAGTTTTAATTTGTTTTGTAGATTCTGAATCCGTGAAACCAAGGTGGGGAATCTGGGCTGCTGCTCCCCCCATCGGAATTCCCCTCCCCAGTCTGAGCTCAGTGTTTCTCTAGGCTTGGTTCCCCAGCGGGGTAAACATCGGGACAGAGGGGCTGCTTCAAAGCAAATGAGGCCCTTAATTTATCATAAGAAAGAAGACTGGTTGTTAAGGTTTTATTGGATTACAATAAAGGCTGCTAGCACTAGGAGCCTGTGGTTTTATTCCCGGCATCGCTCAGGGAGGTTGAAATCATAACCACAGATTATAGCAATGAACTTCCAAATTTCCATACCCTAAGCAGAGACGCTGCCTTCCTGGAGCTAACGTGGAATTACACGCTCTGCGATTTTAGGGGATGTATTGGAAAACTCTCTGTTTGGGTATCGCTGGGGAAAGGCTGTGATTCTCCAGTCACCTCTGTGGTCACAGCGCCAGTGTTCTTAAAAAAGGAAAGGAAAAAAACAAAAAAACAAAAGATCATTGTTGCAACTCCCTCAGCTCTGTCCTCTTGGACAGTTTGAAGGTTTTTATTAATTTTTTTTTCTTTCACTGAGTTCAGTAAAAGTTCTTCTAAGGTCATCCTAGGCTGCAGCAGCGGCTTCCACAGATTGCCCAAATGGCCTATGACCAAGTTGTATTTTATTAGCCAAATAGACTCTAAAATCTACCCTCTGATGTAAATTGTATGTACGATGTGACGTGCCACCTCACTGGAAAAGACCTTGATAATGGGAAGATTGAAGGCGAAAGGAGAAGAGGGCGGCAGAGGATGAGACGGTTAGATAGTGTCACTGACTCAATGGACATAAATTTGAGCAAACTCTGGGAGATGGTGAAGGTCAGGGAAGCCTGGCGTGCTGCAGTCCATGAGGTCACAAAGAACTGGACACAACTTAGTGACTGAACAACATCAACATGCATTTAGGAGGCTCTAGTGGTAAAGAACCTGCCTGCCAGTGCAGGACACCTAAGAGACCCGGGTTTGATCCCTGGGTCGGGAAGATCCCCTGAAGAACGAAACGGCAACCCACTCCAGTATTCTTGCCTGGAGAATCCCATGGACAGAGGAGCCTGGTGGGCTGCGGTCCATGGGGTCTCAGAGAGTTGGACACGACTGAGAGACTGACGTGAGCTGGATGGTGCTTGCGTGCTTAGCTGGGTCTGACTCTTTGCGGCCCCATGCACTGTGGCCAGCCAGGCTCCTCTCTCCATGGGATTCTCCAGGCAAGAATACTGGAGTGGGTTGCCATTTCCTTCTCCAGGGGATCTTCCCAACCCAGGGATTGAACCCATATCTCCCATGTCTTCTGCATTGCAGGCAGATTCTTTACGCCACTGAGCCACCCAGAGAGCCCATTTAGTACTCTACACACATTAAAAAATCGGGGCCACCATTATTGGTCCATATTGGAATGAAAGAGTTAATGGAAGACATAAGCAAATGCATTTTATTTTTCTTCTGGAAAGAGATATCTGATTGAACCAGCAATGAAAAATAAGGTCTGTTTGAGTTCTTTTTTTCTCCCAGACTCTTTGTTGCCCAGACGTTTAATGAAGTGGAAATAGAGTCTATGAAAACTCCTGCACGCATTCACTGCACTGCTTGAAACTGCTGGTCAGATTTGCCTTTTGCCCTCCAGGCTCAGGGCCATTCTCACACTGTAGGGAGCTGTGTCCCAGTTCTCATAGTTGGACAGAGCAGCAGTGGCGTCTTTGGGAAGGAAGGTCAGTGCCTGGAGGGATGGGAGCTTGCCCTTTGTCTGGTCTGTTACCAGTTCAATTTCCTTCCTCTGCTTCTGAATAGGAGCTAATCCTTGGGAGTGTTCGCTGCATTAGTGAAGATGCCCTTCCCTAAACTGCGCAAGTCACAGAAAACTCAGCAGTAAAGACGGATGTTATCTCACAGAAGTGGAGATCCAGAAATAGGCGCCCTTTTATCAATGATTGGAGAAGGCAATGGCACCCCACTCCAGTACTCTTGCCTGGAAAATCCCATGGAAGGAGAAGCCTGGTGGGCTGCAGTCCATGGGGTCGCTAAGAGTGGGAATGTCAGTAAGGACTTCGGCTGGTTTGGGTTTTGCTCCTATGTATCCATTCTTTCCCTGGAACAGGGTTCAATATCCCTGCCCACATTCACATGATTTACCCCACCCCAATGAGAAGAGATCAAACCAGTCAGTCCTAAAGGAAATCAACCCTGAATATCCACTGGGAGGACTGATGCTGAAGCTGAAGCTCCAGTACTTTGGCCACCTGATGGGAAGAGCTGACTCACTGGAAAAGACCCTGATGCTGGGAAAGATCAAAGGCAGGAGAAGGGGAGGACAGAGGATGAGATGGTTGGATGGCATCACTGACTCAATGGACATGAGACTGAGCAAACTCTGGGAGTTGGTGAAGGACAAGGAAGCCTGGTGTGCTGCAGTCCTCAGGGTCACAAAGAGTCAGAGACGACAGGGATTGAACAGCAAGAGAGGAGAGTGGCCTTCCCTGGTGGCTCAGTGGTCAAGAACCCGCCTGCCAACACAGGAGACCTGGGTTCAATCCCTGGGTTGGAAGGATCCCCTGGAGAAGGAAATAGCAACCCATACCAGTATTCTTGCCTGGAGAATGTCATGGTCAGTGGAGCCTGGAGGGCTGCAGTCCGTGGGGTTGCAAAGAGTTGGAAACGACTTTGTGGCTCAACAACAACCCCACCCCTAAGGGGAGAGCCGGCTTCACTTTCCCCTCCTCCCCGCCCCCCAGCCCCCTGCAGTCTCCCAGGACTGTGGGCTTTGGCGCCAAACAAGCTCTCCCCGGGGTGAGACTGCAGACAGGATGCTTTCACACAGAAACTTTCCAGAGAGCGGCTGGCTCGCGCCTCCTTTGCGAAGGGCCGCTTGCTGCCGCGGAGCAGCAGGTCTCATCAGCAGCTGCTGCTTACCCCCGGTCTTAGCCTGGGCCTGGGAGGAGCAGGCATTTGGGGGTGGTGGTGGGGGGCGCGGTGTGGACTGGAGCCCAGAAGTCCCGCAGCCCTCCCAGGACAGAGGGAGACAAATGTGTGCCGCCTTAAGCCACTAACACGTTGGAGCTGTTTAGGGCCACTGGGAAGAATGACTAATTTTAGAAGGCAGCGTCCCCCCCATCTCTCCACGCCCGGCGGGCTGCTCGCTGAAGCTGCTTTCCCTTGCGGCAGGAGGCCGACGGCAGAGCTCCGCGCGGCCCCTCCGGAGGTGCTGGGAGGCCTCCTGCCGTGAGTCCTGTGCACTGGAGAACTTGGCGCAGACTCCGGGGAAGACCCCTTCTGGTATCTTCCCGATCAGAGACGGGCCACAGGTCCGTCTCTAAACGTCCCCGGAAAATGGTAACCCTGCAGCTGACTTGTGCCAAACAGGAACGACTCCTCCGCCAGGAGGGCTGTCACTTTTTAAAAACATAGCTTCTTTTGTTTAATTGAGGCATAATTGACACATGTTAGTTTCTTTCTTTTTTTTTAATTTAAATTTATTTATTTTAATTGGAGGCTAATTACTTTAGAATATTGTATTGGTTTTGCCACACATCAACATGAATCCGCCACAGGTGTACACATGCTCCCCTCCTGAACCCTCCTCCCACCTCCCTCCCCGTACCATCCCTCTGGGTCATCCCAGTGCACCAGCCCCAAGCATCCTGTATCCTGCATCGAACCTGGACTGGTGATTCGTTTCACATATGATATCATACATGTTTCAGTGCCATTTGATAACCCTGTATGTGAGACAGCGAAAGAGACACAGATGTATAGAACAGTCTTTTGGACGCTGTGGGAGAGGGCGAGGGTGGGATGGTTTGGGAGAAGGGCACACGTTAGTTTCGAGGGCACAGCATAATGATTCTTCGTGTGTGTTGTGACATGATCACTAGGATAACTCTGGCTGACATACTTCACCCTGTGTGCTCAGTCGTGTCTGACTCTGTGTGACCCGTGGACCATAGCCCACCAGACTCCTCCGTCCATGGGATTCTCCAGGCAAGGATACTGGAGAGGGTAGCCATTCCCTTCTCCAGGGGATCTTCCCGACCCAGGGATTGACCCTACGTCTCCTGCGTCTCCTGCGTTGGCAGGCGGATTCTTTGCCAATAGTGCCACCTGGGAAGCCTAAAATCCCCAA
>SJYW01034592.1:68038-79327 GCA_006410735.1 Raphicerus campestris | reverse complement strand
TACCACACATCGACCCACACTGTCACTGACAGAGAGAAATTAACTGAACTCTACCGATTCCAGGTCCTCTGGCAGTAACGGGGTGGACTTGAGACCAGAGCAGATGCTAAGCAGTGGGAATGAGAGTGAACACAAGTGAGAGTGAGCACTTGGCCCTTTTGCCGTTAAGAAATCTAAAGACAAGCATGCGTGTTAAACCGTTTCAGTCGTATCCGACTCTTTGCGACCATATGGACTGTCGCCTGCCAGGCTCCTCTGTCCGAGGGATTCT
Source organism: Raphicerus campestris (assembly GCA_006410735.1). Taxonomy (NCBI): domain Eukaryota; kingdom Metazoa; phylum Chordata; class Mammalia; order Artiodactyla; family Bovidae; genus Raphicerus; species Raphicerus campestris. The sequence continues at coordinate 79,056 of SJYW01034592.1, read as the reverse complement.
TCAGGCAAGAACACTGGAGTGGGGTGCCAATGCCCTCCCTCAGGGGATCTTCCCAACCCAGGGATCGAACCTGCATCTTTCATGTCTCCTGCACTGGCAGGTGAGTTCTTTACCACTAGCGCCACCTGGAAGCCCAGAAAACAGGCATAAATGCAAACAAATGTGACTTTAAATTTTGTAATGTTTATGGTAGACAATAATCATTTGCCCATCTGAGGCCAATAGTCTTTGTGGGGGGAGAGCGAGGGAGTGCAAGGAATTTATTTATTTTCATTGGGGTATGGTTGCTTGCTCCTTTAAAGGAGCAAGACAGAGTATTAAAAAGCAGAGACATCACTTTGCCAACAAAGGTCATATAATCCAAGCTATGATTTTTTTCATTAGCCACGTACAGATATGAGAGTTGGACCATAAAGAAGGCTGAGTGTCAAAGAACTGACGCTTTGGAATTGTGGTGCTGGAGAAGACTCTTAAAAGAGTCCTTTGGACTGCAAGGAGATCAAACCAGTCAATCCTAGAGGAAATCAACCTTAAGCATTCATTGGAAGGACTGTTGCTGATACTGAAGCTCCAATACTTTGGCCACATGAACTGACTCACTGGAAAAGACCCTGACACTGGGAAGGACTGAGGGCAGGAGGAGAAAGGGGCAGCAGAGGATGAAATGGTTAAATAGCATCCCCGACTCAATGGACATGAATTTGAGCAAATTCTGGGGCATAGTGGAGAACAGAGGAGCCTGGCTGCTGTAGTCCCTGGGGTTGCAAAGAGTTGGACATGACTTAGCAGCTAAACAACAAATAGTTGGTTTATAATACGTTAGTTTTTGCTGTACAATGAAGTGAATCAGGCATATGTATATATATCCCCTCTTTTTGATTAGAAAAATGTAATAATTTCTCTCCTTTCCTCAAGAGGCAAGATTGGTTCCAAAGAATGGATTGCTGACTCCCCAAACGAGGTTTGTTGTTGTTGTTGATCAATCATGTCCGACTGAACAGTGGTGATTATTTTACTAACAGTAATTCTGTGTTTGTGGGTAGCAAGGGAATTTGGCATTTCAGAAGGCAGTTTAGCAATTTACATATACAGAAGTATCAAATGAATGCCTTCGACCTAGGAACTCCACTTTTCCATATTTGTCTTAAGAAAATAATTAAGAGTATATTCGAATAGATCACTATGATAATACTCAATGATCATCGTTTGAAATAATGCAAAGTTGGAAAGAATAAATGTCTGATAATGGGAGATTTGGTTAAATAAGCAAAGTTATTGTTGTTTCAGTTGATAAGTCATGTCCAACTCTTTTTCGACCTTAGGAACTATAGCCCACCAGGTTCCTCTGTCCATGACATTTCTCAGGCAAGAATACTGGAGTGGGTTGCCATTCCCTTCTCCAGGGGATCTTCCCAACCCAGGGACTGAACCCGGGTCTCCTGCTTGGCAGGTGGGTTCTTTATCACTGAGCCACCTGAGAGCCACCAGCGAAGCCCATTCAATACTTGCAGTATATGAAACTATTTAAAGCAATGTTACAGGAAAGCATCTGTGAATGTGAAGAATATTTAAATATACTTTTAAAAAGATGCACTTTTGAGTTAAAAAAATTTTTTCTGAAATAATCCCAAACTTGCAGCAGAGAAAAGTCAGTCTTTATCTTTGTAGGAGATGTAGGAGACAAGGGTTCCATCCTTGGGCCAGGAAGATCCCCTGGAGGAGGAGATGGCAACCCACTCCAGTACTCTTGCCTGGGAAATCCTATGGACAGAGGAGCCTGGCAGGCTATAGTCCATGGGGTCACAAAGAGTCAGACATGACTGAACACCCCCACTGCCATCTGCATCTTTGGCAAGAAGGTCTCAGAAGTGATGATTCTTCTTGTATTCTGTGTCAGTTGGGGAAAGTGTATAGCTTCCTTTTGTCTCATTCCTGGGACACTTGATTAATCTGCTCAGTCTTCTCCCTGATTAATCTTCTCAGCCTTCTCCACTGTAAAAGTTACTCTCTTTTTCACTTTGTAATTGATAAGTATTGTGTGGAGAGGTCCATTGAGAGTAAGTAAACTTTCATTCTTTATCAGATCCCCAATTTGTTCGTTGATGTCTACATGGATGCAGGGATTTCTGTTTTATTCTCTGCTTTGCAGTCTGTCTCTCATTGTTTATTTGGTGTTCAGGGTATCCCATATTTAAGCAGGGGGAACATTTTCAAGTTATCTATGCTCTTTTGACACATCACCATCAGTCTCTGGGTTCTTTATTACTTTCTGGCACAATAGATATTCCAGGATCATTATGTTTAGAGCAAGCTGAGTGGTAACCCCCTCCAAAGATCTATCCGTGTCCAAATCCCCAGATTCAGTGAGGTAGAAAGTTAACACTTTTTGGAAAAATGATTTTTTGTAGATGTGATTAAATTAAAGATCTTGAGATAAGGCGAGCATCCTGGATTATCTGGTGGGCCCTAAATCCAATCTGAAGTGTCCTTACCGGAGATGGAAAGGAGAAAACACAGGCAGAGAAGGCCGTGTGAAGACGGGCAGAAGCTTGAGCGGTGCAGCCGCAGGGAGCACCTGGAGCCGGGAGGGGGCAGAGGGGAGGATGGGTTCTCCCCTGGAGCCTCCCATGGTCGAACAGCCCTGCCCACATCTTGGTGTTGGATTTCCGGCTCCAGATCTTGGTGGAGAGATCTGACAAAGCATGGTCCACTGGAGAAGGGAATGGCAACCCACTTCGGTATTCTTGCCTTGAGAACCGCATGGATAGTATGAAAAGACGAAAACATACAGCCCTGAAAGATGAACTCGAGTTACAGGAGGAAACATTTCTCTTGTTTGAAGCCACAAGATCTGTGGTTATTGGTTAGAGCGGCCTCAGAAACGACCACAATGTCCTTGCCTTGCGCTAGAAATGGCCCGGAATCAGCCCCTTCTGCGGGAGCCCTGGCTCCTTCTAGTGTAGAACAGTATTTAGGAACCAACAGCGGAGCACCTGGTGTGCTCATGGTTATCTGGAGTCCTCTGTTCCCAGAGCTAAGGACGACATTCATAAATACATATTTTAAAAATCAGAAAGTTACACTGATATCCCCATTCCAGTCTATTCTTCTCCATTTCCACAGTAGGATCTCACCTCCCTGACAGCAACGCCTGGTTCCCGACACCCTTAGCACACTGGAGTCTGCTGCTGGAATCCCCGTCTGTGCAGACACGCTCCACTCTGGGTCAGCCACCCCTGGCGGCTGCCCTTGCTGCTCCGCCTGGACCTCTGTGATCAGGCTGCTCCCCCAGGCGGCCCCCTCGCCCACGTGGCTTCCAACGACTTCCAGGGCTGCCCCTTCCTCCCCTGCTCCCCGGCCCCTGCCCTCGCACCAACCACCATCGTGTGCCTTGTAGAGCCCCACATCATGATGTGATGAGCCATGGCCCAGCCTGTAAACCAGGGGAAAGAGAAAGGGGAAGACGAAACACAACATACATTTTTAAGTGCAAAACATTGTGAATTAATATGATTTGAAGGAAATTTTGTATACAGGCAGCAAAGAATCTGGGCATGCCCACAGCAGGAGGGTCCCGGGTGATTGCCGCTGGGACACCTGCTCAGATTTGTTTCCTTTTCTCTTTTTGCTTTTTCTTGTCTCACTTTTCTTTTGTCCTCCTCTTCTTTGGGAGGGGAGGCCAATGAGCATACTTCATTTTTTGTAACAAGAAAAACAATTGTAAACTTTATTTTTAAAAATTGTTATTTTCGAGATATAGTTAGTTTCAGGTGTATAACATAAAACTTTGATGTTTGTATATATTGCAAAGTGATTCACCGCAATAAATCTCTGGAGACTTAAATTTTTTTAAAGCTTATAATTAAACTCAAAGTTTTTTCTTCCTGGGTAGGGAGTAACTCAAAAAGTATGGTTCTCAGGATGACCTGAGGTTTCTTTTAACTTAAAAAATTGCTTTGAAGCTAACTTTTCCAGATGATTAGTGCAACTGATTTAACCTGCTCTCTGCTTGAGTCTGAGGATTTCTGTCTCTAAGATTGCTGACATTTTCCCAGCTGGTTTGTTGATGCAGTAAAGAGAGATCATCCATCTGTGTTGGGCAAAGTGGAGAGCAAAAAAAAAAAAAGTGGAAAATAAGGTCTCTGATCTTTTTTTACACTCTCAAAGTCTAGTAAAAACTTGTTAACATTTCCAATTGCATCAAGTTCAGCTGACTTGAAAGTAGCCAAAAATCAAGCCCAAATAAGAGCAATCCATCTCTGTGCAAATTTCGATTTCACAGACCTCAGTGGAATCTATGCAACCGATTATAATTGATCTGTTTCAGGACAGTGTCTACAGGTACGGGGGCTTCCCAGGTGGCGCAGCGGTAAAGAATCTGCCTGTCAATGCAGGAGATGCGGGTTCGCTTCCTGGATCAGGAAAATCCCCTGGAGGAGGAAATGGCAACCCACTCCGGTATTCTTGCCTGGAAAATCCCACGGACAGAGGAGCCTGGCCGGATACAGTCTATGGGGTTGCAAAGCGTTGGACACGACTAAGCCCGCACGCACAGGTAACGTGCCTTGTGGTGAATCCTTGTACCGATAATACAGCCCGGGAATGTTAGCTGCATGCATTTGTCCCAGGCTTGTTTTCCTAATTGAGGTACTTCTGGTAGAATTAATTTCTCATTTTACTTGTGGCTGTTGAAAACAGACTCTGTTTAGATGGACTTACCCCATGAAGTCATCCTCTGTCCTCTTTGGCGCGTTCACCAGCGCGCGTTTTATTCCTTTGTGTTAGTGACTTTGGCCCCAGGACGCTTTTTCCCACTCTGCCTGCTTTCTGAGCGAGCTTGCCTGGGCCTCCTCAGATTCCAGCTGTAGAGATTTTTGGCCAGTTGCAAACTCTTTCATATTACGGTGTAAAGGGAACTAAATGTGAGACACCCCGTGGGTTTAGGCTTTCATTTTTCTGGTCCTTTTTTTGGATTCATTTTTATCCTTATGTCCACTGACGTTATTTTAATGGGCCATTTTCAGGGAGATTAATTATACCCTTGGCACATCTGCTTTCCCATTTGAAAATTTTCTCTCTGTGACAGGGTTGGAAAATAATAGGAAACAGTTCATACAGCTGCCCTAGTTACCAAGACAACAAACCGGAGAAATAACTGGCTTCTCTCTGTCTGAACTACCTTCCAAATACAGTAATCTTCATCCTAAAAGCTGTGTATCTGTTTGAGATTACTACTTGAGTAGTTACTGAATTAATGTTTTAGCAAGAGTATTACTTGCCCTGATTATTAGAGAACAAAGCAGTTCTTGTTTTATCATCAAGTTTTATTTTGCGTTATTTGAGAACTTACACAGGTAATTTGTACGTGTTAAGTTTAGGAACATGAAACTTTTGGGAAGAATCTGGGGGGTATAGAGGGCTTCCCAGGTGGCGGTAGTGGTAAAATAATCTGCCTGCCGACGCAGGAAATGCAGGAGACCTGGGTTCAATCCCTGGGTTGGGAAGTTCCCCTGGAGTAGGAAACGGCAACGTACTCCACTATTTTTCCCTGGAGAATCCCATGGACAGAGGGTCCTGGAGAGCTACAGTCCACGGGTCATGAAGAATCGGACATGGCATGGCAACTGAGCACAGATGCACACACGGGGTAAAAAGTCTAAGTCTCGATATCCAAGATACTTATCTTGCCCGGTATCAACATATCAAAGTGCATGTGATTCAGTAAATTGACTTAGAATGACTTTTAGAACAACAATATACTCAGATTAATAAAAACCACATGCTAACTGTATTAAAAATAAAAAATGTTTTAAAACTCTTTGAAATTCATATAAACAATAGGTACTTCTTTCAAATTCAGCAAAAACAGGCAAGCAAAAAAGAATAAATTACCCACAATTCCACTACCCCGAAATCACCACCAATAATATTAATTTTTAATGCTTTTCAAAAGAATTAATTTTTAAAGTGACACATGTTCATTATGTAAAAAAAGTGCTTGGTCTTCTTAATAATGATAATAAGAACAGTAATAACAGCTGGTCTTTATTGAATGTTCCCTATACACTAGTCTGTGGTCTTAGCTTACACGCAGGAGAACACAACCGTTTTTTGAGTCACATTTGAAATGTTATTGTTAATTTCTGATCCTTTCTTTCCTTCTGTATATAGACATTAAAAAATTATGTAGTTATAATTGTACCATATGAACAGTTTTGAATTATTTTTTAATAACAATTCTTTTATGTGATGCTCCATTTTCTTTGATGTCATTTTTATAGTACATTATCAGACAGTGTTATTAAAAAAAAAATGCCCTTTTACTGGTTGTTTACGATTTCACGGAAGGCATGTAAACAATTCATTTAACCATTTCCATGCTGTTGGACACATTTCAACTTTTTCGTATAATGCTCTTTTTACGTTATTTCTTAGAATAAATGATTTTCTTGGAATAGATGGGTCTATCAGAAATGAAATTACTGGCTCAACTTAAGGAATAGTTTTAGATCTCTGGAATGTGTTTTCAAACTGCTTTACCAAAAGGTTGTGCTTGCTCATGTTGGCATCATCATTATATAACAACACCAGGATGTTTCTTGTTCTTTTCTACTTTTAGAGAAGCAAAATAATAGACTGTATTTAATTAGTTTCTCTTTGGTTATGACCGCGTTTAATGATTTAACAGTATCATTCCCTTTTTTAATGAATTACCTGTCGTGATGTTGCATTTTATCCTCAAAACTGTAATGTCTTTTAAAATCACAAGTCCTATATGCTTAGTGTAAAATTAAAACAATATAGAATGCAGTTAGGAGCAGATACTCCTTCCCATCTGCTTCATCTCGCTCCTGCAGGACCGGCAGCCAGGTGCCTCCTCAGATCTTTCTCTAAGATTCAGGAGTCAAGCTCTTTTCGTTCGCAGTGCTGGGTGGGAGGGAGATGAATTCGATATGCGTTCTTTGTGAACCAAAGATACTCCTCTTCATCTTTTATAGTTGCTCCGATACATTCTGTTCATTTAGCCTTCTCTTTCCTTTTTAAAATAGCTTCAATTATTTATTTTTGGCTGTGTGGGGTCTTTTTTGCTGCGTGGGCTTTTCTCTAGGGAGCAGGGACTACTGTCTAGGCGACGTGAGCGGGCCTCTCATTGTGGTGGCTTCTCTTGCTGTGGGGCGTGGGCTCCTGGGTACATGGGTCTCAGTAGCTGTGGCACATGGGCTCATTGGGTGTGGTGCCCAGGCTGTAGCGCACAGGCTCAGGAATTGTGGGCACGGGCTTCATCGCTCCATGACATGTCTTTCAGAACAGAGGTCGAACCTGTGTGTCCTGCGTTGGCAGGCAAATCCCCCACCACGGGACCATCAGGGTAATCCTAAATGCCTCCTTTAAAAGCAGTCAGGTTTTCTTATTTCCTAATGAGAAATCAGATCTTTTTCTCTTAAAAATTAGTAAATGCCTAAATTTTGCTGTCTAAAGGTTTTAAAAGAACGTGGGGGTGATGGGTCATGGCTAAATCATGTAAGACCAGAGTTTAACTACAGCCAGCTGAACTATTGGTGAGTAGATTTTCAAATTTTGGTTTATCAATTAAAATGATTTTAATGTTTCACCGTGATTTTGATTTCGATTTTGCCTAATTGGGCAGCTGACTTCTCAAACTATCTGTTCATTCTTTTTTTTTTCCTACTGTGTCAAGGGTTGCCATTTCCTTCTCCAGGGGATCTTCCCCACCCAGGGATTGAACCCAGGTCTCCTGCATTAGAGGCAGACGCTTTAACCTCTGAGCCACCAGGGAAGCCCTTAAAATTTGTTCATATCATTTTAATCATTTTAAGTGTTCACTTCAGTGGCATTATATTCATGATGTGCAACCGTTACCATATGTCCATTTCCAGAACTTTTTCATCTCCTTGAGCAGAGACTCTGTACCCATTAAACTGTAGTGAGTACCTCCCTCCCCCTTCTCCTACCCGTGGTAACTTCTATACTGCTTTCTGCCTCTGAGTTTTCCTTGTCTGTGAATTTCGTAGAAGTGGAACCATAAAATATCTGCCCCTTGGTGCCTGACTTCTTTTACTTAGCATAATGTTCTCCAGGTTCATCCAGGCAGTAAAATTTTGCTTATCCATTTACCTGTTGATGGACACAAAGATGTTTCTGCCTCTGGCTATTCTGAATAATGCTGCACTGAACATTGGTATACAGATTCCTGTATCTGTTTGAGTTTCTGCTTTCAATTCTTTTCGGTATATGCCTAGAAGTAGATTTGCTCAGTCATAAGATAACTCTATGTTTAACTTTTTGAGAAACTGCTAAAATGCTTTCCACCACATCCTCACCATTTAAAATTCCCACTACAATGAACAAGTGTCCCAATTTTTTGTATCCTGGCCACTGCTTGCTATTTTCCTTTTAAAAATAATAATAATAGTCATCCTGTAGTGTGTGGAGTAATAGCACATTGTGATTTTGGTTTGCATTTGTGAAAGTTGGACTGTGAAGAAGGCTGAGCGCAGAAGAATTGATGCTTTTGAAGTGTGGTGTTGGAGAAGACTCTTGAGAGTCCCTTGGACTGCAAGGAGATCCAACCAGTCCATTCTGAAGGAGATCAGCCCTGGGATTTCTTTGGAAGGAATGATGCTAAAGCTGAAACTCCAGTACGTTGGCCACCTCATGCAAAGAGTTGACTCATTGGAAAAGACTGATTCTGGGAAGGATTGGGGGCAAGAGAAGGGGTCGGCAGAGGATGAGATGGCTGGATGGCATCACGGACTCGATGGATGCGAGTCTGAGTGAACTCCGGGAGTTGGTGATGGACAGGGAAGGCTGGCGTGCTGCGATTCATGGGGTCGCAAAGAGTCAGACACGACTGAGCAACTGTACTGAACTGAGCTGAATGATTCATGATGTTGAGCATCTTTTCACATGGTAATTGCCTGTTGCAGCTATTGGAGAAAAGTCTATTTAAGTTCTTTGCCCATTTGGGAATCAAGTTGTTTGTTTTTTGTTGTTGACTTGGAATTCTTTATGTATTCTGGATACTAATCTCTTATTAGTTTTGCAAATATAAATATTTTCTCCCATTATGAAAGTGAAAGTCACTCAGTTGGGTCCTACTCTTTTGCAACTCCATGGACTATACAGTCCATGGAATTCTCCAGGCCAGAATACTGGAGTGGGTAGCCTTTCCCTTCTCCAGGGGATCTTCCCAACCCAGAGACTGAACCCAGGTCTTCCACATTGCAGGNATTTTGGTTTATCAATTAAAATGATTTTAATGTTTCACCGTGATTTTGATTTCGATTTTGCCTAATTGGGCAGCTGACTTCTCAAACTATCTGTTCATTCTTTTTTTTTTCCTACTGTGTCAAGGGTTGCCATTTCCTTCTCCAGGGGATCTTCCCCACCCAGGGATTGAACCCAGGTCTCCTGCATTAGAGGCAGACGCTTTAACCTCTGAGCCACCAGGGAAGCCCTTAAAATTTGTTCATATCATTTTAATCATTTTAAGTGTTCACTTCAGTGGCATTATATTCATGATGTGCAACCGTTACCATATGTCCATTTCCAGAACTTTTTCATCTCCTTGAGCAGAGACTCTGTACCCATTAAACTGTAGTGAGTACCTCCCTCCCCCTTCTCCTACCCGTGGTAACTTCTATACTGCTTTCTGCCTCTGAGTTTTCCTTGTCTGTGAATTTCGTAGAAGTGGAACCATAAAATATCTGCCCCTTGGTGCCTGACTTCTTTTACTTAGCATAATGTTCTCCAGGTTCATCCAGGCAGTAAAATTTTGCTTATCCATTTACCTGTTGATGGACACAAAGATGTTTCTGCCTCTGGCTATTCTGAATAATGCTGCACTGAACATTGGTATACAGATTCCTGTATCTGTTTGAGTTTCTGCTTTCAATTCTTTTCGGTATATGCCTAGAAGTAGATTTGCTCAGTCATAAGATAACTCTATGTTTAACTTTTTGAGAAACTGCTAAAATGCTTTCCACCACATCCTCACCATTTAAAATTCCCACTACAATGAACAAGTGTCCCAATTTTTTGTATCCTGGCCACTGCTTGCTATTTTCCTTTTAAAAATAATAATAATAGTCATCCTGTAGTGTGTGGAGTAATAGCACATTGTGATTTTGGTTTGCATTTGTGAAAGTTGGACTGTGAAGAAGGCTGAGCGCAGAAGAATTGATGCTTTTGAAGTGTGGTGTTGGAGAAGACTCTTGAGAGTCCCTTGGACTGCAAGGAGATCCAACCAGTCCATTCTGAAGGAGATCAGCCCTGGGATTTCTTTGGAAGGAATGATGCTAAAGCTGAAACTCCAGTACGTTGGCCACCTCATGCAAAGAGTTGACTCATTGGAAAAGACTGATTCTGGGAAGGATTGGGGGCAAGAGAAGGGGTCGGCAGAGGATGAGATGGCTGGATGGCATCACGGACTCGATGGATGCGAGTCTGAGTGAACTCCGGGAGTTGGTGATGGACAGGGAAGGCTGGCGTGCTGCGATTCATGGGGTCGCAAAGAGTCAGACACGACTGAGCAACTGTACTGAACTGAGCTGAATGATTCATGATGTTGAGCATCTTTTCACATGGTAATTGCCTGTTGCAGCTATTGGAGAAAAGTCTATTTAAGTTCTTTGCCCATTTGGGAATCAAGTTGTTTGTTTTTTGTTGTTGACTTGGAATTCTTTATGTATTCTGGATACTAATCTCTTATTAGTTTTGCAAATATAAATATTTTCTCCCATTATGAAAGTGAAAGTCACTCAGTTGGGTCCTACTCTTTTGCAACTCCATGGACTATACAGTCCATGGAATTCTCCAGGCCAGAATACTGGAGTGGGTAGCCTTTCCCTTCTCCAGGGGATCTTCCCAACCCAGAGACTGAACCCAGGTCTTCCACATTGCAGGTGAATTCTTTACCAGCTGAGCTTGTCTTTTTACTCTCAGTGGTGTCCTTTGATGTACAAAAATTTAAATTTTGATGAAGTCAATTTTATCTA
>SJYW01034592.1:30552-42142 GCA_006410735.1 Raphicerus campestris | reverse complement strand
CAGTGTTTCTCATGATGTACTCTGCACAGAAGTTAAATGAGCAGGGTGACAATATACAGCCTTGACGGATTCCTTTTCCTAACTGAAACCAGTCTGTTGTTCCATGTCCAGTTCTAACTGTTGCTTCCTGACCTGCATACAGATTTCTCAAGAGGCAGGTCAGGTGGTCTGGTATTCCCATCTCTTTCAGAATTTTCCACAGTTTATTGTGATCCACACAGTCAAAGGCTTTGGCATAGTCAATAAAGCAGAAATAGATGTTTTTCTGGAACTCTCTTGCTTTTTTCATGATCCAGCGGATATTGGCAATTTGATCTCTGGTTCCTCTGCCTTTTCTAAAACCAGCTTGAACATCAGGAAGTTCACGGTTCACGTATTGCCTGGCTTGGAGAATTTTGAGCATTACTTTACTAGCGTGTGAGATGAGTGCCATTGTGCGGTAGTTTCAGCATTCTTTGGCGTTGCCTTTCTTTGGGACTGGAATGAAAACCGACCTTTTCCAGTCCCGTGGCCGCTGCTGCGTTTTCCGAATGCGCGGGCGCTCACATCATTAACAGCTGGCATTTCACTTTTCTTTTGCTTATTAATCTTAACAAAAATATCAACCCACATTCATGTTGGAACTACACTTATGCATCAATTGCCACTACAAGTTGGCTGTAGATAGAAGAGTTTTGCAACCAAAAAAAGCATTCTGGAGGAATCAATTAGCTGTAGGAAATTTATAATAAAAGCGTTGTTGTGACGTTCATTGTACATTGTGTTAGGCATCTCTTTATCAGCAAGATGAAGAACAGACTTTTGTGTATTGCCTACATTGCATTGTGGAGCACCTACACTGGTTTTTTGTTTGTTTGTTTGTTTGTTTGGAGAGCTCATTGATAAATATTTTCTAGCTTCTGGGTGAAATTCAGGAATCTGCATTTTAAACAAGTGTGTCTGGTATTCTTATTCCTGCTAAACTTGGAGACCCTCTGCTTTAGCTGTAGAACATAACGATCAGGAGCAATACGCAAGACTGTGAATGAATCTGTTCCAAGGACATCTCTCCGGCCCTTTTACGATCCTCCCCTCCCACTCTCCTGGCTGCCTCACACCCCAAATCGGATCTGCTTTACGTCACTAAAGGTCCATTTGCATTTTCTTACAGAACGTGCACTTTGTGGTTTGGCTTTGTTCACTTAGCATAACTGTTTTGAGTTTCATCTAAGTTGCTGTCTGAATAGTTCGCTTCTTTTTTTCCCCGAGCAGTAGTCCATAGTATGGATTCAACACGATTTCTGCATTCATTCAATGCTGATGAACATCTGGGTTGCTTGCATTTTTGCTGATTACAAGTAACATTGCTGTGAGCATTTGTGTGTAAGTCTTTGGACATACATTTGAATTTCTTATGCGTAAATAGCTAGGAGTGAAATGGCTGAATCACCTGGCTGATGTGTATGTAACTTTTTAAGAAACTGACACACCATTTTTCAAAGTGTCCCAGGTCATTTTTTTCCTTTTTTGTGTGGTGAAAAAAGCATGATTGGTTCTGACATTGGCTTGAGATTTTCATGTGAACACCCTGTGCAAGCCAGCAACTCAATTACACAGTAATTCATGTGCTTTAAATAATTATGTAGGCTTGAATCCGTAGGAGTGGAAGAAACCAGTTTATAGCAATGAACACTGTATGGGGCTCGAGATGCTTATTTAATCCACTTCACTGGCTGATGATACATTTGTTCGAATCTGTTTTCCATTTCTCTGCCATTCTTTTGTGCCCTTCCATTTCCTTTTGTGATATTCTGAACCAGACAACATCTTAGGACGTATTTTAAAAGGTTTAAAATTTGAAAGTAATAAACAACTCACTCACTTCAGTAAGCATTATGCTTTATACATTATTTGATTTCCGAATTTTAGCTGAAGGCAACTGATCAATATTTAGCACATATATGCTGACAACATACTCAACACAGATAAAGGTAGGAGGGTGTGTGTGTGTGTGTGTGTGTGTGTGTGTGTGTGTGTGTGTGGTGTTTTCCACTTAAGAATGTCATCTATTAATATTTCCAGAGTAGTGAGACCAGCAATGTTTCACTCAGGATGGAGGCTGTAGCTCTGATTCCTTTCAATGACATGTAAGTTTCACAGATTGTTACTCCAAGAAGCTGCCTGGCTTGGCCTCTCAGTTGACCTGGCTCTGAGGGGTCCCTGTGAAGAAAGACAACAAGAAAGCTAAGACTAGGTGTGTGATTACTACATAAATAAACTTTGCGGACCCCCATCTAGTAACGGCCCACCTCCGGTTAACCGTGTCTAGAAATTCAGGGCTGCGTGAGAGTTTATGATAGGAGGTGGCCACAGGGAACCNACGAAAACTAAGACTAGGTGTGTGATTACTACATAAATAAACTTTGCGGACCCCCATCTGGTAACGGCCCACCTCCGGTTAACCGTGTCTAGAAATTCAGGGCTGCGTGAGAGTTTATGATAGGAGGTGGCCACAGGGAACCCTGACCGGGGGACGCTTTCTTGTGTGAATGTGGCGGCTTCTTCACCACCTCAACAGCAGTGTTATTTCTCTGGCGGACCGTGTAGACGCAGGCTGGGAAGAGCGATGAGACTGCCTGAGCCTCACGGAGATCCCCCAGGAAGACTTGGCCCCACCGTCCTTCCTGCCCCAGGAAAGAGGCCGCACGTGCAAACTCCCAGAGTCAATGGACGAGTGCCCAGTTCCCTTTTGATGAAATTCAGCTGCAGCGTGGTATTGTTGTTCCTTTTCCCATTTTATTTGTAGCACCATACGACTCTGGGGAAAAAAAGACGAAACACCGAATCNCCCAGAATCAATGGACGAGTGCCCAGTTCCCTTTTGATGAAATTCAGCTGCAGCGTGGTATTGTTGTTCCTTTTCCCATTTTATTTGTAGCACCATACGACTCTGGGGAAAAAAAGACGAAACACCGAATCACGTGCACAGCAATAAGTAACATTTCACCACTTTCTCCTGGGCGTCATTCTCAAATATTAATACACAGCAGAAGTTATGTCAAGTCTTCAGAAAGCCCCTTCTCAGTGAGAGAGCAGTCTGTATTCTCTGCCCATCAAGATAAAAGCTCTGTCTGGAGGGAAGTGCTGTTTATAGATCCTGGGACTGTTCTTCTTCCAAGATGTTGGTTAAAAAATAAAAAAAAAAAGGAAGGAAAAGTATCTGTTCTATGAGAAGGAAAAGAAACAAAAAGCCCTGTCTGTTTCGATAGGTAGACACTGTTCGTGTGACTCTAGTTGTTGGCTTAATAGCTTGAAAATAAAGGATGTTGACTGTTACCTCAGTTGGAGTAGAAAACGCAACATCACGTGACTGAAGAATAAAGCCAATGACGGAAAAAGCAGATCCATTCATTAAAATCTTGTTTAACTTTTGCATTGTAATACTTGGCCACACTTCCTGAAAGCTCTGACCAGGTATATTTATTATTTTTTCATTTACTTTTTACATTTTATTTTGTACTGGGATGTAGCTGCTTAACAATGTGAAAGCTTCACGCGAGCAGTGAAGGGACTCAGGCATGCACAGACATGCACCCATTCTCCCCCAAACTCCCCTTCCGTCCAAGCTACCACATAACATTGAGCAGAGTTCTGTGGGCTAAACACTAGGTCCCTACTAGTTATCCATCTTAAACATGGCAGTGTGTACATGTCCACCCAATGGACGCAACTCCCTAACTCTCTCTTCTAACCCCATCCTTCCCCCTGGCAACCTGAAGTTTGTTCTCTAAGTCTGTGAGTCTCTTTCTGTTTTGTAACTTCATTTGTATCATTTCTTTTTAGAGTCCACATATAAGGGATATACAATATTTCTCCATCTCTGTCTGGAACTTCACTCAATCTCTAGGTCCATCCATGTTGCTGGAAATTGACCAGGTATATTTAGACTAGGGGTCCCCAACTTCTGGGATCTAATGCCTTGATGACCTGAGGTGGAGTTGATGTAATAATAGAAATAAAGAACACAATAAGTGTAGTGCTCTTGAATCATCCCCAATCCACCCCCCCTTAGTCCTGGTCGGTGGTGAAATTGTCCTCTGGGAAACCAGTCTTCAGTGCCAAAAAGGTAGGGGACCGCTGCTTCAGACCATCAGAAGGACGTGATGGGATGTGAGTCGGGGGGGTAGATCCTACATCTGGATTCCCCTTGTTCCCTTTTCCACTACAAAGAACTTACTTTATAATTTTTTGCCCTGCAGACATGAGGTTTTGAAAGTTTTTCTTAGCTATCTAAACAGTTATTAATACATCGGGCTAAGGCATGGGAGCCCAGAGGTGTGTCCACTGGAAAAAGAAGCTGGTCTGGCCATGAATCCTGGCCCCATGGCTTACCAGCTATAGGATCTCAGGAGAGCTATGAAGTGAAGTGAAGTGAAGTCACTCAGTTGTGTCCGACTCTTTGCAACCCCAGGGGGTGTAGCCTACCAGGCTCCTCCGTCCATGGGATTCTCCAGGAAGAATACTGGAGTGGGTTACCATTTCCTTCTCCAGGGGATCTTCCCGACCCAGGAATCAAACCCGGGTCTCTAGCCTTAGAGGCAGATGCTTTGACCTCTGAGCCACCAGGGAAGCCTGTTTCCTCATGGGGTGTGGCAAGCATGTAAACGTATATAACGGCAGAAAGCAGCGCCTACAGCATGGTGAAAGCCAAAATCTTAATAATGATAATGATGACATTATTACTATTATTTGAATTAGCCAGACAGAAGGGTCAGTCCTCCTGAGAGCTGGCCAGCAGACCCATCCACAGTGTCCAGAGGGACACTGCAGACTTTGGTCTGAGTGATGTTGTTGTACCTTTAAGGGGTTGTGGCGTGCCGGGCAGGAGTTCCTGGGCAGAGGAGGGTCTTGTTTTTCAAGGGCAGGGGTCTGAGCTGAATTCTGCTTGGGGTGTCAAGGTTAGAGCAGGATTTGGTTAGGGTGGAGGAAGTGAAACTGGAAAGAACAAAAAACGACCAGGAAGGGATGAGGGTCCTCCTGGTCCAGGCTTCAAAGCAGTGGTTGTTCTCAGAGTGGGACTCAGACCTGCAGGGAAGGGACAGAGTGCAGCTGGTGGGGAGATGCTCACGGTGGATACAGACGGAGGCAGCCAGACCAGAGAGACTGCTCTCTGCTCCACGGTGGGGCTGTGGACCTGAACGTGTGCGCGCCTACTAAGTCGCTCAGTTGTGAATGACTCTGAGACCCATGGACTCTAGCCCATCTGGCTCCTCTGTCCATGGGATTCTCCAGGCAAGAATACTGGGTTGCCATTTCCTTCTCTAGGGGATCTTCCCGACCCAGAGATCGAACCCGCGTCTCTTACGTCTCCTGCCTTGGCAGGCAGATTCTTTACCACTATCGCCACCTGGGAAGCCTGTGGACCCAAACAGTTTAGGACACATTTAGGGTTCGAACGGGGCTGGGTCTTTAGATTCAAGGTCTTGAAAGCCTCTAACAAAAATGACCTTTCCCATTTGTAGACACATTATTTTTCTATTTCATCTCTGATCCATTTCAGATTTTAACCAAAGATTCACCCTTATCAAAGGGATAGAAGAAATTTTCCCGGTGGCTTGAATAATAGACATGGTCGTGATGCCAGAAAACCATGTGGATGAGTCAACATACAGGCAGTTATGTTTTTAAGCTGAGGTGGAGGGCTCTCTGGACCCTCTGGGCACAGTGACAGGGTCACCATCCACATCCCCCAAAGTCCTGCAAATGTCATCAGCAGGAAATCTGATGGATTTACTGTGAATGGATCCATTGTGAGATGTCAGTGTAATTGCACCGATTTCAGATGATTCTAGTAGGAAAAAAAAACCAGGGAGACTTTTTGTGCCTAGTTGGCTGATGCGCTCCCACTGGTGAGAAACATATCTTTTCTGTTCGGTTTTTGAAGTGATGATAATGTCTTACCTACAGCTGAATAGCTTCTTGACAAACCCAGTAGATGCTGCAGAACTTCACGCTCACACCCCTACCCCACCTCGTGAAGCCCTCTGGCTCCTAAGATGCCTGGCTCTTGTCTTTCTTACTGCACCATCCGGTTTCCTTCATAAAACCCCTTTTCTTGTCCAGTTAATTCTGATGTCCCCTGCAGTGTGCTCTCAGTCAGCTCCTTTCACCGTATACACTGTCACTCTCATTTAAATGATCACATGTTGTATGTGGAGGTCTCCCCATTCCGCCCCATACTACCCTGAGTTCCAGATCTCTGGTTCTGACGGAAAACCAGACCTGTCCGATGGGTCCCCCAGTTACTGTACGCTCAGCCAGTTTCACACTGAATTTCCTGTTGGCTTAAGCCAACCACAACTCACACCCTTCCTCCAGCCCCCGCAGAGCTGGGAGTGTGTGGACCTCCTCTTAGGGCCTCACAGAGGCCTTGGGGGGGATGTGCTCTGAACAGCTAGGAGCTCTTCCAGCCAGAAAGGCTGTGACTAGGCAGCTATCACTGCCGGCCTGGAGACACAATCTCCTGCTTATGAAAATCACATTATGAATTCCTTATCTGCCATTCAGAGTCCCCCGTGGCCTGGACTCAGGCCACTTCTGGACTCTTACCGCTCTCTCCAAACGTGCCCTGAGTTCTGCACCATCTCAGGATGTATACAGCTCTTTCTTTCCCGGCCTTACCACTCACTGCTTTTCGGTACCACCCTCCTATCTTCTCTGCCCATCAAAAGCCTACTCATCTCTCAAGATCCATCTGGAAAGCTACTTCTAACACGAAGCCGTCCACAGGCATCTTGAAGACCTCTCTTTTTCTTCTTTGACTTCCTATAATACTTGTCCCATCTTTCCTGTGGTTTCCCTCATAGCTCACTCAGTCTAAAGAGTCTGTCTATGGTGCAGGAGATGCGGGTTCGATTCCTGGGTCAGGAAGATCCCTGGAGAAGGAGATGGCAACCCACTCCAGTACTCTTGCCTGGAAAATCCCATGGACAGAGGAGCCTGGTGGGCTACAATCCGTGCGGTCACAAGAGTCAGACACGACTTAGCGACTAAACCACCAATCCAATCCCACTAGATTAAAAGGTTAAGGGTTGTGCTTATTCGTTCCATGTGCCTGGCACACCCAAACTGCCTAACTTACTGGTGCGCTATGAAAAGTGATTTGCCTAAAACATTTTGGCTGTATTTACATAAAAGCTAAACGTGTCTCATAGAGCATGGGGGCAGTGCTGGCATTTTGGAGTTTGAATAGCTCTCTCTCAGACGCACGTGTGCAGGAGTATACACAGCAGATTGCTTGTGTGCCCGGGTTTAGATACGTGTGAAGAAAGGAAAGACCCTTGCTTCTGAAACTGGCAATGCTGGTTTCCTGCATCACCTCTGCCTTTCTGTCTTTTTTTTTTTGGTCAGGGGTTATCGCACTTCTTGGGCTTCCCTTTATCAGGGGTAAAGGAACTCCAATGCAGGAGATGTGAGAGACTCAGGTTTGATCCCTAGTTCAGGAAGATTCTCCGAAGGAGGAAATGGCAACCCACTCTAGTATTCTTGCCTGGAAAATCCCATGGACAGAGGAACCTGGTGAGCTATATAATCCATGGGGTTGCAGAGTCAGACATGCCTTAATTACTAAACAAAAACAGCTACTGAACTTACTGCTTCTCCTTTAGGAGGAGTTATTTGATTTTGACTATCCTTGCCCCTCTCATCACCAACTGTTAATATTTTACAACTAGCTTTCCTGTTCTGACATCCTTGTTGTTTAGTTGCTAAGTCGTGTCCAACTCTTTGCGACCCTGTGGGCTGTAGCCCACCAGGCTCCTCTGTCCATGGGATTCTCCAGGCAAGAATACTGGAGTGGGTTGCTGTTTCCTTCTCCAGGGGATCTTCCTGACCCAGGGATCAAACCCATGTCTCCTGGATGGGCAGGCAGATTCTTTACCACTGAGCCACTAACATCCTTGAGTACACCTTATACAGCCTATGTCTATTGTCAGCAGTAAAGAATCTTACAGTAATGTGTGCTATTGAAACACATTCTCTTTTTAGTGGAGATCTTATTATAACATGTATTTATAGCAGTGACAGGGCCCAGAGTAAGACCTGGAAGTCGAACAGAACTTTGAAGATACTGACTTAAGTGATAAATGATCTATTTTTAAAAAATGCTAATAATGCTTGGAAAGAAGTAATAATATTTAAAATAATCTATCCGTCAGAGTTAAAAAGGTTGTCTGCACAGAGTTAAAAGGGCTGTGTGTACAGAGTTGTCTGTATACTCTAGAGACCTGGGGTATCCAAGGGATATGTCTACAAGCCAGTATTCCTGCTGTCTGAGAAGACAGGCCCAGCTGAGCTAGATCTCCTCAAGGGTGGATTACCGCGACTGCTGTAGAAATAGAAGGCCCCATCTCAAGCTCATCTGTGTTTGGATCTCAGGATTTTATGTCAGGCGGATGCAGACCAGATGTGCGTTCCTCTCTGGTGCTGCCTCACTCTAGTTGTTTTCTGTGACTCCCCCCGTAAGGCGTTCTTGTCTCTCGGGGTGCGCTGGGGGATGCTGGGTGCGCAGAAGCAGAGTGGCAGCGTCGCGGGCGAGCCGCTTGGCGTTGCTGCATGTTTCTCCGTGAGGTCTCGCTGATCCTGTTGATGGCCCGAGCCCACGGGACCGTGCCAGCTGTCTGGCACTCAGGGAAGAGTGCTCGGTGGGGGCGCCAGGATGGGAGGACGTCTTGTCCTTTTGGTCCTGCTCCTGGATCGACCTGGGGAGAAAGAGCACGGAGAAGAACAGAGGGTGCAGGACTCCGGATAATACCAAGCAACTCTTTGAGTCTGATGCCTTCTGTAAAGATGTTACTACAGAACGACTACCAGAAATTAAAAGCATGCCTTTCCTTCCCTGGTGGCTCAGCTGGTAAAGAATCCGCCTGCGATGTGGGAGACCTGGGTTCCATCCCTGGGTTGGGAAGAGCCCCTGGAGAAGGGATAGGCTACCCACTCCAGTATTCTGGCCTGGAGAATTCCACGGACAGAATAGTCCATGGGGCCGCACAGAGTTGGACACAACTGAGGGACTTTCACTTTCCTTCCTACCTAAAACTGGGACCTCCCCTAGTCCCCACCAACTCATATAAACATTTGCCCAAGTCACAGCCTTGGAGTTACCCTGAGTTACTTCCTTTTCATTCCTCCCTCTGCCCCGCAGCACAACTACCATCCACTCCATCAGAAAATGCTCTGTGGTTACATTCCAGTCTGTATCCTGAGCCTGCCTCCTCTCTCTATCTTTTCTGTTTCCACCCTGATCCTGGCCACCGTCCCCCGCTGGACTATAGCAGTTTCCTCATCAGCCTGCCTGCTTCCTCACCTGCCTTGCGGAGTCACTCTTCTATAGAACAGAGTCATCTTTGGAAAATGTAAACCAGATCACATTGTTCCCAAGTTAAAACCCACCAAAGACTCCCCATCGCACTTGGAATGAAATCCAAAATTCTCACCAAGGCCTCCCCCATTTTTTTTTTAAAGCATCCCTTACTCAGTCAACACATCTTATTATTTCAAAAATATACTTATTTGGCTGCACCAGATCTTAGCTCTGGCAGGTGGAATCTAGTTCCCTGACTAGGGATCGAACCCTGGCCTCCTGTATGGGGAGGGTGAGTCTTAGCCACTGGACCACCAGGGAAGCCCCAGTCAACACATGTTAATTGCCCCTCCACTCTGTTTGAGTTACAGGGCTTATGGAATGAGGTCTTCAATGTGTGATTTTTGGTCTAGAGAAACAAAGCTTGCTTTTTTAGGTCACACGTTATGTTCCTCAGTTTAAGTGAAAATCTACTTGGAAATCCACTGCATATGTGTAGAGATGCTATGGACTATAATTAGACCCAATCTGAACCTTGCACCCCATATCCCTGCCCCTTCCTCCCCTGAACCCCCCAGATCCTTATTGAGCACGACAGACCTCGCCCATCAAGTGAGTCCCTCTCACTCCACAGTACAGTGGCTGTGATCTAAGAAATCAGATAACCCTGATTATTAGAGCTATTTAAAGGAAGAGTCAGCACGCTCGAGTGACCGCCTGACTGTGTCTCTTAGTAAAACAGTAATTGAGTTTCAATGAATGGGCTTCACAACTGTTCCCTCTGCTCCTGGACGGCTCTGGGTACGGCTTCTCAAGGATCCTGGCAAGGCCAAACAGTCTGACCTTCAACTGGGTGAAATATTTTTGTACTTAAAGCTTAGTACCTATGCAGTATATATCTGAAGCAGTTATTAAACAAATTACATACTATACTATACATATTTTGTATTTTCTAAGTATAAAAGTTTGATATCGTATGTATTGTTTTGCAGTATATGTATTTTTATTCACTGAAAATATTTGTTACTTTTACCATATAAATTTTTCAGTTGATATATTGTATATTCCTTTTGTTTAGTTTAAGAAAAAATTTTTTTGGCTGAGTGGCATATGTGTGGGATCTATAGTATCTTAGTACAGTATGTTTTTACATGACAAGTCCCCCCTCACCCCCAGCCATGAGGATAAAATCACTCTGGCATCACGATCTTCCTTATTTCCAGAACTTTCTGTGTATTTCTGTACTTTTAACGTTACCAGGACCTGAAAAGGTGGTAGCACCTTTATAAATAGGTTATGGAAATTCACATAACATATTTTGAATCCTAAATCACTCTGTTGTGAAAAACGTTTACATAAGAACATGTTGGCTAAAAGCTGAAACCCACAGAGAAAACCAAGAAAGTCTAAGGGAACCCGTCCTTCCACTGGCCTCACTGTCCCAGTTCTG
Source organism: Raphicerus campestris (assembly GCA_006410735.1). Taxonomy (NCBI): domain Eukaryota; kingdom Metazoa; phylum Chordata; class Mammalia; order Artiodactyla; family Bovidae; genus Raphicerus; species Raphicerus campestris. The sequence goes on along the minus strand of SJYW01034592.1, from coordinate 31,352 downwards.
TTTGGCGACATCCATCGCAGAGGGCAGAGCTACAGGGGTGAGCAGGACGCTCTTTCCCCAGTTTTGGTTCTGTCCCTGGGAGACACTAAGGATGACCCACGCCACCTCCTACCAGTGCCCCCTCTGAAACAGTAGCCCCCAAATAATCTATATGATCAAAATAGTATCTACTACATAATTACCAAAATAATATCTACTTTCTGGGAAGCACACCCACAAAAAGTGTGATATTTTCTCACATTAGGCTATGACTTGGTTTTGTAGTTCTATAATTTTTCAGCTGTCTTATTTTTTCACTATTGTACTGACGATTGTGAAAAATTACCTTAGCATCAGGTACACCTTAGCCAGCCCTTCCTGGCTCGAGACATGTGTGTCGATGTGAAACATACTGATACCTAGATCACTGTGCTGATCTGTTAGTATCTGAGAAGGACTGGAAAAGTTCCTCAGGTACCTTGACAGGTGTGTTACAAGCCCTGGAGAAAAGGTGATTAATCCTGACTTGATCTCCCTCTTCCTTGTTTAGGACAGGGAAAGAAACAATTGCAGCCACAGGGGGTGCCCCCTATCTTCCCTACGGCCAGTCCCCATGACCTAGAAGTTGAGTCCCCTGGAGTCCAGCACAACAGCCCCTGCTCAAGTTTCTGGTCCTTCCTCCAAACCAGATTCTGCACTTAAACCCTAGTAAATAGAAATTCTGGAGACATCATTGAACAGAGCGATGGCAGACACCTCAGCAGAGGAAAGAAAATCAATGCTTTAACAACCCACCTGTCACTGCCTGGGGCGGGGTGGGG
>SJYW01034591.1:0-22590 GCA_006410735.1 Raphicerus campestris | reverse complement strand
GAGGCCTGGCGGCAATCAAATGAGAAAAGCCCTATGCTAATACTCCAAACTCTCTGTGCTGTTTATGGTTGAGAGGTTGTCACACAAGCTAGTCTGTCAGCAGAGAGATTTGACCTGAGATACCCTTGTCACACCCAGGGCAGGGAATTAGCAGTAATTATTGACAGGACAAATGAAAAAACCCTTCACCAATATAATTCCTAATCAACCCACTAATACTATACTAATAATCTTCTAACTTCTCAAAAGAGTCTGTATTTAGAAAGTTTTAAAGCATCTTGTGTCACTCACAGTTGGGGGGTTGTAAACAATCACATTCGGCCAGACAAACCTATACAGGCAGGCTAGATAACCTTCAGAGTTTGTAAGTTGAAACACTCTTGTCCACCCAGGAATTTTTATTAACTGGAGCTGCAAGTTAACTCCTTCTCCAAGAGAAATGGTTATGAGGGAGAGCCCCCGTAAAGTACTCTGGTTTTGAGGGTAGATGCTCGGGAACAGGAGGTTTCCTGAGGCTTGATCACGCCTTTGTGTATGCCAAGCTTCTTTCCTCATGACATTTGCCATGGGCGGAGTTTCTCACGCTGGCCCCCAAAAGTCTCTCACTGTGGTAGCTTCTCTTGTTGTGGAGCACAGGCTCTAGGGCTCATGAGCTTCAGCGGTTGTGTCACACAGGCTTAGCTGCCCTTCAGCATGTGGGATCTTCCATGGGCAGGGATTGAACCCATGTCCCCTGCCTCGGCAGACAGGTTCTTAACCACTTGACCAGGAAGGAAGTTCGCTTTTTGATCCATTTGAATATAGAACCAGACGAATAACTGACCTATATTTGCAAAGAAACCCCACACAGTTATCAAGAATTATCCTAAAAATCTTCTGTAAAATTTGGTTGAGGACCACCACCACTATATCAAATAAATGGATATTAAGCACCTCTTGTGTGTCCAACCCTATGCTAGGAGCTGTGCTGTGCTGTGCTTAGTTGCTCCGTCTTGTCCAACTCTTTGAGACCCCAGGGACTGTAGCCTTGCAGGCTCCTCTGCTGGTGGGGATTCTCCAGTCAAGCATACTGGAGTGGGTTGCTGTTTCCTCCTCCGGGGCATCTTCCCAACCTAGGGATCGAACTCAGGTCTCCTGAATCCTAGGCCTGGTCTTTACTGTCTGAGCCACCAGGGAAGCCCCATGCTAGGCAGCTATGATGCAAAATTCCTGACCTAATCCAGAGTGAGCTGGGAGCCTCAGGCCTTTGTCCATTTAGAGGTGAGCATTTGAGATTTAGTTTTCGAAAAATCTAGGCTCTGTAAGACCATGGCCTTCTGCACAATACTGTATTCTTCCAAATTCTTCCAAATATTCTTCTTCTGCAGCTCCATGGGAAACTCTGAATCCTCATGTAATTCTTCCAGCAGCTGCTACTAGGCCTCCTGCCTTCATTCCCTTGCTGGAATGTGCTTACCTTCACCCTACCCCAGGCCCAGAGTGCCTGGGTGCTAAGTCACGTCAGTCCTGTCAGACCCTTTGCCATGCTATGGACTGTAGCCCACCAGGCTCCGCTGTCTGTAGGATTCTCCAGGCAAGAATACTGGAGTGGGTTGCCATGCCCTCCTCCAGGGGAACATCCCCACCCGAGGATGGAATCCACATCTCATATATCTCCTGCATTGGCGGGTGTGTTCTTTACCACTAGCGCCATCTGGGAAGCCCAGGGCAGCCCCCTAAACTCTTAACTGGTCATACAAGGAAATTACGAAGCCCTCAGGGCTTAGATCTCCGCTCCCTAAAGCTCTCTCTTCCATTAGAATGATCTGAATTCCACTTGATTTGGTGAAGCAAGGGTCAGTCCAGCTCTTACATGTATACAGGACTACTGGAAAAACCATAGCTTTGACCATAGGGACTTTAGTCAGCAAAGCGATGTCTTTGCTTTTTAATAAGCTGTCTGGGTTTATCATAGTTTTCCTTCCAAGGAACAAGCATCTTTTAATTTCATGGCTGTAGTCAACATCCACAGGGATTTTGGAGCCCAAGAAGATAAAATCTGTCACGGCTCCCACTTTTCCCCTTTCTACTGGCCATCAAGTGATGGGACCGGATGCCATGATCATAGTGTTTTGGATGTTGAGTTTTAAGCCAGCTCTTTTGCTCTCCTCTCACCCTCATCTAGATGCTCTTTGCTGCTGCTGCTGCTGCTGCTGCTGCTGCTGCTAAGTCTCTTCAGTCGTGTCCGACCCTCAGCGACCCCATGGACTGAGAGCTTCCAGGCCCCTCTGTCCATGGGATTTTCCAGGCAAGAGTACTGGATTGGGGTGCCTTTGCCTTCTCCAAAGAGTCTCTTTAGTTGCTCTTCATTTTCTGCCAGTAGGGTGGTATTATCTGCTTATATGAGGTTTGTGATAGTTCCTCTGGCAATATTGATTCCAGCTTGTGAGTCATCCAGCCTGCATNTTTTCGAAAAATCTAGGCTCTGTAAGACCATGGCCTTCTGCACAATACTGTATTCTTCCAAATTCTTCCAAATATTCTTCTTCTGCAGCTCCATGGGAAACTCTGAATCCTCATGTAATTCTTCCAGCAGCTGCTACTAGGCCTCCTGCCTTCATTCCCTTGCTGGAATGTGCTTACCTTCACCCTACCCCAGGCCCAGAGTGCCTGGGTGCTAAGTCACGTCAGTCCTGTCAGACCCTTTGCCATGCTATGGACTGTAGCCCACCAGGCTCCGCTGTCTGTAGGATTCTCCAGGCAAGAATACTGGAGTGGGTTGCCATGCCCTCCTCCAGGGGAACATCCCCACCCGAGGATGGAATCCACATCTCATATATCTCCTGCATTGGCGGGTGTGTTCTTTACCACTAGCGCCATCTGGGAAGCCCAGGGCAGCCCCCTAAACTCTTAACTGGTCATACAAGGAAATTACGAAGCCCTCAGGGCTTAGATCTCCGCTCCCTAAAGCTCTCTCTTCCATTAGAATGATCTGAATTCCACTTGATTTGGTGAAGCAAGGGTCAGTCCAGCTCTTACATGTATACAGGACTACTGGAAAAACCATAGCTTTGACCATAGGGACTTTAGTCAGCAAAGCGATGTCTTTGCTTTTTAATAAGCTGTCTGGGTTTATCATAGTTTTCCTTCCAAGGAACAAGCATCTTTTAATTTCATGGCTGTAGTCAACATCCACAGGGATTTTGGAGCCCAAGAAGATAAAATCTGTCACGGCTCCCACTTTTCCCCTTTCTACTGGCCATCAAGTGATGGGACCGGATGCCATGATCATAGTGTTTTGGATGTTGAGTTTTAAGCCAGCTCTTTTGCTCTCCTCTCACCCTCATCTAGATGCTCTTTGCTGCTGCTGCTGCTGCTGCTGCTGCTGCTGCTAAGTCTCTTCAGTCGTGTCCGACCCTCAGCGACCCCATGGACTGAGAGCTTCCAGGCCCCTCTGTCCATGGGATTTTCCAGGCAAGAGTACTGGATTGGGGTGCCTTTGCCTTCTCCAAAGAGTCTCTTTAGTTGCTCTTCATTTTCTGCCAGTAGGGTGGTATTATCTGCTTATATGAGGTTTGTGATAGTTCCTCTGGCAATATTGATTCCAGCTTGTGAGTCATCCAGCCTGCATTTTGCATGATGTACTCTGCATAAAGTTAAATAATCACAGTAACAGTATATGGCCTTGTGGTCCTTTCCCATTTTGAACCACTGGGTTGTTCCTTATTGAGCCTCATACAGGTTGCTCAGGAAACAGGTAAGTTGGTCTGGTATTCCCATCTCTAAGAATTTTCCATGGTTTGCTGTGATCCACACAGTCAAAGGCTTTCCAGTAATCAATGAAGCCAAAATGGATGCTTTTTCTGGAATTCCCTTGCTTTCTCTATGATTCAGCTAATGTTGGCAATTTGATCTCTGGTTCCTCTACCTTTTCTAAATCCAGTTTAAACATTTGGAAGTTCTCAGTTTATATACTCCAAAGCCTAGCTTAAAGGATTTTGAGCATAACTTTGCTAGCACATGAAATGAGTGCAATTGTTTTATAATCTGAAAATTCTTTGGCACTGCCCTTCTTTGAGATGGGAATGAAAATTGACTCTTTCCAGTCCTGGGCCACTGCTGAGTTTTCCAAATTTGCTGACATATCGAGTACATCACTTTAACAGCATCAACCTTTAGGATTTTAAATAGCTCCAGCTAGAATTCACTTGCCTCCCTTAGCTTTGTTCATAGGTATGTTTCCTAAGGCCCACTTGTCTTCAGGTTCCAGGATGTCTGGCTCTAGGTTAGTGACCACACCATTGTGGTTACCTGGGTTATTAAGACCCTTTTTGTAGTTCGCCTGTGTATTCTGGCCACCTGGTCTTAATCTCTTCTGCTTCTGTTAGGTCTTTACAGTTTCTGTCCTTTCTCGTGCCAATCTTTGCTTGAAATATTCCCCTGATATCTCCAGTTTTCTTGAAGAAATCTCTGTAGTCTTTCCGATTCTTTGGTTTTCTGATTTCTTTGCATTGTTCATTTGAGAAGGCCTTCTGATCTCTTCTTCCTGTTCTCTCGAACTCTGCACTCAGTTGGGTATATCTTTCCTTCTCTTTTCCCATGCTTTTCACCTCTTTCCTTTCCTCAGCTATTTGTAAAGCCTCCTCAGGCAAGCATTGTGCCTTCTTGCATTTCTTTTTCTTTGAGATGGTTTTAGTCACTGCCTCTTGTACAATGTTACAAACCTCTGGCATAGTTCTTCAGGCAATCTGTCTACCAGATCTTAATTCCTTGAATCCATTCATTACCTGCACTGTATAATCACTGATAGCTCAGTTGGTAAAGTATCTGCCCACAATGCGGGAGACCTGGGTTGAATCCCTGGGTTGAGAAATCCCTGGAGAAGGGAAATGCTACCATTTCCAGTATTATTCCATGGACTGTATAGTTGTGGGGTCACGAAGAGTTGAACCCATTGAATGACTTTCACTTTCACTGTATAATCATGAGGGATTTGATTTAGGTCACAGCTGAATGCCTAGGGGTTTCCCCTAGTTTCTTTGACTTAAGCCTGAATTTTGCAATAAGGAGCCAATGATCTGAGCCACAGTCAGCTCCAGGACTTGTTTTTACTGACTGTATAGAGCTTCTCCATTTTTGGCTGAGAAGAATACACTTGATCTGATTTCAGTATTGACCCTCTGGTGATGTCCATGTGTAGAGTTGCCCCTTGTGTAGTTGGATGAGTGTGTTTGCTATGACCAGTGTGTTCTCTTGACAAAAGTCTGTTAGCTTTTCCCCTGGTTCATTTTGTACTCCAAGGTTAAACTTGCCTGTTACTCCAGATATCTTTTGACTTTCTATTTTGCATTCCAATATCCCATAATGAAAAGGACATCTTCACATCTCTCTTTTTTTTTTTCTCTCTCTTGATGTTAGGCCTAGAAAATCTTGTGGGTGTTTATAGAATAGTCAACTTCAGCTTCTTCGGCATTAGTGGTTGGGGTACGTTTGGTAAGTCGCTTCAATCGTGTCCAACTCTTTTTGACCCTATGGACTGCAACCTACTGGACTCCTCTGTCCATGGGATTCTCCAGGCAAGAATACTGGAGTGTGTTGCTGTGCCTTCCTCCAGGGGATCTTCCTGACCCAGGGATCAAATCCACATTTCTTAAGTCTGCTACATTGGGAGGTGGGTTCATTACCACAAGTGGCTCCTTAGGACCTATGGAATGTCTGAGTGGGAATCTGGAATCTATATTTGTAAGAGTAACCGAAGGGATTTTTTTTCCACTGAAATCTAGACTGAGACTCAGTGTGGAGATGTGTCCTTAAGTCAGTACAGGGCCCTGTGGGGCTCCTGGACACACAGTCTTTCTGTCTTCCTTTTTTTTTTTTTTTTTTAATATTTATTAATTGTGGCTGCATTGGGTTGAAGCATGTGGGATCTATTCCCTGACAAATGGTCAAACCTGGGTTCCTTGCTTCAGAACATGTGTTCCCAGCCACTGGACCATCAGGGAAGTCGCCGCCTCCAATCCTTTGATGATAGGAAACAATGTTCATTCTGGCTCCATGGCCTTCCCTGAGTTCTAATGGGCAGCTTCAAGCAGTTGTTCATTAGGGAAGGGCAGGGATGCAAAACCAGGGAGAAGCCAAGAAAATTAAGAGTAGCCTTGGGCCAAGAGCCTGATTTCCCCGTCAAGGGATGCACACAATATCTTTGAGGTCTTTTGTAGATACCAAAACCCCCTCTAGGTGGGAGAATTTGAAGGTTAACAATGGTATCCTGCCTACAAACATGTAGACATCTGGCCAATTGGACATGATTTGAGACCATGAACCCCTACTTACCTCACCAACAACCCATCAGAAGAATGTTCACTCTATGTATAGGTAATACAATATCATAAAAAATAGAAGAAAAAAGATGAAGAACGTTACAAGTTGATCATGCTCTCTCTCTAAATAATTGGTATCAAACCTTTTACTATCTTCCCCAAATAGGAGACAGATGTTTTTGAGGGCATGACCCCTCTGTATCCCCCTTTGCCTGGCAAAGCAATAAAGTACTCCTTTTCTATTTTACCCAAAACTCTGTCTCTGAGATTTTATTCAGCACTGGTGTACAAAGAAGTTGAACTTTCGGCATCATCTCTAGCTTTGGGGCATTGTGTAACATCACCTCTTCGAAACCCCATTTTCTCACCTGTATGAGATGATTCTTATTGCATTTTTTAAATGGTGAATATTTATTTATGGCTGTGAGTGAGTAGTTGCTCCTCAGCATGTGGAATCTTCCTGGACTAGGGTCAAGCCAAGTCCCTGCACTGGCAGGCAGATTCCTATCCACTGCACCAGCAGGGAAGTCCCCTCCTCTTTATTTTGTTTTTGCTTGTTTACACTAAGTTCTTTAACTTTTTAGATATTAATCCCCGTTGATAAATGGTTTCCAAACTTTTCCTTCCTTTCCATAGGCTGTCTTTTCATTTTGTTAATTGGTCCTTCTGCTGTGCAGAAGATTTTGAGTTTGGTGTAGTCCATCACGGAAATTCTGGATCAAGCGACTGGGGAAATGTTCTCAGAAGAATAGGGTTATCCAGGTATGTCGGTGATAAAAAGCTGAGCAAGAATGGGGTCTCAACTGACCACATTTGATCTAGAGAAAGTTCTGGAGCCAAAAGTGTATCACTAAGTTAATTTCACCACTGGCCAAACTCTTCCAGGAGGAGAGGTGCTGGGCAGTTCTCCAGAGGAGGGGGACATGAGGAATGGGTGTGCTGTTGGCAAAAGCATCTGGGTGGGGCACCAACAATGTCCTACAGTCCGCTTTGGCACTATTCAGATATACTTCCTTCTCCCATTAAGTTCTCTTCATCCCAGTACAACTTCCGCAGGATTCTGCTTGAGCATAATTTCTGGGTAAACTTAGGAAAGGAGGATTAGCTCTAGACACACAACTGATATCTCTCAGCTCTCTCCTCTACATCCATTCATTCTAGCCCAGCGCTTCCCTTCTGCTCCTGGCTTCAGCTAGTGTTTCTGCTGGTCTCTACACTTTGTCTGGGGGATTGAGCCTGGCCCTCCCTCCTGAAGGGTCTGAGTCCCTAGTTAGCATGCTTTATGAGCCCGTGACAATGGTACTTGCCCACTTACAAATAAAACAGCATAGGGCCTTCCTTGGTGGTCTAGTGGTTAAGAATCTACCTGGCAATGCAGGGGACACCAGTTCGGTCCCTGGTCCGGGAAGATCCCACACGCCTCGGAGCACCTGAGTCCAAGAGCCACAGCTACGGAGTCCACGTGCAGCCACCACTGAAGCCTGCACACCTAGAGCCTGTGCTCTCAACAAGAGAAGCCACCGCGATGAAGCCCACAGCCCTCAGCAGGAAAATAGCCCCCGCTCCCTGAAACTAGAAAGCCCCCACACAGCAGTGAAGACCGGCACAGCCCAAAATAACAAACAACAATGAATAAATACNGGCTGCAGAATCACTGCAGTTGGTCACTGCAGCCACTATATTAAAAGATGCTGGCTCCTTGGAAGAAACGCAATGACAAACCTAAACAGCATATTCAAAAGCAGAGACATTACTTTACCAACAAAGGTCTGTGTAGTCAAAGCTATGGTTTTTCCAGTAGTCATATGTGGATGTGAATGTTGGACCATAAAGAAGGTTGAGCATTAAACAATTGATGCTTTATGAACGGTGGTGTTGGAGAAGACTGAGAGTTCTTTGCACTGCAAGGAGATCCAACCAGTCCATCCTAAAAGAAATCAGTCCTGAATATTCATTGGAAGGACTGATGCTGAAGCTCAGGCTCCAGTATTTGGCCACCTGATGTGCAGAGCTGACTCATTAGAAAAGACCCTGATCCTGGGTAAGATTGAGGGCAGGAGGCAAAGGAGATGACAGAGGATGACATGAGTGACTGACTCAATGGACATGAGTTTGAGCAAGCTTCGGGAGACGAAGTACAGGAAGCCTGGTGTGCTGTGGTCCATGGGGCTGCAAAGAGTTGGATAGGACTGAACGACTGAACAACAACAAAAATTCTTAGTTTATGGACTGTGAAGAACCCAGCAGCCTGCTGCCTCCTGGATTTGTCCTAAAAGTAGATTATCAGCCCCTGAATTGCCCTTGAAACAATAGCCTCAAGAGCTCCTCTGTGAGAAAAGAATGCTTTTTAGAAAGCATTCCTCCAAATGTATTTAGGAAGCCCTGGGAACTGTATTACCTTCTGGGAAATGTACAATGAACATTCATATTTCAAAGGCTTTGACAAGTCCCACAGGGAGAAACCTGCTCAACTTCAGCCAACTCAGGGATGCCTCAACTCATTTGACCATAGTACACCCTTTTGTTCCAGATCTTCAACCTTATGTGGCCTTTTGCATGATTTGGCCCTTGCTGTCTCTCAGAGGGCACTTCTGGCCTCTTTTTTCCTTGTGAACTAGACATTCCAGCCACACAGACCTCCTTGTAATATTTAACCACCACAAGGGCTCATTCCTGCCTTGGTGGTTCTGCTGTTCCCTCTGCCCAAGAAGCTCTGCTGCCAGACGGAGCCCCCGAAGGCTGTCCTTCTTGTTCAGTTCTCAGCTCTATGTCTCTTTTACAGTAAAGCCTCCTCTGATGAAATTCTGAAAAGGATGCTTCCAGCATCCCTGATCATGAGAGTCAGTCTGTGCTCGTCACTGGGTGTGATATGAATTCCTCCTTCTTTGTCTGTGTACCATCTCCTCGCAGCAAGGAGAGCTCCATGAGAGCAGGAACCTTGCCCCTCCTGTCTTTCTGACATCATCCTGTCTCAAGAAATATTACCTATCTGCACATAAAATGCATGCAATATAATTTCATTCAGAGAGATGGAGAAAGATAGGGAGAGGGAGTGGGATAAAGTATTTCACGGATCACTGTTCACATTTTGGGAAATACTGTTTTGTGCAGAAGAAAATGCAAATGATAAATTATCACTTGAAAAGATCCACAGTCTCACTTGCAGTTGCAATGCAAATTAATACAACTTAAAGTTACATTGCAGCTCAAAGTTTATTCTAAATAGTGCACGTAATTACACCCATCAATTTCTTATGTTTCTGTAAAGGGGTCCATTTAACTTTCCTGGGCATACAGGTAAATTTCAATAAAAACTATAAAATTGTTTTTATTCTGATATTTTGGGGAACACATCTCATAGAAATAATATAAAGAGGAAAACTTTTTTTTAAATACATTGATATCAACGTTGGTTATAATAGTAAGAGATTGGAAATAGTGTTTCTGTGGTTTTTAAAAATGACAGTTATATAAATTACATCAGTACTTGGACTTCCTTACTGAGCAATATCAAATGAAAATAGCAGAACAGAAACTATATATCCTTCAATTACGCAAATGTAAAATATGCACATACCCACTGAATGTAGTTAGACAAGAAATTGCAATAAAGCAAGTTAAATTTCATGTTTGTTGCAGTCTCTTCTCTGTAAGGTTAAAACATTGACAAAAAGAGATTGGAGTTTGTCTGCACCAAGAAGAGGAAGCCAGTTCTGTACCTGCTTTAATTTGTCTGAGGCTAAAGAGAGAAAACTTAAATATCCTGAATTAAAGGTGGCAAAATTTGTCCTGTTTAGACTTACCAGGTGAATCTGAGCCTGTGATCCCAAAGGCAATTCTCACCTAACTCACTTGGCTATCCTCTGAGTCCTTTGAGAAGCAGAAGGTTACAATGTACTATGAAATATTTGCATCAGATAGAATGCTTTGGTGTAAATTACATGGAAGACACTAGTTCTAACATCTTGAATTTATCAGCTTTGTTCTGTTATTTTAAATGGTTAACAAACACTTGCTATTGAAAACTTTCAAAAATGAAAACTTTCCCAGGCTTGGCCATGCCAAGGTTAGCTAACGGCCAAGAGGCCAAGAGGCCAAGAGCCCTGCCCCCTATTTGGAGGGTGCTCTCTGGTCCCAGTGCAATCTGGAATGAATACCAAAGCACCCAAGTGAGTGTTTTATAGCCTAGACTGTCTGACCCACAGTAAGAAGATCCATTGGTGTGTACACGAGCTCCATGGATGAGCACTGGTTGGAGGAGAACTGTTATGTAATTATAGCATCCAGAGAGTCAGACACATGACCTAGCCTAGCCTAATAGTTTGCACTTGGAAGTGGGAGTCATAAGGATACTGTGAATTAATTAATGTTTATGAAGGCTTGTCCAGATCCATGGGAGAAAAGCACTGTATAAAAGGTGGTACATTAATGTGTTCTAGAAAAAAAAATTTTTTTGAAGTAGGGTTAGAGCTGATTGGGCAGAAATATGATTCAAAGTAACATTCATTTTAATTCTTTTATAAGTTTTGGGCAAATCCTTTTCTTATTTTATGTCATGTCTGTTTGGGATATAGTGAATATTTTGCCAGCATACAAATTTGAAGAATTAAGGATTTGACAGGGCTTATGTAAAACATTGCCATCCTTCTCATCAATAAATAAGATTGCCCAATTCCTATATATCATTTTACAACTTCTTTTTGGTATGCAGAATATTCAAATATAGTCTCTGTAAAATATATTGATTTATGATCCAGGAATATTTTTCTTTACCAAAATATAGAGAAACATAATGGCTTGGCATACTTGAATTATTCAAATAAGAGGCTTAAAAAATTAAAGCATGATATCAAAATATATTTTAAATGTTATCAGTTGAAAATTATTTATCATTTTAATGTAGCTAGCTAATCCTTTGTGCTTTCTTTCAAGAGGGTTATTTGAATATAAAAGACAGAAACTATGGTTAAAGTTACAAGGTTAAAATAAAATTACATACAATATTTGTAAAGTCACTGCCTCATCCACAAGGCAAAGTGTACAAAAACATTTCCCATTTAGTATATTACCTATAATTGTAAATATAACGTAAGAATCATTGACTAACTGATATGTACTTTTATTGGGCTTCCCAGGTGTGTTAGTGGTAAAGAATCTGCCTGCCAATACGGGAGACACAGGAGATGTGGGTTTGATATTGGGCAGGCAGATCCCCTGGAGTAGGAAATGGCAAGGACTCCAGTGTTCTTGCCTGGAGAATCTCATGGACAGAGTTGCCTGGTGGATTGCAGTCCATGAGGTTGCAGAGAGTTGGGCACAACTGAGCAGCAGGCAGCAGCAGCATTAGGCATTGAGGTGGCATCATGCTATTTAATTTATTAGGTTGGTGCAAACATAATTGTAGTTTCAGACTGTGAATTTTAAATCATTGTAACTAGGCTCAAACACATCTTTATTAATCAAAATAGAAACCATTACAATCAACACATTTTTGTCAATGCGAAATAAGTTTATTTCTGTAGTGTAAAAATCCATGCTTCGGGGTTTGATGAACTCTTGGAAAGTATTTTCTGACTCCTGCTGGTTGTGGAAGCATTTTCCCTGCAAAAAAGTTGTCGAGGCTCTTGAAGAAGTGGTAGTTCGCAAGAAATGGCAAAAGGTCAGGTAAATATGACAGATGAGGCGAAACTTTATAGCCCAACTCCTTCAACTTTTAAAGCACTTGTTGTGTGACACATGAGGTTCAGGCATTGTCACTGAGAAGAACTGGGCGCTTTCTGTTGACCAATGCCAGCTGCAGGCGTTGCAGTTTCTGGTGCATTTCGATCTTCTGAGCACACTTCTCAGATGTAATAGTTTTGCTGGGATTTAGAAAGCTGTAGTGGATCAGACAGGCAGCAGACCACCAAAGAGTGATCATGACCTTTTTTTGGTACAAGTGTGGCTTTAGGAAGTGCTTTGGAGCTTCTTCTAGGTTCAATCACTGAGCTAGTTATTTCCAGTTGTTGTATATAATCATTTTTTTGGTCCTATGTTACAACCTGATGGACAAATGGTTCTTTGTTGTTGCATAGAAGAAAAGATGACACTTCAAAATGATTTGATTTTCAGTCAGCTCATGAGGCACCCACTTATAGAGCTTTTTCATCTTTTCAGTTTTCTTCAAATGCTAAATGACAATAGAATGGTCATCATTGAGTTCCTGGCAACCTCTAGTGCAGTTGTAAGAGGATCAGTTTCAATGATGGCTCTCAATTTGTCATCATCAACTTCTGATCGCCACCTACTGCACTCCTCATTCAAGGCTCTTGTCTCCTTTGCAAAACTTCTTGAAACATCATTACATAGTACATTCATTAGTCTGTTCATTTAGTTCATTCTGAGCCAAATGCGCTGTTGATCTTGAGAGTTGTCTCTAATGCCTTACGGCCTGTTTGGAACTCGAATAAGAGAATCACTCAAATTTGCTTTTTGTCTAACATCATTTCCATAATCTAAAATACCTATAAGACAAATAGCAAGTAATAAGTCATTGAAAGTGAAAAGTGAAAGTGAAGTCACTCAGTCGTGTCCGACTCTTTGCGACCCGTGGACTGTAGCCCACCAAGCTCCTCCGTCCATGGGATTCTTCAGGCAAGATTACAGGAGTGGGTTGCCATTTCCTTCTCCAGGGGATCTTCCCGACCCAGGGATCTAACCCAGGTCTCCCGCATTGCAGGCAGACACTTTAACCTCTGCGCCACCAGGGAAGCCATTAGCAAAAAAAAAAACCACAAAAAACATAAAGCAAGAAATATGCATTAAATATGATGTTATACATGTGTGATGTATAACATAACTGCATTTACTTAATAATGTATTTCAGTATCAAATGGCAAAGTTCAACAATCAAAACCACAACCACTTTTGCACCACTTTTGCACCAACCTAAACAGAATAATTGTTTTCTTTAATATTGGAGAATAATCCTTCTGTGTAATTAAGAGAGATGCTTAGAATATCCTTAACATGACACTATAATTATCTTTTAACAAATGCTTAACTCAGCAGTTCATTCATAAGTGTCTCACTAGGCTAAACACATACAGTAGCAGACCTACAAAGGAAACTTACTCATGTACCAGAGACTACAAATAAACACTTTAGTGGTGACTTTTAATTTTGATTATATTTGATTTGAATTACTTGATAGCTCGTTATTCTTCTTTCTCAGGTTGTCAGCCTGTCTCGTCTTTAAGTTGCATTTTCAATAGAAAAATCTACCTAGTTTGTTAACCTCAGGAAATATGAAGTCATTATAAATGGGTCACAGATTCTTTGTAAAGTGATTGATCTGGAAAGAGGCAAATAATACTTTACTTACAAATTTATTGTATTACATTGGAATAGGAATATGAAATAGAACATTAGTCTACAATATTTATAGTTTTCAAAATGGAAGCTATCATTTTGAGCAGTATCATTGGAATGCCTGTAAATGCAGTTACACCAGGTTACCAAGAAGTCCTGTGAAGACAGTGTGGGTGTGTTAAGGGTAAAATCAGAACAGCTTGAGGAAGGAAAAGATCAACCAAGAAGAAAAGCTAAAATGGGATTTGATTTGNCCCACCAAGCTCCTCCGTCCATGGGATTCTTCAGGCAAGATTACAGGAGTGGGTTGCCATTTCCTTCTCCAGGGGATCTTCCCGACCCAGGGATCTAACCCAGGTCTCCCGCATTGCAGGCAGACACTTTAACCTCTGCGCCACCAGGGAAGCCATTAGCAAAAAAAAAAACCACAAAAAACATAAAGCAAGAAATATGCATTAAATATGATGTTATACATGTGTGATGTATAACATAACTGCATTTACTTAATAATGTATTTCAGTATCAAATGGCAAAGTTCAACAATCAAAACCACAACCACTTTTGCACCACTTTTGCACCAACCTAAACAGAATAATTGTTTTCTTTAATATTGGAGAATAATCCTTCTGTGTAATTAAGAGAGATGCTTAGAATATCCTTAACATGACACTATAATTATCTTTTAACAAATGCTTAACTCAGCAGTTCATTCATAAGTGTCTCACTAGGCTAAACACATACAGTAGCAGACCTACAAAGGAAACTTACTCATGTACCAGAGACTACAAATAAACACTTTAGTGGTGACTTTTAATTTTGATTATATTTGATTTGAATTACTTGATAGCTCGTTATTCTTCTTTCTCAGGTTGTCAGCCTGTCTCGTCTTTAAGTTGCATTTTCAATAGAAAAATCTACCTAGTTTGTTAACCTCAGGAAATATGAAGTCATTATAAATGGGTCACAGATTCTTTGTAAAGTGATTGATCTGGAAAGAGGCAAATAATACTTTACTTACAAATTTATTGTATTACATTGGAATAGGAATATGAAATAGAACATTAGTCTACAATATTTATAGTTTTCAAAATGGAAGCTATCATTTTGAGCAGTATCATTGGAATGCCTGTAAATGCAGTTACACCAGGTTACCAAGAAGTCCTGTGAAGACAGTGTGGGTGTGTTAAGGGTAAAATCAGAACAGCTTGAGGAAGGAAAAGATCAACCAAGAAGAAAAGCTAAAATGGGATTTGATTTGATGAGGAGAGCTAATTTGTAGTTAGAAATCAATGTTACTTAATTTTCATTTTAGATTTTTATATTAATCAAGTGTGAACTGGAAGCAGGACAGATAATTTATATGATGAGAGGAAGAAAACCCAACTGGCATGAAGAAGAAAGGACTGGGTCATTGATCCAGCAGTGAGCAAATCTACAGATTCTGACAATTAACATCCATGGGTGAAGAACTTGGTGAAATAATGACAAAGTATGGAACAAGTATCCTGAGGAATTCAGAGGTAGCTGACAAGATGCCTAAAAGTGAAAAGTGTTAGTTGCTCAGTCGTGTCCAATTCTTTGTGACCCCACAGACTGTACCCCACCAGGCTCCTCTGTCCATGAAATTCTCCAGGCAAGAATACTGGAGTGTATAGCCATTCCCTTCTCCAGAGGATCTTCCCAATCCAGAAATCAAACCCAGGTCTTCTACATTATGGACAGATTCTTTACCATCTGAGCTATCAGGAAAACCCTTGATAAGATGCCTAAATAAAAGAATTAATGCATTAAAAAAAAGAGAATTAATACCTTGCCAATTTAATATGAGGAAACCCTCAAGGTTATCACATGTTTCCTTAAATATAAGCTTTCATAGAAATTTCAACTAGACCTTAAATGTTGATAGTTGGATCCTTTCGGTAGTTCCTGACCTGCTGTATCCCATGTGGACTTTGAGGCACTTTTCCCTCAGAGTTCTCGACTTATGTTGCTTTTCTGTACAAATTTTGTCTCCAGGTTCCCTATGGGACTAAAATACTACTGAATTATTAGGGCAGTCATATGTGCCTGTGCCACAGAGGGAAAAATCACTGATTTTGTAACCTGATACTTTGACCTTGCCCCAGAGCGGACAATGCTATAACCAACTTGGCTAACCAGTCACAGACCTAAGTAGATGAGCTTGGTTGACTGAGGGGAAGCAATAAATTATGTTTGTATTGACCTTAGTAAACCTTTTAATTCTTTCCCACATGATATACTTCTCAACAAATTGGGAAAATATGGCCTCGAGTCTAGGTAAGTGCCCAACTGCAGATCAATGGCCAGGACCTGCAGCATCATTTTTAAGCCTGTGTCCTCAAACACTTTTATCACTGGTATGGAATGGTGGGGGCTTAAACACCAGGCCAGTCCCTCCCCAGGGCATCAGGAGGACTTTGACCTTGTGTTCCCTACAATGGTGGGAGGGAGGGGATGTGGCCCTTGCCCCATTAGGGAGGAAACATTACTCCAAGTGTGTTGGGTGGAGGTCAGAGCTGACATGAAGAGCCTGAGTTTATTATTGCATTTCTTCTAGCAGCTGATGTCTCAGAGAAGAAAAAACAGGACCCCACTTGCCCCCTTGCATCATTCATTTGGCTGCAACTAGAGTGGAAATCTTCCTGAGATGCCCTGGGATTTTGGTTTCTATTCACTAATAAGTTGCTTCCATCTGTCTCTCTTAATGACAAAGGGGAATACATCAAAAACTTACATGGCTTCCAGGTTGGAAAGTCTATACAATTTGTAGAAAATTCACTCTCTCATTCACTCAACACCTAGTTGTTAAGTAACTTCCACTGAGTGTCACCCTGTGCTGGGTGCTGGGCCTACAGGGTAAGTTTCAGCCTTTGCTGTGGAGGAACGTCCAGCCTCTTTGGTGACATGCATATATGTAATTACTGTATTAGTTTCCTAGAGCTGCCATAACAAACTATCGCAGTGGTTTAAATGACACAAATTTAGTTTCTCCTAGTTCTGGAATATGGAAGCCCAAGATCCAGGTATCAGTGAATCTGGTCTCTGAGGCCTCTCTGCTTTGTTTGCAGGGGCCACCTTCTCCCTGTCTGGACATAGCCTTTCCTCTGTGCGCATGCGCACCATCATGTTTCCATGTGTCTGAATTTCCTCTTTTTACAGGGACACCCATCAGATCTTTTGTTGCTTAGTCGCAAAGTCCTGTCTGACTCTTTTGCAACCCCGTGGACTATAGCCCTTCAGGCTCCTCTGTCCATGGGATTTTCCAGGCAAGAATACAGGAGTGGGTTGCTATTTCCTTCTCCAGGAGATCTTCTCAAACCAGAGATCAAACTCCTGTCTTTGCATTGCAGGTGGATTCTTTACTGCTGCGCCACCTGGGAAGCCCTGCAGATTGGATTCAGTTCAGTTGCTCAGTTGTGTCTGACTCTGTGACCCCATGAATCGCAGCATGCCAGGCCTCCCTGTCCATCACCAACTCCCGGAGTTTACTCAGACTCACGTTCATTGAGTCCGTGATGCCATCCAGCCATCNGTAACATCATTTCTTAGAAACTCCGTTTTCAAACCTGTATGAGATGATTCTTATTATATTTTTAAAATGGTGAATATTTATTTATGGCTGTGAGAGCGTAGTTGCTCCTCAGCATGTGGAATTTTCCTGGACTAGGGTGAAGCCAAGTCCCTGCACTGGCAGGTTGATTCTCTTCCACTGCACCAGCAGGGAAGTCCTCTCCTCTTTATTTTGTTTTTGCTTGTCTACACTAAGTTCTTTAACTTTTTAGATATTAATCCCCGTTGATATATGGTTTCCAAACTTTTCCTTCCTTTCCATAGGCTGTCTTTTCATTTTGTTAATTGGTCCTTCTGCTGTGCAGAAGATTTTGAGTTTGGTGTAGTCCATCACGGAAATTCTGGATCAAGCGACTGGGGAAATGTTCTCAGAAGAATAGGGTTATCCAGGTATGTCGGTGATAAAAAGCTGAGCAAGAATGGGGTCTCAACTGACCACATTTGATCTAGAGAAAGTTCTGGAGCCAAAAGTGTATCACTAAGTTAATTTCACCACTGGCCAAACTCTTCCAGGAGGAGAGGTGCTGGGCAGTTCTCCAGAGGAGGGGGACATGAGGAATGGGTGTGCTGTTGGCAAAAGCATCTGGGTGGGGCACCAACAATGTCCTACAGTCCGCTTTGGCACTATTCAGATATACTTCCTTCTCCCATTAAGTTCTCTTCATCCCAGTACAACTTCCGCAGGATTCTGCTTGAGCATAATTTCTGGGTAAACTTAGGAAAGGAGGATTAGCTCTAGACACACAACTGATATCTCTCAGCTCTCTCCTCTACATCCATTCATTCTAGCCCAGCGCTTCCCTTCTGCTCCTGGCTTCAGCTAGTGTTTCTGCTGGTCTCTACACTTTGTCTGGGGGATTGAGCCTGGCCCTCCCTCCTGAAGGGTCTGAGTCCCTAGTTAGCATGCTTTATGAGCCCGTGACAATGGTACTTGCCCACTTACAAATAAAACAGCATAGGGCCTTCCTTGGTGGTCTAGTGGTTAAGAATCTACCTGGCAATGCAGGGGACACCAGTTCGGTCCCTGGTCCGGGAAGATCCCACACGCCTCGGAGCACCTGAGTCCAAGAGCCACAGCTACGGAGTCCACGTGCAGCCACCACTGAAGCCTGCACACCTAGAGCCTGTGCTCTCAACAAGAGAAGCCACCGCGATGAAGCCCACAGCCCTCAGCAGGAAAATAGCCCCCGCTCCCTGAAACTAGAAAGCCCCCACACAGCAGTGAAGACCGGCACAGCCCAAAATAACAAACAACAATGAATAAATACAATTGTGAGAAAAAAATACACCTCAGCATGGGTAGCTGGAGATATTCCAAGGGATCACCCGAATGCTAAGCATATTCCCTCTGTCTCTCATTACATAGCTCTTGTCGTACTTTCTGTTCTGACCATAGCCTGTTACCCTCTGTCCATCCATATTGTTAGAGGAAGCATACTGACTGAAATCCCCTACCCTAGCCAGACAACATAGTGACCTCTTGTGTGAGTTATTTTACAATAGGAAGCCCTAGAAAAGAAGATGGAACTAACAAGCCACCACCAACTGGAAGAGTTCAGGAAAGGTCAGAAGCAGATGCCATGCATTCTACCGTCTCCCAGAATCCTTCTTACTGGCATCCATCTTGGCTGAGCCATGCGAGCACCACCAGGAAGGATGCTGAATCAGAGTGATTGGTCAAAGAAAATCTGGAAATGAATCCCATCACCATAAAACCCAAGACCCGGAGCCACGTGGCAGATCAGTTCTTCTGGGTTCTCTTTAACTTCTGCTCTCTACCTGAGCTCCCCTTCCCAATACTGTCTATCACTTTATCAGCTTGTGTGTCCTTGGACAACTCATTCCTGAATGTTACACAAGAGTCCACTCTTGTGTCCTGGAAGGAGTCCCTCTTCCTGCAACAGTATGGCATGTCCTTTGCTTGCCTGCTGGTCTATTGGCAGGAGGAGATGCAAGTTACCAGGTGGCAGATGTACCTCAAAATTTAATGGGATTCTGGCTGTGTCCTCTGGTAGAAAGATCCCTCCCCAACCTAAGAATTAGTCTCTGTAGACTCACAGGACCTAAACTTGCAAGACTGTGAGCATAGATTCCCCAAGGAGGTCACTGGGGATAATGCAAAGTGGGGTTTGTTTGTTTGGTTTTTTTTGGTCTGAGTCTGATGCCTTATGGGATCTCAGTTCCCCAAGCAGGGATTGAACCTGGGCTACGGTAACGAAAGCCCAGAATCAAAACTACTAGACCACCAGGAAACTTCCACTTCTCATTTTGAAGTTGACACCTCAGTTTCCCATCTGTGCTCTTCTCCTTCCTCTGGCCCTCCTCATCAAGCCTACGGCTGCTCCGGAAGCAGAGGTGACAGTTAGCTGGATTCCATGGGGTGCCAGTCACCAGACTGGGACTGGGTTAGAACCTAGACACAGAATGGTGCTGACTCTGTGCCTCCCATTCTCTCTGTGGTGTCCAACCACGTGTCCTCCGAAGGGGAAACCAAAGGAACTGTGGGATGACAGGGACCAGCCCAGACATCAGAGCCTGTCCTGAGCCCAAGGCTTCTACAATTTATTCTGTGTGATTGTGACAAGCCACTGAACCTCATCTGTAAAAGTGGGATAATAGCCATAAGACCTAGTTCCCAGGGTCATTACAAGGATTAAATGAGATAATATCTATGTAATCAAGTAACCA
This sequence comes from Raphicerus campestris, assembly GCA_006410735.1. Lineage (NCBI taxonomy): Eukaryota > Metazoa > Chordata > Mammalia > Artiodactyla > Bovidae > Raphicerus > Raphicerus campestris. The sequence goes on along the minus strand of SJYW01034591.1, from coordinate 2,662 downwards.
GTGACATAATAGAGGCTAAAAAATGGGATTCCTTTCCTTCCTCTGCACCTCATCTTTGAAATGTAGTCCCCTGTCAGTTTCCTGAAGAGAACCCAGGGGACAAGGACTGTGGAAAGTCTCACAAGTTGGAAGCATCAGGACCGGAGGCTAGAGACGCTGATAATGGTAAAGAGCTCTGACTTTGGAGACCAATTCTAATGCTAGCTGTGTGACCCAGAACTAATCACGTAACCTTGCTGTGCCTCAATTTTCCTCATTTGTGAATGGGGAAACAGTGCTAGCCACTCCATGGGGTTTTGTAAAGGATATGTTATTATATGGAAAGAGCTTAGAACAGGCCATCAGTCAGTGCTCAATGTTAGTGATGAGACTTCCCTGGGCGGTCCAGTAATGAGGACTCCGTGCTTTCACTGCCAAGGACCTGAGTTCAATCCCTGGTCAGAGAATGAAGATTTCACAAGCCATGTGGCACAGCTGGAAAATTTTTTTTAAAAAGTATTAGAGATGATGATGACGAAGGTGGCTGAGCCACAAGACTGTGCCCTCAAGGAAGGCAGGATGCTACTGGGACTGGTTCAGCCCATCCCGCCGCCGTAGCAGCACTGTGGAGATGCAGTGAGTGGGCAGACAGTGCTGCTCCTTCTGATGGTCCCTGCCTTGGGCCCCCACGCCCTCACTGCTCGGTTGGCCCATCACTCTGTCAAGACAAGTCACTGACACAGGCATTCCTGGAGATCAGGTGCAGACCATACTCCTTGACCTGGTTTTGCAGAGCCCCCTAGTTTGAACCAGTATGTTCCTGCCTTCCTTCACCCATTGCTCGTGCAGGTGTCTCCTTTTTGGGTGGCCTGCTGCTGGGGCTATGGAGAACACCCTGCCTCCTGTCAGGGGGAGAAAGAGACCAAGAGATGGAGAATGACAGTGCACAGTGAGAAGCAAGTGGATGAGGGGAGGGTGGGGGCTCTGGGAGCCCTGAGGGGCAGAGGAGACAGAGAAAGCTTCACTGAGAGGTGAAACCCAAGTTGAAGGTTAAAGTATGAGAAGGATTGTCAAGTAAAGGAGGAGAGGCTCACTCTGTCTGCAGGGAGGGTCACAAGAGAGGGTAGGGCTGAGCAGTCATGCAAAGAAGGACACATGGGTGATGCAGAAGGTAGGGAAAAGCAAGAAGTAACGTTCAGCGCTGCACAGGGACTAGGGGACTGAGGCCTTAAAAGCCGGACTACAGAGTTGGGGTTTGTCCTGAGGGCAGTGGGCAGTCAAATAAAGGTAAGGGGGTGGTGGGAGGGGGCAAGGTGACCCTTGATCTTTCCTATCCTGTCATATGTCACCAACAACCCATCTCTTTGCTCTGTCTAGCAGCTTTGTTTGTCCCTTAAACCTGCCAAGGATATTCCCAAACTCAGGGCCTTTGCACTGGGGCTTTTCTCTTTGCCTGGAGAGGTAGGAGTGAAGATTTGCTTGAATAAGGATTAACACTGGAGTCAGAGGCTCTGGCTTGAATTCTTATTTATTTGTTTTGAATGGGCCTCATGATGGAACCTGCTGGATGACATAGGGTCATGATTGAGCATCCTGGTAGACAGACAGAACTGATCTCTTGAGAACACTGTTGCCAAAATCTCAGCTCCAGGGGATCTTCCCCACTCAGGGACTGCTGACTCTTCAATTGCTAGGATTTCCCAGGAATCAGCTTCCGGTGACTCTAAAACAGAGATGGAGATGTATGGGCTACGAGATGGGGCAGGATGAGGTGGAAGAGCTTCTGACATTTGCCAAGACAAATGCCTTGGAAAAACAGAACTATAGGGATGGATTGCTTCCGTTGTGAAGGGCCCCTGAAGAGTCCAGAGAGAAAGTGAAGTTCCCAAGAGGAGGAGGAGATGGTGGGTTTGGGTCAGGGTGAGCCTGCCCTCTGGGGTGAGGCTCGGCCCAAGGTACGCTACTACATGTGAACAGCACGAGATCGCGTGTCTGGCTCTCTCCTCCCCTCCTGCCCTCCTCTTCTTCCTCCTCCTCCTTCTCCACTACCTGGTCTGGCCCACTCCTCAGTGCACCCACTCAATGGGCCTAGTCTAATCCTCTGACATCACAGCCTACCCAACACAGGCCTTCCCTGGCAGACTTGACAGGCCCCAGGCTCAGAGACCCAATTTAGAATCTCCCACCTCAGAATTTATCTCTTCCCTCAACCTCTTCCCTCCTTCAGCTCACAGTTCAGATTGGGGACACCCTAGAGTCAGTCCCAAAACTGGGGGTGGGAGTGGGGTGGGCAGGAGCCTACAATCTGTCCTGGCCTTGCTGTGTAACTCCAGGTAAGTAGTTGCCCCTCTCTGGGCCTCAGTCGCCTTATCTAAATCTCTTCTACCCTCAGTTAATGACATCAACCTGTTTTGGCTTCTTCTCAGCACCTTGTAGCTTTAGGAAATTTTTTTTTTTTTTAATAAGCTCACATGTTGATTGTTGGGGGACCACTGGACTGTGTGGCCCTTATTATTCACCCCAGTGCCAACTTGCAGGAGGGGTTCCATCGACATCTGCTGACTCAGGGTCTACATGGGTGAATGAACGGACAGATGTAGCTCCTGCCTTATGGTGGGGGCTCTGGATATGACTGTGTGTTCATAAGCACGGACGCATGTGCACTCCTGTGTTTGACGCTCCC
>SJYW01034587.1:0-11197 GCA_006410735.1 Raphicerus campestris | reverse complement strand
ATGAGTATGTAGTAATCCATTTACCAAAAGCATTTTTCTCTTAACTATATGCTTAAGCATAACTTTGTATATAAAAAAAACTAAGATCATGACATCTAGCCTAACTTTGTGTAGCTCTTAATAAGTAAAGTATCAGAGGTGTAGGTATATGTCAAAAATAAGTTCAGTTTAGTTCAGTCGCTCAGTCCTGTCCAACTCTTTGCGACCCCATGAATCGCAGCACACCAGGCCTCCCTGTCCATCACCCATTCCAGGAGTTCACTCAGACTCACATCCATCGAGTCAGTGATGCCATCCAGCCATCTCATCCTCTGTCATCCCCTTCTCCTCTTGCCTCCAATCCCTCCCAGCATCAGAGTCTTTTCCAATGAGTCAACTCTTCACATGAGGTGGCCAAAGTACTAGAGTTTCAGCTTCAGCATCATTCCCTCCAAAGAAATCCCAGGGTTTATCTCCTTCAGAATGGACTGGTTGGATCTCCTTGCAGTCCAAGGGACTCTCAAGAGTCTTCTCCAACACCACAGTTCAACAGCATCAATTCTTCAGCACTTAGTTTTCTTTATAGTCAACTCTCACATCCATACATGACCACTGGAAAAACCATAGCCTTGACTAGATGGACCTTTGCTGGCAAAGTAATGTCTGTGCTTTTGAATATGCTATCTAGATTGGTCATAACTTTTCTTCCAAGGAGTAAGCGTGTTTTAATTTCACAGCTGCAGTCACCATCTGCAGTGATTTTGGAGCCCCCCAAAATAAAGTCTCTGACAGTTTCCACTGTTTATTTTCTTGGGAAGTTTCATGCCATTTGGACAATTGTGATTTTAGGTGAATATATACTTTCTTTTTTTATTACTTAATACTACTTTTGGTTTTCTTCCTGAGATCAGATTGAATTATTATGCATTAGGGGATTCCTTTAAGCCAGGTCCTTAAGGTACACTTCATCCAAGTGACCTTATGAGGCTGATATTTTTGTCCCTTTTCTTAAAAATGCAAGAAAACTTAAGACTCAAAGGGTTTAACATGTCTGAAGTTACACAGCTTGTAAGTAGCTGTCCCTGAATTCTAAGTCCTACGTGCTTTCCATTGTTACTAGGAGGCTGTATGAAGTAGTGGTTAGGAAAGGCCCTGGAGTCAGACTAGATACTGATTTGAATCCCAGTTCTGTCTGGGAATTTTTTTTTTTTTTAGTATTTTTAGCAAAGGCAGTGGCACCCTACTCCAGTACTCTTGCCTGGAAAATCCCATGGACAGAGGAGCCTGGTGGGCTGCAGTCCATGGGGTTGCTAAGAGTCGGACACGACTGAGCGAATTCACTTTCACTTTTCACTTTCATGCATTGGAAAAGGAAATGGCAACCCACTCCAGTGTTCTTGCTTGGAGAATCCCAGGGACGGGGGAGCCAGGTGGGCTGCCATCTATGGGGTCACACAGAGTCAGACACGACTGAAGCGACTTAGCAGCAGCAGCATCTTTGGACCTTGGCATCTTATGTTTAATCCTATCACTTCCCAGTCTTGTTTGTTGTTAGGCTTATAAAAGTACTTAAGAGTATTTGGCATATAAATTCTTGATGAATATTATCAAACACACATTGAACATTTGCTATATTATTGAGCATGCTGGACCTGGGCATATAGTTTCTACTCAGGATCTGATGAGGAAGTCTTCTGACAGTTTTCAGGAAGTATAGACTGCCATCTATGGGGTCTCACAGAGTCAGACATGACTGAAGCGACTCAGCAGCAGTAGCAGCAGAATGCTGTGAAGGCATTTCAAGGGAAATATAACAGTTCTGGAGGACAGGGACAATTTGAAATCTGAATGATAGCTAGGAGTTAGAAGGATCATTATGGTATGTACGTGTGAGTATTTGAAGCTATGGGAAGAGAACATATAAATCCAGGTAAGGCACTGTATTCCTGGACCTGAGAAAAGTCCATGAGGGAGAAAGGGCTGTGAAACTGGTTAGAAAAACAGGCAAAGGCCGTATTCAGCAGGGCCTGAAGGTCATGGAGAGTACTTAGACACATTGTGTCAGGATGTAATTCTGATGTCATATTGCCTCTGTCTGCATTCTTAGATTTCTAAGTTTCTATTAGGATAGATAAAAAAATTCCCTATTTTCACATTTTTTAGTTGCAGTACAGTTGATATAAACACTGTATTAGTTTAAAGTGTACAACATAATGATTTGATATTTGTATACTGCAAAATGAAGGGGCTTCCCAAGTGGCTCCATGCTAAAGAATCTGCCTGCCAAGAGACCTATGTTTGACCCCTGGGTTGGGAACATTCCCTGGAGAAGGAAATGGCAACCCATTCCAACATTCTTGCCTGGAAAATCCCATGGACAGAGAGGAGCCTGATGGGCTACACCATCCATAGGGGCACAAAGAGTTGGGCATAATTGAGTGACTGAGTGCACACAAGAGCACATTGCAAAATGATCACCGCAGTGTGTCCAATTAACATCTGTCACCATACATAAAATTTATTCTTCTTATGGTCACAACTTTTAAGATTTGTTCTCCTAGCTAATTTATTTGAAAAATGCAATAAAGTTTATTAACTCTAGTCATCATACTGTACATTGCATCCTCATGAATTTAGAAGTAGAAATTTGTACCTTTAGACCCCCTATTTGGACCACCCTTTTGCCTTACTTAGACAGTTAATAATCTGTTCTCTATATTCTTGACCTTGGTGTTTCTGTTTTTTTTTTTTTTCCTATTCCACATATGAAGTGAAGTGAGTTCGCTCAGTCATGTCCGACTCTTTGCGACCCCATAGACTGTAGCCCACCAGGCTCTTCCATCCATGGGATTCTCCAGGCAAGGATACTGGAGTGGGTTGCCATTTCCTTCTCCAGGGGAACTTCCCAATAAGTAAGATAATATGATATTTATCATTTTCTGTCTGATTCTACTTAGCATAATGTTTTCATGGTCCATTCATGTTATTGCAAGTGGGAAGATTTTATTCTTTATGGCTGAGAAATATTCCATTGTACATGTATATCACATTTTCATTATCTGTTCATCCATCTCTGGACCTTTGGTTGTTTCCATGACTTAGCTATTGTAAGTAATGCTGAAACAAGCATGGGGGTACAGAAATCTTTTCAAACTAGTGTTTTCATCTTCTTCAGGTAAATACTGAGAAGCAGAATTGTTGGATCATATGGTAGTTCTATTTTTTAATTTTTTGAGGAGGCTCTATATTGTTTTTCATAGTGACTGTACCAGTTTATTAACATATCCCCACAAACAGTACAGACATAGATTCTCTTGTCTCCACATCCTTGCCAATAATTTTTATTTCTAGACTTTTTCACGTAGCCATTCTTACAGGTGTGAGGTGATATCTCATTGTGGTTTTGATTTGCATTTTCCTGGTGGTGGATGAAAGGTGAAGTTTTTCATATATCTGTTGGCCATCTGTATATCATTTTTGGAAAGATCCTCTGCCCCTTTTTCAGTTGGACTGTTTATTTGCTTTTTGGTGTTGAATTACATGAGTTCTTTTTATATTTTGGATGTTAACCCCTTATCAGATATATGATTTGTAAATATTTTTTTCCATTCCGTAGGTTGTCTGTTTTGTTTTGCTGATCTTACTTCTTCCACATTTTAAATTTCTTATCTTTTCATGTTGTACACACCAAAGAATGCTTTAAACTAGTTAGGTAAGCTGTAACTGACACAAACATATTCTGCAAATCAAGAAAATTTTTTAAAAAGTAGTGTTTAGTTTGGAAAGAGGCAGTTTTATTGGTGAACAAGAATAAAATTTCAGTTGAGTCGTTTTTTAAAAAAGAATTTAATTGGTTTCAGAATATAACACCCTTCCTGATGGCTTCAGATGGCTTTATTTGTTCATAAATAACTCGACTTTTGATTTAGCCTCTTTTATCATATGAATGGTTCATTAAACAAATGGAGCTTGCTCATTATAGCCAAGTGGGACCATATTCAACCACATGGTGAAGCTGAGAGGACGTGGTTGTATTTAACAGTAAAGGCCATTTATCTGGCCTTTTGCCATCTGGAAACTCTAGTTAGTATTCCCAATATAAATCTTCAATCTGCTAACCAGATTGATACTGGTGTTTAGCTACAGTATCACAAACGTCAGAAAGGCCTGTAAAAATATAAACTAAAGAGCTCTGTAATTTCTTTAGAGAACACAACAAAACTACAGCAGAAAAGAAAAGTCCATTCTTCCCACCCTAGTCATTGGGTTAAAAGCCTTCATTTTAGAAGTTCTTTAGAAAGCTAAATGGTAGAAACATTTTTACTTTCCACTGCCTGGAAAAGGCCAGTGACTTACATGTTCAGATTTGGCAAAAGGTTGCCCTTATTAGTAAAAGACAATCCTGAAACACTGAAAACTGAAACACTGAAAAAAATAGCTCATAGACTGTCAGTTTTCTCTCCCTGTGCCCTGCCCTCTCTGTAAATAGTGATTTCTGAAATTTGAAAGCCAGGAGATTAAAAAAAAAAAGGCCAATCATATAATCCTTGGGGCATTCAGATTTACTTTTAAATCATAGTTATTCCTAGGACCTGTAGAGGTGTGCAAGAAATGCTATTCATCTATTTAAGTTAAATTCAAATTTGAAGCTCTCTTCTTATCAATCTGGCAGTAAGTTTAATATCAGTTATTGTTGAAGCTCCCTCCTCCACACTGCAAGGGCTCGTATAGAGCCGGAACACTGGCAGGGGGACCCCTCTGGTCCCCTGTGGCGTAACTACTAACATTCCCCGTGTTCGAGCTGCAGGGTTGGCTAAAGTATTGCTCTGCATCTCTGTGCTGTGTAGATCACAGGGCATCTTGTGGTGCCAGAGGCCCAGTGTCCAGGGGCAGCCGTCTTTTTTGAGGCACTGTGGTTTCCCTTGGCCTCTGAGGTGACAGAGCTTGGAAGCTCTCTTCTCTGGGAAGTTGGCCGGCATCCATGCCCTTCCTGCTAGCCCCGTTTCTCCTCTCTAAGCTCAGAGAGAGCCCTTCCTGCCTCCTCTTCCTCAGGACAGTTTCCTCAGTGAGCCCAGGCTTTCCCTAGAGATAGGAAGCCTGTTTGTCTTTGCTAGTTCCAGCTTTCCAGCTTGCAAAAGCTTCTGAGGTGAGGAAATACAGAGTGCTTACTTAACAAAGAAAGGCTTAGAAGAAGTAGGGGAGAAGAAAGAGGACTTTCAGTGTCTTCATTACAGCCTGTCATCAACATCTGTCCTATTCATGTCCGGTCATTATATATTGAGTATCATTTCTGCATTTGGAGCAATGTCCACGTTATGGCTCCATCTTCCCTGGGTCAGAAATAGAACTCAAATTTCTAGCCTCTTCCGCTGCTTAGATGTCATTCTCCAGTTGGAGGCACTGAGGTGAAACTGTGAGTTGGAAGAGGACCATGTGTGAAACAGGCTCTGTGCTGAGCGTAGGCTGCAGCAGGGAGTGCGGCTCTGGGGGAGGTAGTGGTATAGGGTTGAGTGCCTGCGGGAGACCTGGCATTAGTATTCGTTGCAGTAGAGTTCTGACATTTGGGGTTTGGTGACAGGGACAGATACAGCAGTTTTCTTATCAAGCCAGTTTTAGAACACAGTTTTGGGTGTTTTCCAAGAAATTTAGCCCTGAGCTTGGTTTTCTGGATGTCTCAATGATTGTGTGAATTGAAAGTCAGATTAATCTTGAATCTCTTCACTGCAAGGAGATCCAGTTGTCCATCCTAAAAGAAATCAGTCCTGAATATTCATTGGAAGGACATGCTGAAGCTGAAAATCCAACACTTTGGCCACCTAATGCAAAGAACTGACTCATTGGAAAAGACCCTGATGCTGGGAAAGACTGAAGGCAGGAGGAGAAGGGGACGACAGAAGATGAGATGGTTGGATGGCATCACTGACTCAATGGACATGAGTTTGAGTAACCTCCGGGAGTTGGTGATGGACAGGGAGGCCTGGTGTGCTGCAGTCCATGGGGTTGCAAAGAGTTGGACATGACTGAGCGACTGAACTGAACACCCAAAGAAGTTAGGCCCCCATGTAGTCTTCTGAATGCCCTTTCCTCTCTGCCCAAGAGCAAGCCCATTTTCTGCCCCCATGGTTTTCCTTTTACCACAATAACAAATTTTTTAAAAATGTGAATGCATACTGTATATAGTTTTTGTTTCTGTGTTATTTTGCTTAGCTTAATGCCTTTGATATTTATTGGTGTCGTATGTGTCAGAAGTTGGTTCCTTTCTGTTAATGAGTAATTTTCCAATGTATGGCTATGCCCCAATTATTTTTTTCATCCTCGAGTTGCTGTGCATTTGAGTTTTTCCCAGTTTTTCTTGGCTACTGTAAGTAAAAATGTTATGAACATTTGTATATAAGATTTTTTTGTGTGGATGTATGTTTTTACATCTCTTGGAGAAATACCTAGGATTAGAATTTTTGGGTACTATGGTTAAATACTAACTGTAGTATGCCAGGCTCCTCTGTCCTCCACCATCCCCTTGAGGTTGCTGAAATTCATGTCCATTGAGTTAGTGATACTGTCTAACCTTATTATACCTCTTCTGCCTCCTTCCCCTTTTGCCATCAGTCTTTCCCAGCATCAGAGTCTTTTCCAGTACATCAGCTCTTCACATCAGGTGGCCAAAGTATTGTAGCTTCAGTATCAGTCCTTCCAATGAATATTCAGGGTTGATTTCTTTTAGGATTGACCGGTTGGATCTCTTTGCTGTCCAAGGGACTCTCATGAGTCTTCTCCAGCACTGCAATTCAAAAGCATCAGTTCTTTGGTAGTCAGCCTTCTTTATGGTCCAGCTCTCACATCCATCCATACATGACTACTGGAAAAACCATAGCTTTGACCAAATGGATCTTTGTTGGCAAACTCATGTCTCTGCTTTTTAATACATTGTCTGCTGCTGCTGCTGCTGCTAAGTCGCTTCAGTTGTGTCTGGAGTGGGTTGCCAATTCTTCTCCAATGCATGAAAGTAAAAAGTGAAAGTGAAGTTGCTCAGTCGTGTCCAACTCTTCGAGACCCCATGGACTGCAGCCTACTAGGCTCCTCTGTCCATGGGATTTTCCAGGCAAGAGTACTGGAGTGGGGTGCCATTGTCTTCTCCCATACACTGTCTAAGTTTGTCATAATTTTCCTTCCAAGGAGTAAGTGTCTTTTAATTTCGTGGCTGCAGTCACCGTCTGCAGTGATTCTGGAGCCCAAGAAAATAAAATCTGTTATTGCTTCCCGTTTCCCCCTTCTATTTGCTGTGAAGTAGTAACACTCCAGTGTTCTTGCCTGGAGAATCCCAGGGACAGGGGAGTCTGGTGGTCTGCCATATATGGGGTCGCACAGAGTCAGACACGACTGAAACGACTTAGCAGCAGCAGCAGTAAGATTGGATGTCATGATCTTAGTTTTTTGAATGTTGAGTTTTAAGCCAGCTTTTTCACTCTTCTCTTTCACCCTCATCAAGAGCTCTTTAATTCCTCTTCACATTCTGCCATTAGAGTGGTATCTGCATACCTGAGGTCATTGATATTTCTCCCAACAGTCTTGATTCCTGCTTATGATTTATCCAGCCTGGCATTTCACATGAGGTGCTCTGCATAAAGTTAAATAAGCAAGATGACAATATATAGCCTTGTCATACTCCCTTCCAAGTTTTGAATGAGTTAGTTGTTCCTTGTAAGGTTCTAACTGTTGCTTCTTGACCCGCATACAGGTTTCTCAGGAGACAGGTGAGGTGGTCTAATCCTTCCATCTCTTTAAGGATTTTCCACAGTTTGTTGTGATCCACTCAGCCAAAAGCTTTAGCATAGTCAATGAAACAGAAGTAAATGTTTTTCTGGAACTCTCTTACTTTCTCCATGATTCAACACATATTGGCAATTTGATTTCTGGTTCCTTTGTCTTTTCTAAGCCCAGTTTGTACATCTGGAAGTTCTGTTTATGTACCACTGAAGCCTTGCTTGAAGGATTTTGAGCATAGCCTTATTGGCATGTGAAATGAGTGCAAATGGTACAGTAGTTTCATTCTTTGGGATTGGAATGAAAACTGACCTCTTCCAGTCCTATGGCCACTGCTGAGTTTTCCAAATTTGCTGACATATTGAGTGCAGCACTTTAACAGCATCATCATTAGTATTTGAACTAGCTCAGCTGGTCCTATTCTTAAATGCTGTGGCTTACAGTATATTTTAAAAATCACATATTGCAAGTTCTCGGACTTCTTTCTTTTTCAGAATTTGGCTGTTTTAGTCTTCACTTTTACACATACATTTTAGAAGCAGTTTGTTTCTATAAAGCAGTTCACTGGAATTTTGACTAGGATTGTATTAAATCGATAAATGAATTTGGAGAGACTTGACATCTTAACATTATTTAAATTAATGGCCATGGCTAGTCTTTTTATTTAGGGTCCTTAAATTTTTCTCAGGAATGTTCGATAATTTTCTTTGTATAGGTCATATAGTTTGTTAAAGTTATTCCCAAGTGTTTCATCTTTTTGGTGCTATTGTAAAAGTGATATTATTTAAAATTTTAATTCTAAATACTCACTGCTATCACATAGAAATACAGTTGGTATTTGACTTCTGCAGCCTTGGTCAACTAATTTATTAGTTAGGATTTGTTCCCTTTTAGCAGATTCATTAGAATTTTTAATGAAGATGATTGCTACTGCTAAGTCACTTCAGTCGTGTCTGACTCTGTGAGACCCCATAGACAGCAGCCCACCAGGCTCCCCCATCCCTGGGATTCTCCAGGCAAGAACACTGGAGTGGATTGCCATTTCCTTCTCCAATGCATGAAAGTGAAAAGTGAAAGTGAAGTCACTCAGTCGTGTCTGACCCTTAGCGACCCCATGGACTGCAGCCTTCCAGGCGCCTCCGTCCATGGGAATTTCCAGGCAAGAGTACTGGAGTGGGGTGCCATTGCCTTCTCCGGAAGATGATTGAGTTATCTACAAATAACTGGTATAATTTTTCTTTTTCCTTTCCAATCCATATGCCTTTTGTTTCTTATCCTTGCCTTATTGCAATGGCTAGGACCTCTGTGTCGAAAGGATATGGTGAGAGCAGATATCCTTGCCTTGTTTCTGATCGTAGGAGGAAAGCAAGTTTAGCCATTAAGTGAAAGTAGTCTTTTGTCATTAAATATAATGTTCTTTCTCTTTTTTTATAGATGTTTGTTACCAATTTATGGAAGTTTATACTCTTCCTTGTTTGAAGAGAGTTTTTATAGTAGGTAAATATTTTTGTCATTTTTCTGTACTCATTGAAAAGACTACATGCACACATATACATATTTATATTTTTGTATATTGGCTTGATAAATTATGTTGATTTCAAATACTGAATGAATCTTGCATTTAAAGGGGTAAATATCACTTGTCATGATTAATTATTTTTCTATATATTGCTGGATTCAATTTGCTAATAATTTGTTAAAGGCTTTATGCCTATATTTAGAAGGGATGTTAGTGTGTAATTTTCTTAGCAAATGTTGTCTTTGTTGGATTTTAGTATCAGGGCAGTTTCAGCCTCATAAAATGAGTTGGGGAGTGTTCCCTTTTTTTTCTGGAAGAATTTATATATAGATTTAGCATTATTTTTTCATTAACCATTTGGCAGAGTTCACACTTGAAGCCATTTGGACCTGGTATTATCTTGGTCAATGGATTCTTAAATGCAAATTAACTCATTGTTTTAAATGAACTGTGGTGTTGGAGAAGACTCTTGAGAGTCCCTTGGACTGCAAAGAGATCCAACCAGTCCATTCTGAAGGAGATCAGCCCTGGGATTTCTTTGGAAGGAATGATGCTAAAGCTGAAACTCCAGTACTTTGGCCACCTCATGCAAACAGTTGACTCATTGGATAACACTCTGATACTGGGAGGGATTGAGGGCAGGAGGAGAAGGGGACGACAGACGATGAGATGGCTGGATGGCATCACTGACGCGATGGATGTGAGTCTGAGTGAACTCCGGGAGATGGTGATGAACAGGGAGGCCTGGCGTGCTGTGATTCATGGGGTCACAAAGAGTCGGACACAACTGAGCGACTGAACTGAACTGAGGTGTAGTCAGGTCATATGTTTTATAGAGAGCTTTGGTAGTTTCTGTCTGTCAAGGGATTTGTTCATCTGTATTTCCAAATGTATATTAGCATAAAGTTATTTATAATATCCTTTTGTTATTCCCTCAGTGTCTCTGGGATCTGTAGTTATGTCCCTTCTTTCATAATGGTAATATATATCTTCTCTTTTCTAGTCTTAATCAGTCTGGCTGAAGATTTATCAATTATTGACTTCTCAGAGAACCAGCTTGTGATTTTAGTGATTTACTTCATTAATAATCTTCCTGTCTTTATTTTTTAAATTTCATATTATCTTTTAAAANGGAAAGACTGAAGGCAGGAGGAGAAGGGGACGACAGAAGATGAGATGGTTGGATGTCATCACTGACTCAATGGACATGAGTTTGAGTAACCTCCGGGAGTTGGTGATGGACAGGGAGGCCTGGTGTGCTGCAGTCCATGGGGTTGCAAAGAGTTGGACATGACTAAGCGACTGAACTGAACACCCAAAGAAGTTAGGCCCCCATGTAGTCTTCTGAATGCCCTTTCCTCTCTGCCCAAGAGCAAGCCCATTTTCTGCCCCCATGGTTTTCCTTTTACCACAATAACAAATTTTTTAAAAATATGAATACATACTGTATATAGTTTTTGTTGCTGTGTTCTTTTGCTTAGCTTAATGCCTTTGATATTTATTGGTGTCGTATGTGTCAGAAGTTGGTTCCTTTCTGTTAATGAGTAATTTTCCAGTGTATGGCTATGCCCCAATTATTTTTTTCATCCTCGAGTTGCTGTGCATTTGAGTTTTTCCCAGTTTTTCTTGGCTACTGTAAGTAAAAATGTTATGAACATTTGTATATAAGATTTTTTTGTGTGGATGTATGTTTTTACATCTCTTGGAGAAATACCTAGGATTAGAATTTTTGGGTACTATGGTTAAATACTAACTGTAGTATGCCAGGCTCCTCTGTCCTCCACCATCCCCTTGAGGTTGCTGAAATTCATGTCCATTGAGTTAGTGATACTGTCTAACCTTATTATACCTCTTCTGCCTCCTTCCCCTTTTGCCATCAGTCTTTCCCAGCATCAGAGTCTTTTCCAGTACATCAGCTCTTCACATCAGGTGGCCAAA
>SJYW01034580.1:23441-35613 GCA_006410735.1 Raphicerus campestris | reverse complement strand
AAAAAAAAATTAGAAAGGCTCTGGACAGAATTTTCTCCTATCACGGTTTAGTTTAGGCTTTGCTAGAGCTGGTCTATTTGAGTTTTGTCTTTACATGTAGAGCACAGCTGCTCCTGGTCTCTCCACCATGGTTGAGTTTAAACTCCAAACTTCCACTGACTCCCCAGTGAAAACGGAGTCACCTCGTGTAGTAAATTGGTCCTGCATCACTCCCTGTACTGACTCTTCTTTGAGTCGAGTACATAAATTACTGGCATACGGGAGGCAGTGAATCCCCTTTGAACCTCTAGTGCCCGGCTCCTGCCTATGGAAACAAGATGTTCTATTAGAAGTTCAAAGCATTCTATACTATAGACTACTATGCAGCATAACCACCTTCAGAAACAAGATTTGGTGCTTCCGCTTCTGATCAGCCATTGTCCTTGTGTTACTACAGCCACATGGCCGTTCCCATCCATTGAGTTTACTGCTGATAGCTGACCACCTCCTNCTATAGACTACTATGCAGCATAACCACCTTCAGAAACAAGATTTGGTGCTTCCGCTTCTGATCAGCCATTGTCCTTGTGTTACTACAGCCACATGGCCGTTCCCATCCATTGAGTTTACTGCTGATAGCTGACCACCTCCTGAGTATACCGGTTAATTCTTGAATAAGTTTTAAATCAATCATGAAAATAGTTGTTTAGTCATATAAATGACTACCACAGAATCTATTTACAGCCCAGATTTTACAGACGGATGCCTTGATAAATGTGTTTTTATTTGCTGTGAATAATTTCTGCAGCGCTGTATTGAAAAAAATGTAATTCACATTTTCCATTAAGAAGAAGGCTGCAGTGGTGTGCAGAACTGTCAATTATCTGTGTCTCCAGTCACGACTGGGCTTCCCCGGGTGTCTCAGCAGTGAAGAATCTGCCTGCAATGCAGGAGGTGCAGGAGACATGGGTTTGATACCTGGGTTGGAAAGATCCCCTCGAGGAGGGCCTGGCAGCCCACTCCAGTATTCTTGCCTGGAGAATCTCATGGACACAGGAGCCCAGTGGGCTCCAGTCCATAGGGTTGCAAAGAGTCCAACACCGCTGAAGCAACTGAGCACACACAGACGCCCCAGTCATGATTATTCTGTATTAATTTGGGAGGAAGTCAGCTATTCTTGTAGAAAAACATGAACAGTTAGAAAACCTCTTTCCATAGCCTGAAAAACTCTTTCCATGCAAAAATGAGAGGTAAAATTGAAACCAGAACCCAGTTCTCCAGCCAAGACTCCCTCTGTTGGATCCAGAGGCAAAGGGAAGAGCTGATAATGGGTTTCCTCATCATCAAGGGGAGGCTTACCTGCCAGAGCCTGGAAAGAATCCACTTCTCAGGTCTCCATGGCCCCTCTCAGCCTTTCCTCCCCAGGTGTGTACAGAGGTCTGGAAGCATGGAAGGAACGTTGCAGGAAGTAGTAGCGTAGTCCCTGCTCTCGAGCTCATGGTGGTAAGGAGGGCTAAGGTCACAGCAGAGCTGGGTTCACAAGCATTGGGCTCTGATGACCCATGTGGGTTGCTGAACGGCCACCACCCCTGCCTTCCCAGCTGCCAGGTCCCTCCTCTGCCTGGGAGACCCTTTCCTGCCTGAGGCTTTCCTGTCACTGATGTTCAGTTTTCTGGAGTCCATTGTTGTCAGAGTACTCCCAGTAAACCCAGCCCCAAACCCCATCTTAGCCCCCATGACATGATCTTTTTAAAGCCCCCCAAGTCCCAGCCCCCAGAGCCCTCTTCCAGCCAGTCTCTGCATCAGAGTTCCCAGGACTTTTTGCCTGAGAGCTGACAGTTCAAAGCTTAGAGGAACTTGAAACTCAGGTTTCTTATGAATGCTATTCCAAACTATTCTGGATTCAGTAGGCTTTGGGGAATGGCTGAGAAATCCATTGAAAATTTTCTGGAGGAAGTCTGTATGATCCTCAAAATGCTGTTTTTAAATTTTGCCTTGTTTCAGAAAATTAAGACACAAAAAAATGGGAATATAACTCATCTACCTGATTCTAAAAGTAGAGCTAGATAGCTCATGCTTTTAAGCATATATGCATGTAAAATCAGAGACTTTAAACAGGAGATGGAGAGAGACACATGGCGTCCTAAGTGAGTTACACCAGATGGAACTGACATATACACACTGCTGTATTTAAAACAGAAAACCACCAGGAGACACTGAATAGCTCTCTGCTTAATATTCTGTAATAACCTAAATGGAAAAGAATCTGAAAAAGGATGCATGTATGTGTATAACTGATCCACTTTGCTGTACACCTGAAACTAACACAACTTTGTTAATCAATTATACTCCACTAAAAAACACGCAAATGACAAATCACCCCCACCACCACCACAAAATCCAGATGGGATTAGGTGGGTGGTGTTTAGAGTGAGGGGCCAGAAGGAGCAGGATTGCAACTTGCCAGCACAGAGTGAATGTCCCACAAGGTAAACTGGAGGTAGACAGAGTTAGAGGCAGATGATTACCCATCGATTAGCTTTATTTGTTCATTTATTTTTTATTTATTTGGCTGCATCAGGTCTTAGTTGCATTATGCAGGGTCTTTCATTAAGGCATACTGGCTTCTCTCTAGCTGTGGCACACAGGCTCAGTTGCCCCGTGGTATGTGGGATCTTAGTTCCTTGACCGGAGGTCAAACGCACATCCCCTGCACTGGAAGGTGGATTCTTAACCACTGGACCACCAGGGAAGTCCCTAGTTCTGTTGTATCTTTTGTTGCCCATTCTGTTGCATGGGCTGCTGATCCCCACCCCCACTGCTCTTCCCCTGACTCTTGCCATGAGTCTTCCCCTCCCAGAGCAGAAATCAAAGCAGAGCTGAGAACCACTCCATCTGCCCCTCCCTTGACAGAAGCACAGATTGTCCCATGTCCTGTCGTCCCAAAATAACGAAACAACGTATAGGTCGGGGTGTGCTGTGTCTATGCTGACACAGTCAGTCGTGTCCAACTCTTTGCGACCCTATTAACTATAGCCCGCCAGGCTCCCCTGTCCATGGGATTCTCCAGGCAAGAATACTGGAGTGGGGTGCCATTTCCTTTTCCAATAGGTCGAGGTACCAGATTTTGACTCGCTCAGGACAAGTGATGATTAGCTTCTGCTCTGATTCTGTTTTTAGGAGACAGCGGCTGCTTCCTCTCAGCCTCTGTGAGAGTGGCAGTAGTAGGTGCTGCTCTAGTTATTCAAAATTATCTTTTTAAAAGCAGATAAGGTAGCTGGGAAATGCTAACAGCCAGTACTGCCACAGCCAGCCCCCTGCTGTTCTGCAAAGCCTGTTTCCTTATCAGGCCCTGGCCCGGTCCCCTCAGGCTGAGGCAGCAAAACGGGGTGAGACCAGCCAGCCAGGCTGTTTGGTGCTGTGTACCATCCGCAGATGCCACCAAGTGGGCAGCCCGCCAGACAGCTCAGGTGAACCCCCAGCTTTGGTCTTTCTTCATTCGTTTCCAGAATTATCTGTAAGCTCAGCTGTAGGGCGGGAAGTGTTGAAGGCAGAAAACCAGGTTCCTTTTGAGCTTGGACCTCTGCACCCACAACTCCTCTTCCTGTTTCTCTATGAAGAAGATTCTGCAGCTTCCACTGCTTCTCTTTGTGTCCTGAGCCTTAGTGATAAATAAGGAACCGATTATCAGATTGCTGTGTAGGTCGAGACCAAGTGTGAAAATAAGAGCTTTCTTGTGAAGCTGTGAACCACAGTGGCTTTGAATTCCAAAAATAATGTATCCTTTTTGCACAATTGCAGATTGCCGCATCCCGCAAATTGAAGATGCTGAAATTCGTAACAAGACATATAGACACGGAGATAAGCTAATCATCACTTGTCATGAAGGATTCAAGATCCGGTACCCTGACCTATACAATGTGGTTTCATTATGTCGGGATGACGGAACGTGGGACAATCTGCCCATCTGTCAAGGTAGGGGCAGATGGAGGCTCTGGTTCGCAGCTCTGCTCTTTGAGACTCGACTGCAGATCGAGTGCACGTTTCTCTAATAAGATGGCAGTTGTTTAGTTGCTCCGTCGTGTCTGACTTTGCAACCCCGTGGACTGTAGCCTGCCAGGTTTCTCTGTCCATGGGATTTCCCAGGCAAGAATACTGGAGTGGGTTGCTGTGCCCTCCTCCAGGGGATCTTCCCAACCCAAGGATTGACCCCACGTCTCCTGCGTTGGCAGGTGGATTCTTGACCACTGAGCCACCTGGGAAGCTGGCAAGTAACAAAGGGAAACAGAGAGTCACACACACACCATGGTTCAGCCGTTCTGCAGTCTGATCACCAAAGCTCTGTTTCTGGAATCTTCACATCGATCCCTGTTCTCTCTAGCTCCCTATACCCAACTTTAAAAGTTTAAATGGAAAGTACTTTATTCTTTAGAATGCTGGCTGTCTCCTTTATTTGAAGAAACCAAAAGTAGTTGCAGAATTAGGAGCTTTGTAACTGGGTCATGAACACAATGATGAACTATTGTATATTTAATGGAAATAACAGAGCATTTATACTGATTTCGGTTGTGGTACGAATATATTTAAAGCCAGTCTTACAGAGGCCATTTTCTTTTAATAATGTTATCCTTTTTTATAATGCATGAGGAGCAGAAAAATAATCAAATTCAAATTTCATCCAAACCAGACGGTGACTATTTATCCTCTTGCATTTTTAAAATTTGCCTAGGCTGACACAGAGGGCCCTGTTTGTGAAAATAAGCCCTCCAGTTCACATTAATTCTGATTTTTATTTTTTGACATGTGACTTGGACCAAAGGACCAAGAAGCCCATGCATAATTCATCATCCAAGGGAGAGGGCGAGCAGCCTTCTTTGCACCAAAAGCAGTGGCATGTTAAAGTTGAGGCGGATGTCAACTTTCTGCTTGGAAATCACCACTGGCAGACTCTGATACTGCTTTGCACACCCCATAGTTGGAAATAAATCATTTCCTCATGCAAGAGCTTAAGAGCCATGGCCCCTTGAAGAAACAAAGGCTTTAGGATTAAGAGGACCAAGACAGTCCAGGTCCTCACCTTCTTACATGTTCCCCGGAAACTTCCTGCGTTGTTGAGCTGTTATGCGTTACCTTGTTAAAGGAGATGCGTGATTTATTTACACTGTCAGAGACTCTCCTTAGAATCAGCAGCTGTCTTTTAGGTGAGGCTGTTTATCCAAATTAACTTTATTAACCACTGCTTCGTTCTGGTCCCTCGGCGATATCCAAACCAAGATAATTATTTCAGATCCCAACCCCTTCTTGCTTTTGCATTTTCCACTTTTCTTTTGGTTCTCCCACGCTTTCCTCTTTTTATGTCATGTAAATACAGGACGCTTCTTTACGAGTTCTTTTTGCCCCAGTGATTTTCTTTTTTAAATGCCCTATGGTGATAGACATCTTAGAGTGTCTTTATTAGGAGTTCAAGTGCAGGCTTTGTCTTGCTCTGTCTAGGACCCCTTACCCCTCTACCACCACTTACTACATCTCAGTCCTTAACACAGCTTTGATGTTTGTTGGGGTTTTTTCAACAACAAATGAGCTGGCTGGTAATCTTGAGAGGTGTGCTTCTTCTGAGAGCAATACAGCCTATGGCCACCTTCATCCCTCCTCAGAGCCCTTGGTCCCCACAGAGGAAGTGCCCCTGTCTGGGCCCTGATCCCCCTTCCAGCCCCTGCACCTCACCTCCCATCCTCACAGACACAGCAGGGTTGCTGTAGAGAGTCTGACACCTCTGGAGTCTCCAGGGGGAATATAATTGGCCCTTCGAGTGACATTTCATCCTGTAATTTTTATTTGCACCTATAGATCCAGGGGTTAAAGCCTGAGGAGCCTTCTCTCTATTATCTCAAAGTGCAAATAGAAATCACATTCACCTATTGAGTCGAAGCCAGTTTTCTACTGTATTTTTAGGACATGCTCTCAGAAACTGAGAGTGGCGTAGCTTTCCTTCTCTGATTAGCTGCACATGCTACAACCCCCTCTTCCATCTCCTTTTGGGTTTGGATGGGGGACTGTCCCAAGGCCATTCCTCCCCCACCCAGGGACTTTGTGTTTTAGGAGATGCTCCCTTCTCCCTGTAGGTCAGAGTCAGTTTTTTTTACTTAGGGGATACAGTTATCCACGTGGGTAGCTTAGAACTGCACTCCTCCCCAAGGAAGGGGAACGGGCACCCAAATGTCCTCACTCATTTGAACCCTGCTCAGAAGTTCGCATAACACCTTCCCTGTTTGTGTTGATTTGCTTATCTTTTTCTTTTTTCCCCTCAGTTACTGATCCTGTTTATTCCTGATTGCCAGCTTCCCTCCTCCCATTTCTCTTTTGCCATGAACACTGTCAGTTTTCAGCTCAAAAAAAAAAAGTTTTTTTTTTCAGAACTTCAGTGGTTGAGACTCTGCACTTCCAATACAGGGGCTGCAGTTTTGATCCCTGGTTGGGAAACAAAGATCTCACATGCTGTGTGGTCAGCCAAAAACTAATCTTTAAAAAATTTTTTAAAAATCATTTAAGGCTGTTGGGACTGCCAGAAAGAATGGCCTAACACCACGTGTTTATGATCTGGTCCATCCTGAGTGTGGCTGGTTCTGGGCAGGGATCTTTGGGGTCTATGGGGTCTTCAGGGCTCCGGGATCCCAGGCTGCAGTGGGGCAGGTTGACATTGGCACAGCCCCAGAGTGAATACCTCCTGCATTCTATACCCCGTCATTCACTCTGGTCCTGCCCTGATATGGATGTCACATGCTGGGGCACTGACCAAGCAGTTCACTCAACACAGCCTCTCTATCGCTTGTAATATGCCACAGAGTCAGCGTAGGGGAGGAATTCCATCACTCGCTGCTGCGCGTGTGCGGTATAATTTGTACTTGGTGATTGGAAGGGAAAGTAGATATCCCCATTATCTGTTATTTACTTCACACACAATTAGTTCTCTCTGGGAAGAACACCGGCTCTGCAGCTCTCATTATTCCCTCCAGTGAAACTGCTGAAGCCAATAAGAAACTCCACGATCACAGCGGATGCCACACCAAGAGGGATGCTGTACCACAGGGAATGTTCCACCGGGCTGCACAGGCTTCAGGACAAAAAGACAGCTGCTGATTTACAGAAGGAGGCACCCAGCTCTCATGCGCACTCAGAAGGCACACAGAATTCTGTGCACAGACTCGCTGTTGCAGGTCTGCACAGAGCTCTGCTGGGGAGCAGCAGCCGCAGCGGCAGCACCTGAAAACCTTCAGCAGTGCCGATGCTTGGGTTCCTCATGGACCCAGCAGACTAGCAGCGCTGGGGGTGGGGCCCAGCGTCTGTCCCATACCAGCCCTCTGTCTGGGTTACTCTCAAGTTTGAGAACCACTGCCCTACATGCTACTTTCCTAGTTCACCTAAAACACAGCTGGATTTTTCAAAATTTTCGTTGCAATGTGTCAGGCAGGTGCCAATTCAATCAGTTGTTGCCCTGGAATCCAGTTTGCATCCCAACATTGGTGGCTCAGATGGTAAAAAATCTGCCTGCAATGCAGGAGTCCCAAGTTTGATGCCTGGGTCAGAAAGATCCCCTGGAAAAGGGAATAGCAACCCACTCCAGTGTTCTGGCCTGGAGAATTCCATGGACAGAGGAGCTTGGGGCCACAAAGAGTCAGACATGACTGAGACTCACACACACATATTCTCAAGCCACTACCCCCTGAAATGGTTACAATGTCTCATTTCTGTGGCACGTTAGTTGTTCTCAGCCCTGATGGCCACTTGAAGGTTACTTGGGGAGCTTTAAAAAAAAGATAGGGGTGCCCAGGCTGTGCATCAGCCTCGGGCACAGAGCCAGCTACTGGTGTTTTTAAAAATTTCCTCAGGTGATTCTAATGAACAGCCAGGGCTGGGACCACCAGCCAGGGGCTCCTGAGCCTCAGCCACACCTCCCCTGACTTCTTCCCTACTTGTCTGACCCTCTTGGAGCCATTTGCAATTATAAAAGCAAATGCCTGCTTTAGAAAGAGAGTAAATACAGAGATAGGGTGGTCTGAGCATGCCAGACCCAGGTGCGCAGTCCTTAGAGGCTATGCCACATGTGCAGCGGGTGGGTGATCCAAAAGATGCCTAGCGCGTCATCTTTCAGGTGTATGACCTCACAAAGCTACTTACCCTTGTCTTCCCATATCACAGGCTGTCTGAGACCATTTGCCTCTTCTAATGGCTACGTGAACATCTCTGAGTTCCAGACCTCCTTCCCAGTGGGAACTGTCATCTCCTATCACTGCTTCCCTGGATTCAAACTCGAGGGGTCAGAGTATCTTGAATGCTTGCACAACCTTATCTGGTCGTCCAGCCCACCCCGGTGCCTTGCTCTGGAAGGTAACACATCTTATCCTTGTGGAAGTTGAATTCTGGCTTATTAAAGTGAAGGTTTCCATAGGAGGTGAAGAGCTGAGAAATTACTATCAGCAATAACTTTTGTTCCCTGGGTACATATTGCTTGCCTCTGTCCCGAGCCGAGGCAGCAAGCCTGGTCATCTGCCATGAAACAGTACTTAAACAGCCAGACATAAAACTGGCTTCCCCCGTCCTTAGGCTTAACGGGGATGAAAGAGAAAAGTTTCAAGCGTCAAAGGTTAAACTGCAAAATATTGCAAAGTTAAATGAAGTGTCTTCAAAAATTAATTTTCTTTTCACCAAACGAAAACAGATTGTATTATGGCATCGTTAATCTCACCCCTCGTTTTATTGTTGTGTCAATGTTTCTTCCTATTTCCATGCGTTTTATGGCTTGGCTGTAAATGTTTTGCTGCAAGCATACACTCGGAAGCCTGAGGCCAACAGATCTTTCCTGCTCGTTTTGGTTAAATATATGTGTTTATTTTTGAGTGTGGTTCGCTTAAAGACCACTAATCAGTAGCAGGACGTAGTGGAAGTTGGGGGGTGGGGAGGTGGGGGCGGGAGTCAAGCATCCATTGCCAGAATCAAGCCAGTGTCTATGATTGCAGACTTTTCAAAACTTTCTAGGCAAGCTGGGCCTGCTGGCTCAGCTTTCACTTTAATTCAGGTCTTGAAATTATGATTGAAGGAAACACATACCAATTTACTTCCTGGCATCTGAATACAGTGGGCAGGAGGGGGGAGAAAAAAATGGAGAAATACAGGGAGAGGAAAAAAATGAAAGGAAATCTCTAATCAAGAACCCCTCCAGAACCCATCTGTAGCTTTTCTTGGGAAACAAATCCAAACAGAATAGAACGTAAAAACCAGCAAGTTCTTACAAGCACCATCTCTACACATGTACCTCAGTGTAGGATGAGGTTAAGATGGGAGGTGTGTTGGGGCTGGAGGGCAGTGATCAGCAGTATCTCCTAAGGAAGACCATGAATTAGAGTGGGTTGGCTGGAGCCATGGAGCCTCCTTGAAGGGATAGGGAGAAGAGATGAAAGGGAGGGGAGCCTGGTGCTTGGAGAAATGAGGTTGCCAGCCTGGGCCATCAGTGATGCTGTTCTCCTAGGCTGGTAAGTGGAGCCCCCACTCACCCCTACTTCCCACCCATCCTAAATCTCCTAGGGGATCAGAGCCCAGTGATAGAAATGTCAGATAAAGTACCAAAAGCCAGTTAAATCTGAATTTCAGATAAACAGCAAATAATTGTTTAATATAAACATGTCCTAAATATTGGGTGGCCCTTACTTATGGACAACAATTACTCTTTGTAATTTTTGTTTATCTGAACTTCAGCAATAACTCACTGTCCTATATTTTCATTTGTGAAATCTGGCAACCCTAGCCTAGAGGGAGAAGGTCTTCCCCTCTCTTTCTACTGGGAACCACCACTGGCAGGTGAGGTGAGCACAGGCTGCTGATGAGTGCAGGCTTTTCTGGTTCCTGGAGATTTCTCCCTGCTCTGATAACCAGAACTAGAGGACTGGTTATTAAAGATACCATATTACGATTATATCCATTTGAAATGCCTATCTTCAAATCTTTTCAAATTTGGTTTAAATGTCTTTCAAAATATCATCTTCTGAGCTTCATTTGGGGGCTTTGAAAGCAGTTTTTCTGGAGCTTAGGGAATATGATGTGAATAGGTATAAAACAGAATTTCGCTTTAAGGGGCAAAAAGTTAAGGTTATGAACAGGAGGCTGTGACTGATTTCTGATTGGAAATGAGTCTCATGGCTTAAAACCTGTTTCCTTTTCCTCTGTCGGCCTGTGCTGTGATGGAGGGGAACACTAAAAGTCCAGGTGACAGCTGCCTGTGACAAGAAAGCCACCTAATACTGTTTTTTCCTCCATAAAAAAGAAGTCTTTACATCTTTATTTTCAATAAACACATGTTTATTTCAATTATCTGATGCAATTAGTTTGTGAGACCTTTAAGTGGTACCCTGGCTAAAGGCACCAAAGGCGTGATTCTGAGAGACGCAGAGTGGGCTAAAGGACTTTCTGTCTCAAGACTTGATAGGAACTGGGTTAAGTTAAGCAGTGTGTTAAAATAAAAGGTAAGGATTCATGAAAAACATATCCAGATACACCTGGGTGTTAGAGTTTCTATAACTCTTACTTGAATTGTGTATCATCTTATTCCAGGGCTGTGCCTTGTTTATGCAAATTGTCAAAGGGTATTCAACATAGATGCACTCGCCCAAGGGAATCTACCCACCGCATTAATACATCACCCCCCACACACACCTTTTTTTTTTTGTCTTCTAGAGCACACAATTTTATTTTTCTTGATGGTAGAATGAAAATGATTGCACTGTGCTGTGAGATCATGACGCTCTTGGGGACTTTGAAATATTAGGTTGTCTGACCCCTGAAGTGACCAGGTCTGCACAGCTGGGCTGGGGAAGCCCTTCTCTGTGAACTTTTTTATCCCCTTCCCTATTCTGTCTCCCTTCTAATCCATCAGTCCATCGCGTGTCAGTGTACCTGTCACTGCAGCTTCCTCCACCCCTGGAGCTCTTTTCCTAACCTGCCACCAGCCTGAAGATGGGATCACCCGGATGGTCATGGAGGTGCTGTGGGCTATTGATTACAGTGTTAATTATCATCCGATTGGCTGAGTTCACATCCTGTGTCTCCTTCTTAATCAGTTTGACTCAGGGCAAGTCACTTAGCTTCTATCAGTCTCTGTGTCCTTGTTTATAAAGTGGGGGAGATAATTATAGTTGTGGGACTATGAAGACTATGAGGGTCTAGTGTGATAACAAATGTAACTCTTTTAATGAAGGGCTGGATACATGGTAGGTGGTCAATCAAGTGTCTATCATTATTATTGCTCTTAGAACTGTGTACAGAGTCACAATAAGGAAGACTGTGGGCCTGGCTGTGAATGAAGTACCCAGGTCTTTATGCATTTACACTGTAACATTGTTTTGGTTGTTCAGATTCAGTTTTGGTTACCTGCATACTCTTTTTTTCCCTCCACCTTCAAAGCCAGCAGCATAGTGTCTTCCAACCTCCCTCCTCTCTGACCTCTGCTTCCCTTATTCTTTTCTCAAAGTTACTGGCATACTTGTAACTGTGTTTGTATTAACATGAATCCCAGATAATAGGAGGAAATATTAAGCAGTAATAAGAATTGCTGTGAATCTTGAGAGTTTACTATGTGTCAGAATGTTTGACACAGTATTTCATTCAGTCCTCCTATTGCCTTTGTGAGACAAGTACTTTTTTTTTTTTAAGTATTTATTTATTCAGCTGCTCCAGGGTCTTAGTTGTGGCACACAGGATCTTTGATTTTTGTTGCCATGTGAGGGATATAGTTCCCTGACTGGGGATCGAAACCCAGGCCCCCTGCATTGGGAACTTAGAGTCCTAGCCACTGGGCCACCAGTAAAGTCTTGACAAATACTATTTTTAATCCCATTTTACTGGTGAGCAAACCCAGGTTTCTAAAGATTCAGTAACTCACCCGAGGTCACACGTCTCCTAAGTGGGGGAATGGGGACTCAAACGTGGATCTTTGCCATCCCAAAGCTCATGCTCTCCATCACCAAGGCACAGTATCTGATTATGCGCTATTCAGTTTGTTCTGGTTTCTTTACAATTCTTACAGCTATTTTTTTAAAGCGTCAAAAAGTTCTGAAGAGTGATCACATAGCAAGGGGTTTGTCCTTCTAGTCCAGTTGGCCTCCTGGTAGAGCTCCTAGCTGCAGGGGGCCGTGAGGCCACAGGA
>SJYW01034577.1:88482-125687 GCA_006410735.1 Raphicerus campestris | reverse complement strand
CCAAATTGGAAAAGAAGAAGTAAAACTCTCACTGTTTGCAGATGACATGATCCTCTCCATCGAAAATCCTAAAGACTCCACCAGAAAGCTACTAGAGCTAATCAATGAATATAGTAAATTTGCAGTATATAAAATCAGCACTCAGAAATCCCTTGCATTCTTATACACTAATAATGAGAAAGTAGAAAAAGAAGTTAAGGGAAACAATTCCATTCACCATTGCAATGAAAAGAATAAAATACTTAAGAACATACCTACCTAAAGAAACTAAAGACATATATATCGAAAACTATAATTTAGTTATTAGTCATTTGATTTGTCTTACTTTTTGTGAAGGGCCTATTCAGTTTTTTTAACCTATTTTTCTATTAGATTACTAATATTTTATTATGAAATATGTATTTCATTATGCATTCTAAGTAAAAGTCCTTTGATGTGTGCATCATGAATATTTTCTCCTAGATTGTGGCTGGTGTGATGTATTTAGGTGCACACATTTCCTTATGTTTAATGAATCAATGTTTATCAAACTGTTCACACAGTGAAGTGCTTCTAATGTCTTATTTAAGATCCACTTTTTACCTCCAAGATAATAAAGATATTCTTATATTTTATGTGAATTATCACAAATTCCATACAGTATTATATTTTATATTGTACTTCCTCTATTTTCAATATGGTGTTTTATTTTCTCCTTTTACATGGATTTTAAAATTTATTTCAAACTGAAAATAAATTTTGATGGGGTATGACTACAAGCTAATTTTATATTTTGACTTATTGGCATATATTTACCCCAGAAATACTTTTTGAAAATTCACTCATTTTAACACTGCTCTGTGGTGCCAAAATATTCATAGAATAAATTTCAGTATATCTATAGTTCTGTTCCTAGACTTTCTGTATGCTTCTAGCTGTTGTATAATCAGAACTACCCTTAACTAATAGGATTTGACATTAAGTTGAGCAACTCCTAGAAAGTTACTTTTTATCTTGCAGGGTGTTTAAGATATTCTTTATCTTTACCTTTTAAAACAAACTTTAGAATTAATCTTGTATAGATTTAGTGTAGAAATGCAATATAATTGTAGACCTATTTGCAGAAAATAATAAGTTTGCATCCTCAAGTCTCCAAATCATAAGCAAGGTACATTATTATGTTTATTTAGATCTACTTCATGTCTTACAATGTATATATTTTTAATTAATCTGGATATGTGATTATTTTTCATACTATTTTAAATATAATTTGTAAAATATGTATTGTTTTTCAATTAGGATTCAATGAATTTTGGAAACTCTAAAAATATCTCTTAATAACTTTATAACTTATTTGTAGATTATTTTGGATTTTCAACATGCATATCATACAATCTCTAAATAAACCTTTTCTGGATATGTTGTTTCCAATAATATACGTTTTATTTTTTTCTTGTGTTTGGTTAACTAGCTGAAAAATTTAGTACAATTTTTGAATAAACAGCAAAAGTGGGTATCCTTGACTTCCTCATCTAACAAGGAAAGTATCAATAGTTAACATTCCATACTTAAAATGTTAAGCAAAGTTATCTCATGCATTTTTTATTTCATATGTGTCTATTGGTTATATTTTGTTTTTTAGTGAGTGAATGTTGAATATATCAAGCAAATCCTCCTCATTTTAACTCCTTTAATATTTTGATATGGTAACATATTTTTAAAATATTTCTAATCAATGTATGTTATTTTTTCCTGAGAAAATTACTATAACAATTATATATTTACCTTTTTATTAGTTGATTAGTTTAATGTGTTAAAATTTTATGTATAATTTACAATTCTATGTTCATTAGTAAGATTGTTCTATAATTTTCTTTTATTGTTCTTTACTTGTTAGGTTTTGCCATCAAGATTACATTTGCCACTTTAAAAAAAATGGTATGAGAGTCTTCTTATGCAATTCAGGGAATATTATGTAGAAATGAAAGACAGTGTTGATAGGGAGATACAAAAGGATGGTATTCATATTAAAAAAAAAAAACCACACTATAAGTTAATTGCCATTCTGCTCAGTTAAGTTGTTCAGTAGTCTTTGACTCTTTGCAACCCAATGAACTGCAGCACACCAGGCTTTCCTGTTCATCACCAACTCCTAGAGACTACTCAAACTCATGTCCATCGCATCAGTGATGCCATCCAACCATCTCATCCTCTGTTGTCCTCTTCCCCTCCTGCCCTCTATCTTTCCCAGCATCAGGGTCTTTTCCAGTGAGTCAGTACTTCGCGTTAGATGGCCAAAGTATTGAAGTTTCAGCTTCAACACCAGTCCTTCAGTGAATATTCAAAACTAATTTCCATTAGGATGGATGGGTTGAATCTCCTTGCAGTCCAAGGGACTCTCAAGAGTATTCTCCAACACCACAGTTCAAAAGCATTGAATCTTAGGTGCTCTGATTTCTTTATGGTCCAACTCTCACATCCATACATGGATGTGAAAAACCATAGTTTTGGAAAAAACGTAGCTTTGACTGGACGGACCTTTGTTGGCAAAGCAATGTCTCTGCTTTTGAATATGCTGTCTAGGTTGGTCATACCTTTTCTTCCAAGGAGTAAGCACCTTTTAGTTTCATGGATGCAATCACCATCTGCAGTGATTTTGGAGCCCCTCAAAATAAAGTCAGCCACTGTTTCCACTGTTTCCTGGTCTATTTGCCATGAAGTGATGAGACCGGATGCCATGATCTTACTTTTCTGAATGTTGAGTTTTAAGCCAACTTTTTCACTTTCCTCTTTCACTTTCATCAAGAGGCTCTTTAGTTCTTCTTCACTTTCTGCCAAAATGTTGGTGTCATCTGCATATCTGAGGTTATTGTTATTTCTCCCAGCATCCTTGATTCCAGCTTGTGCTTCCTCCAGCCCAGCGTTTATCATGATGTATTCTGAATATAAGTTAAATAAGCAGGGTGACAATGTACAGTCTTGACGTACTCCTTTTTCTATTTGGAACCAGTCTGTTGTTCCATGTCCAGTTCTAACTGTTGCTTCCTGACTTGCATACAGGTTTCTCAAGAGGCAGGTCAGGTGGTCTGGTATTCCTTTCTCTTTCAGAATTTTCCAGTTTATTGTGATCCATACGTTCAAAGTCTTTGTCATAGTCAATAAAACAGAAATAGATGTTTTTCTGGAACTCTCTTGATTTTTCAATGATCCAGCAGAAGTTGACAATTTGATCTCTGGTTCTGCCTGTTCTAAAACCAGCTTGAACATATGGAAGTTGACGGTTCAAGTATTGTTCGTGTAGCTCACTGTGAATTGACTTGTATCCTGTTCATTATAACTCAAGCATGAAATATATCTGTAACAAGATGCTTTCTAGGAAAATAATTACAATACTGGGCATATCAGGTGTGATAAAAAGTTGGAAAATTATATCTGAATCTTTTAAAATTTTGGTAAAGTAAATCCAAGAAAGAATAGATAGTAAATATATACTCAAGAAACAGACAAACCAAACTGCAAAGGAAACTATGTAAGTAAACGTCCAATTCTAGACATCATTATATATATATATAATATATATATTCCGTTAGCTTTAATTTAGTGCTATTCATTCCAGGAGGCATTTTAATTACGTGGAAACAAAGCCTAGAAGCCAGTTTCAAGCCACATGTTTTTGTGTAATTCCAAAAAATTTCTAGTCATTAAAAATGGTACGAGACCTGCCATTTGCTTTAATGATCTGTTTTGATGCTTGTGAGGAAAATGTTGCTAGTGGTCCTCCATAGTTTGAGTCCTCAGGGCTACAGACTTAGATGTAAGTGCCTTGGTCCCCCGGTTAAACTCAGCCAACAGAGAAACAGGATGGTGGAGACCTGCTTCTCTGTTTCAGGTAAGTTTTTGAAGTTGTTTATAACACAGTAATAGTATTATTTTCTTGAAATGGTAACTGAGGTCTTCTTTTACTTTTCTTTTTATGTTAACTCACTATAAACGATAGCAAATTCTGAGTCCAATAATATTAAAGAGAGAAATTAGCAGTCATGCATCAAGACCACTGACAACTATTTCACAAATAAGAGAATAAACTTGCTACTGGGAAATGGACATTTATACATAATTATTTATGTGTAGTTTAAATTGGTATATAAACTTTTACAAGAATGTGTAAGTCGCTCAGTCATGTCTGGCTCTTTGCATCTCCATGGACTGTAGTCCACCAGGCTCCTCTGTCCATGGGATTTTCCAGGCAATAGTACTGGAGTGGATTGTCATTTCCTTCTCCAAGGGATCTTCCCAACCCAGGGATCGAACCCGGGTCTGCCGCGTCATAGACAGACGTTTGTCTGAGCCACCAGAGAAGTCTTTACAAGAATGAGAAGCAGTTAATTCTGAGAGAACTCTTACCTGACAAATCTTGAGACCCTTAAGAGGCACGTATACAATGTCTAGGTCTGTGACAGAAGTTAAACCATAAGCTATAAATCCTGATAAAGTGTACACTCCATTTAGAATTCAAACGAACCATCACCCTCCTTAGNTATATATATATATAATATATATATTCCGTTAGCTTTAATTTAGTGCTATTCATTCCAGGAGGCATTTTAATTACGTGGAAACAAAGCCTAGAAGCCAGTTTCAAGCCACACGTTTTTGTGTAATTCCAAAAAATTTCTAGTCATTAAAAATGGTACGAGACCTGCCATTTGCTTTAATGATCTGTTTTGATGCTTGTGAGGAAAATGTTGCTAGTGGTCCTCCATAGTTTGAGTCCTCAGGGCTACAGACTTAGATGTAAGTGCCTTGGTCCCCCGGTTAAACTCAGCCAACAGAGAAACAGGATGGTGGAGACCTGCTTCTCTGTTTCAGGTAAGTTTTTGAAGTTGTTTATAACACAGTAATAGTATTATTTTCTTGAAATGGTAACTGAGGTCTTCTTTTACTTTTCTTTTTATGTTAACTCACTATAAACGATAGCAAATTCTGAGTCCAATAATATTAAAGAGAGAAATTAGCAGTCATGCATCAAGACCACTGACAACTATTTCACAAATAAGAGAATAAACTTGCTACTGGGAAATGGACACTTATACATAATTATTTATGTGTAGTTTAAATTGGTATATAAACTTTTACAAGAATGTGTAAGTCGCTCAGTCATGTCTGGCTCTTTGCATCTCCATGGACTGTAGTCCACCAGGCTCCTCTGTCCATGGGATTTTCCAGGCAATAGTACTGGAGTGGATTGTCATTTCCTTCTCCAAGGGATCTTCCCAACCCAGGGATCGAACCCGGGTCTGCCGCGTCATAGACAGACGTTTGTCTGAGCCACCAGAGAAGTCTTTACAAGAATGAGAAGCAGTTAATTCTGAGAGAACTCTTACCTGACAAATCTTGAGACCCTTAAGAGGCACGTATACAATGTCTAGGTCTGTGATAGAAGTTAAACCATAAGCTATAAATCCTGATAAAGTGTACACTCCATTTAGAATTCAAACGAACCATCACCCTCCTTAGCAGTGAAGCTCTCCCAGGAGAGGAGTATCCTTTGCTGAGTGAAACGTGCTAAATGGGATTGCTGTGCTCTCTTCTTAGACATCTCTACTATTTTTCTTCATACTTAGAAGACAAACGCTTTAACTGATTTGTGTATGCACGCAAAATGCCATAACAATATGTGTTGCTCTTTGAGGCAAACATCTCATATTTTTCTTAGACACTTCATTCGCTTATGCATTCATGTACAAATATTTTCTGTCAGTTATGTGCATACTATGTTACTAGCTGATGAGTGAATGTACTCACTTCAATGTGTTAAGTATTCTTTAGGAAAATACCAGTTGCAACGGATATGTAAAAACAGTTCAGAGACTCAGCTTGGATTGGTAGATCCATCCACAGTAGTTGTCTAAATGAATAATGTTGTAAAATGAAAAAGTTATAACTGATAACTCCCTTCATTTTCTTTTGTGCATCATAGAAAGTCATAATATAATTTTGACTTATTTCTGTAAATCTCTTTGTCAAGAAAAACTCCCTTCTCCCACCCTTTCTTTTCAAAGGCATTGTAGTGCTGACTGCAAGAAATCTCAGTCTGGAGACGACGTTTGCCCTCTTGGGTTTCACAGATTACCTAGAGCTTCAGAGTCCTCTCTTCCTCATGTTTCTGATTATGTACATTATCGCCATGGTAGGAAATCTGGGCATGATAGTTATCATCAAAATTAACCCTAAGTTTCACACCCCTATGTACTTTTTCCTTAGTAATCTTTCTTTCGTTGATTTTTGTTACTCTTCCATTGTTACTCCCAAGCTGCTCAAGAATTTGATCATGGCTGATAAAAGTGTCTTCTACACTAGCTGCATGCTGAAGTACTTCCTGTCCTGCACTGCTGTAGTGACTGAGTCCTTTCTGCTGGCAGTGATGGCCTATGACTGCATTGTGGCCATCTGTAACCCTCTGCTTTACACAGTGGTCATGTCATAGAGGCTGTATGCCCTGCTGGTGACTCAGTCATATCTCTGGGGCATGTTTGGCCCATTGGTTCTCCTTTGCTATGCTCTCTGATTAAGCTTTTCTGGACATAAGGTGATCAACCACTTTTTCTGTGAATACACTGTTCTCATTGCTCCAATACACACATTCCCCACCTGATGCTCTTTGGGTTTGCCACCTTCAGTCAGGTGAGTACACTTCTGATCATCCTCACTTCCTGTCTTTATTTTTGTCACTGCGTTAAACATCCATTCTGCCTGTGGATGTTGCAAAGTTCTCTCCACCTGTGCGTGTCACCTGACTGCCATTACCATCTTCCACAGGACAATCGTTTCTCTATATTGTTTGCCCAATTCCAAGAACTCTCAACAAACTGTCAAGGTGGCCTATGTGTTCTATACAGTGGTCAACCTCATGCTGAACCCACTGATCTACATCTTGAGGAATAGATGTGAAGGATGCCTTCCAAAAGTTATAGATGCAAAAGCCTCATTTCACTGAACCAATGTCCAAAGATGTCTTCAGTCTCCGTTAACAATGGGAAAAGAACCTTCCAAGATGTGTAGCGTATATTTACATGAGGTTTGTATAGATGTCTAAGAGATTAATCTATTAAACTGTCTCCCTTAAATATAAAGTATTGACAAAGGAACTTTCTTTCTTTCTTCCAGCAGTAGATAAATAGTAATTAGTTCTGGGTAAGCCTGGCATAAAAAAAGGTATAAAAATTAATGAATAAATGAATGAGCAATTATGTATCCTCATTATATCCTTAGCATTATGTATTGTTTATTATATAACAATTAAGCATGTGTGCTATTCTCTTCCACATAGAATAAATTGGATTAAAACAATGAAATTTAAAAGCTATAAAATTTAATATATTGTTTATTTCATTGCACTTTTCTAATATTCTTCGAAAATGCTATTGTTTTATGTGGCTTACAGTTCATTGAACAGAACTGTATATTTATATTACTCAATTTATGACTACTGACTATGAAATAAATTTCAATAAAATTTTATATTTAAATCAATTATTTAAAACTGTTGCCATGTCTATAAATCTGAAAGGAACAGATATGCAAACAGCTTTCCTGTGAATGTGTTGTCCAGATACATAAGAGTCACTGACAATGATGCTCTTTATAGATTTTGGTTTTGTGTTTTAGTCATGAGATTCCCTTTTTCAGATGATACATTTTGTGAAAAAAAAAAAAAACTTTAGGGTGTATTAAGAATTTCAAACTAATGTCAGTCTATTAACATCTGATTTCAAAAGATCACTGTATTGGCTAAATCACCTCTAATGCTATAGTTTTTTTTTAATTTTATTTTTTTAATACTTTATTCTACTTTACAATACTGTATTGGTTTTGCCATACATTGACATGAATTAGCCACAGGTGTACACGATCTCCCAATGCCGAAGCCCCCTCCCACATTATATATATATATATATATTATATCTATACTTACACTGTGAATTTGGTAATCAGTTCATGATCTGAGCCACAATCAGCTCCTGGTCTTATTTTTTGTTGACTGTATAGAACTTCTCCAATCTGATTTCAGTGTTGACCATCTGGTGATGTCCATATGTAGAATCTTCTCTTGTGTTGTTGGAAGAGGGTGTTTACTATGACCAGTGCATTTTCTTCGCAAAACTCTATTAGTCTTTGCCCTGCTTCATTCCACATTTCAAGGACAAATTTGCCTGTTACTCTAGCTGTTTCTTGACTTCCTACTTTTGCATTCCAGTCCTCAAAAATGAAAAGGTCATCTTTTTTGGGTGTTTGTTCTAAAAGATCATGAAACCCTTATTACCAAATTCAGACTTAAACTGAAGGAAGTAGGGAAAACTGCTAGACCATTCAGGTATGACCTAAATCAAATCCCTTAGGTTAAACAGTGGAAGTGAGAAATAGATTTAAGGGCCTAGATCTGATAGATAGAGTACCTGATGAACTATGGAATGAGATTCGTGACATTGTAGAGGAGACAGGGATCAAGACCATCCACATGGAAAAGAAATGCAAAATAAACAAAACAAACAAACAAACAAAAAACCAAAACAAAATGGCTGTCTGGGGAAGCCTTACAAATAGCTATGAAATGAAGAGAGGTGAAGAAAAAAATGAGAGAAGGAAAAATATAAGCATCTGAATGCAGAGTTCCAAAAAATAGCAAGAAGAGATAAGAAAGCCTTCTTCAGTGATCAATGCAAAGAGACAGAGGAAAAGAACAGAATGGGAAAGACTAGAGATCTCTTCAAGAAAATTAGAGATACCAAGGGAACATTTCATGTAAAGCTGGGCTCGATAAAAGACAGAAATGGTATGAACATAACAGAAGCAGAAGATATTAAGAAGAGGTGGCAAGAATACACAGAAGGGCTGTACAAAAAAGTTCTTAATGACCAAGAAAATCACGATGGTGTGATCACTCATCTAGAGCCAGACATTGTGGAATGTGAAGTCAAGTGGGCCTTAGAAAGCATCACTATAAACAAAGCTATNTATAAATCTGAAAGGAACAGATATGCAAACAGCTTTCCTGTGAATGTGTTGTCCAGATACATAAGAGTCACTGACAATGATGCTCTTTATAGATTTTGGTTTTGTGTTTTAGTCATGAGATTCCCTTTTTCAGATGATACATTTTGTGAAAAAAAAAAAAAACTTTAGGGTGTATTAAGAATTTCAAACTAATGTCAGTCTATTAACATCTGATTTCAAAAGATCACTGTATTGGCTAAATCACCTCTAATGCTATAGTTTTTTTTTAATTTTATTTTTTTAATACTTTATTCTACTTTACAATACTGTATTGGTTTTGCCATACATTGACATGAATTAGCCACAGGTGTACACGATCTCCCAATGCCGAAGCCCCCTCCCACATTATATATATATATATATATTATATCTATACTTACACTGTGAATTTGGTAATCAGTTCATGATCTGAGCCACAATCAGCTCCTGGTCTTATTTTTTGTTGACTGTATAGAACTTCTCCAATCTGATTTCAGTGTTGACCATCTGGTGATGTCCATATGTAGAATCTTCTCTTGTGTTGTTGGAAGAGGGTGTTTACTATGACCAGTGCATTTTCTTCGCAAAACTCTATTAGTCTTTGCCCTGCTTCATTCCACATTTCAAGGACAAATTTGCCTGTTACTCTAGCTGTTTCTTGACTTCCTACTTTTGCATTCCAGTCCTCAAAAATGAAAAGGTCATCTTTTTTGGGTGTTTGTTCTAAAAGATCATGAAACCCTTATTACCAAATTCAGACTTAAACTGAAGGAAGTAGGGAAAACTGCTAGACCATTCAGGTATGACCTAAATCAAATCCCTTAGGTTAAACAGTGGAAGTGAGAAATAGATTTAAGGGCCTAGATCTGATAGATAGAGTACCTGATGAACTATGGAATGAGATTCGTGACATTGTAGAGGAGACAGGGATCAAGACCATCCACATGGAAAAGAAATGCAAAATAAACAAAACAAACAAACAAACAAAAAACCAAAACAAAATGGCTGTCTGGGGAAGCCTTACAAATAGCTATGAAATGAAGAGAGGTGAAGAAAAAAATGAGAGAAGGAAAAATATAAGCATCTGAATGCAGAGTTCCAAAAAATAGCAAGAAGAGATAAGAAAGCCTTCTTCAGTGATCAATGCAAAGAGACAGAGGAAAAGAACAGAATGGGAAAGACTAGAGATCTCTTCAAGAAAATTAGAGATACCAAGGGAACATTTCATGTAAAGCTGGGCTCGATAAAAGACAGAAATGGTATGAACATAACAGAAGCAGAAGATATTAAGAAGAGGTGGCAAGAATACACAGAAGGGCTGTACAAAAAAGTTCTTAATGACCAAGAAAATCACGATGGTGTGATCACTCATCTAGAGCCAGACATTGTGGAATGTGAAGTCAAGTGGGCCTTAGAAAGCATCACTATAAACAAAGCTATTGGAGGTGATGAAATTCCAGTGGAGCTATTTCAAATCCTGAAAGATGATGCTGTGAAAGTGCTGCACTCAATATGCCAGCAGATTTGGAAAACTCAGCAGTGGCCAGAGGACTGGAAAAGGTCAGTTTTCATTCCAATCCCAAAGAAAGGCAATGCCAGAGAATGCTCAAACTACCACACAGTTGCACTCATCTCACATGCTAGTAAAGTAATGCTCAAAATTCTCCAAGCCAGGCTTCACCAATACGTGAACCATGAACTTCCTGATGTTCAAGCTGGTTTTAGAAAAGCAGAGGAACAGAAATAAAATTGCCAACATCTGCTGGATCATGGAAACAGTAAGAGAGTTCCAGGAAAACATCTATTTCTGCTTTATTGACTATGCCAACGCCGGTGACTGTGTGGGTCACAATAAACCGTGGAAAATTCTGAAAGAGATGAGAATACCAGACGACCTGACCTGCCTCTTAAGAAATCTGTATGCAGATCAGGAAGCAACAGTTAGAAATGGACATGGTACAACAGACTGATTGCAAATAAGAAAAGGAGTACATCAAGGCTGTATATTGTTACCCTGCTTATTTAATTTATGTGCAGAGTACATCATGAGAAACGTTGGACTGGCAGAAGCACAACGCTGGAATCAAGATTGTCGGGAGAAATATCAATAACCTCAGATATGCAGATGACATCACCCTTATGGCAGAAAGTGAAGAGGAACTGAAAAGTCTTTTGGAGGCCTCCAAAATCACTGCAGATGGTGACTGCAGCCATGAAATTAAAAGACGCTTACTCCTTGGAAGGAAAATTATGACCAACCTAGATAGCATATTCAAANAGAAAAGGAGTACATCAAGGCTGTATATTGTTACCCTGCTTATTTAATTTATGTGCAGAGTACATCATGAGAAACGTTGGACTGGAAGAAGCACAACGCTGGAATCAAGATTGTCGGGAGAAATATCAATAACCTCAGATATGCAGATGACATCACCCTTATGGCAGAAAGTGAAGAGGAACTGAAAAGTCTTTTGGAGGCCTCCAAAATCACTGCAGATGGTGACTGCAGCCATGAAATTAAAAGACGCTTACTCCTTGGAAGGAAAATTATGACCAACCTAGATAGCATATTCAAAAGCAGAGACATTACTTTACCGACTAAGGTCTGTCTAGTCAAGGCTATGGTTTTTCCTGTGCTCATGTATGGATGTGAGAGTTGGACTGTGAAGAAAGCTGAGCAACGAAGAATTGATGCTTTTGAACTTTTATTGGAGAAGGCTCTTGAGATTCCCTTGGACTGCAAGGAGACCCAACCAATCCATTCTGAAGGAGATCAGCTCTGGGATTTCTTTGGAAGGAATGATGCTTAACCTGAAACTCCAGTATTTTGGCCACCTCATGCGAAGAATTGACGCATTGGAAATGACTCTGATGTTGGGAGGCATTAGGGACAGGAAGAGAAGGGGACGACAGAGGATGAGATGGCTGGATGACATCACTGACTCGATGGGCGTGAGTCTGAGTGAACTCCGGGTGTTGGTGATGGACAGGGAGGCCTGGTGTGCTGAAATTCATTGGGTTGCAAAGAGTCAGACAGGACTGAGCAACTGAACTGAACTAAACTGATACTTACACTTATGTTTCAGAGAGAAAGAAGAAATCAGACCACAGATTTAAATGGTCTCCCTTAAAGCACAATGTAGGCTTCTTTGAAAGTAATATTCCAAAGTGTTCTTGTGTTTTAGTTTTTGGAAATTTGTTTTTGCCCTTGTAATTGAAATAGTTCATAGAATATTACGTGAGTGGAAAAGAGGAATCTTTGCTCCTGAACAATGACAGAAAAGGAATAGTGAGAGAGCCAGATAGAAAGAAGATACAGAAACACTCCTTAAACCTAGGAACTTTTCTCATTGATCAATTTAGGGAAAGCCATATACATCGCTGAGAATTTGTAAACCAATTACCTGTAACTAGTTATATTCAAGGAATTCTTGAAACATTTGGTATATCCAAAGACACAAACCACAGCCTGTCCTTTGAACAGTGCTGGTTTAGGGAGACATCATTCACATAGTTGGAGAAGGAGCAGACCTAGGAGACATCCTTTAGTTAAACCCATTAAATGTTCTCTGCACTGAGCAGGAGGGATGCCATTCAGAACCATGCAGAAGCTCTACTCTTCTGCACAGGTTCACGTGGATGGCAGAAACCCAAATGGAGCATTCAGGCTCATCCTATCAGGGATTCCACTTATGGTTTTGTGTACATGACAGCTGTCTTTGCCTCAATCACCTTATTAGTAAAGGTACACACAACCATAGGCACACAACTTATCTAACTTATTTTAATAAAAATAAAATGTGTTAATAGTCATATTCAAAACATGCAAAGTATTTGTGATCAGCTATTATTCTGTCAGGAAAGGAGTCTCATTACTCTTACCCTTCGCTAATATTTGGCAAAACTCTGGTGTGACTTCAGATACTAAACCCTCAAAGAAGAAGATGTGACAGGAAAAGTTTATAACTCCTATTATATTTCATAGTGACAATGTAGGTCATTGTGAACAGAGCAATGTTAGAATGGAGCCTATGGTGGTCTGCAGTTCATCATGACTTCTGGAGAGAATCATGTTTGATTATATTGATAATAACATGTATTCATTTGGGATAGTTTTATACCTCTTTTATCTCATAAAACCCATTAAACATTTGAGTCCCAAGATGATGTTGCTTTCTTGATATCTTGTTAACAGCCTACAGAGATAAATGATTGGTTTCAGAAGCTTATGGAATATGGCCCTGGAGGCAGATGCAAATAAAAACATAAAATCTAAATCATTTCACTGCATACCATCGTCAGAAACAAAAGAAGAAATGTGTG
Organism: Raphicerus campestris; assembly: GCA_006410735.1. Lineage (NCBI taxonomy): Eukaryota > Metazoa > Chordata > Mammalia > Artiodactyla > Bovidae > Raphicerus > Raphicerus campestris. Next base: position 112,352 of record SJYW01034577.1, on the reverse strand, counting down.
TCTCTCAGATTGGTTGGTAGGATGACACTCTGATTTGGGGGGAGTTGCAGAACAGTGGTATTGATTTATCTTTAAGCTTCAGTATTTAGTTCTCTGTTCAGTTCAGTCAGGTTCAGTTGCTCAGTAATGTCCAATTCTTTGCGACCCCATGAATCACAGCATGCCAGGCTACCCTGTCCATCACCAACTCCCGGAGTTCACTCAGACTCATGCCCATAGAATCAGTGATGCCATCCAGCCATCTGATACTCTGTCGTCCCCTTCTCCTCTTTCTTCAATCCCTTCCAGCATCAAAGTCTTTTCCAATGAGTCCACTCTTTGCACAAGGTGGCCAAAGTTCTGGAGTTTCAACCTCAGCATCAGTCCTTCCAATGAACACCCAGAACTTATCTCCTTTAGGATGGACTGGTTGTATCTCCTTCCAGTCCAAGTGACTCTCAAGAGTTTTCTCCAACACCACAGCTCAAAAGCATCAATTCTTTGGTGTTCAGCTTTTTGCACAGTGCAACTCTCAAATCCTTACATGATCACTGGAAAACCTATAGCTTTGACTAGATGGACCTTTGTTGACAAAGTAATGTCTCTGGTTTTGAATATGTTATCTAGGTTGGTCATAACTTTCCTTCCAAGGAGGAAGCATCTTTTAATTTCATGGCTGCAGTCACCATCTGCTGTGATTTTGGAGCCCCCAAATAGAAAATCTGACACTGTTTCCACTGTTTCCTCCATCTATTTCCCATGAATTAATAGGACCAGATGCCATGATCTTCGTTTTCTGAATTTTCAGCTTTAAGGCAACTTTTTCACTCTCCTCTTTCATTTTCATCAACAGGCTGTTTAGTTCCTCTTCACTTTCTGCCATAAGGATGGTGTCATCTGCATATCTGAGGTTATTGATATTTCTCCCGGCAATCTTGATTCCAGCTTGTGCTTCTTCCAGCCCAGTGTTTCTCATGATGTACTCTGCATATAAATTAAATAAGCAGAGTGACAATATACAGCCTTGATGTACTCTTTTTCCTATTTGGAACAAAACAGTCTATTGTTCCATGTCCAGTTTTAACTGTTGCTTCTTGACCTGCATACAGATTTCTCAAGAGGCAGGTCAGGTGGTCTAGTATTCCCATCTGTTTCAGAATTTTCCACTGCTAATTGTGATCCACACAGTCAAAGGCTTTGACATAGTCAATAAAGCAGAAATAGATGTTTTTCTGGAATTCTCTTGCTTTTTCCGTGATCCAGTAGATGTTCGCAATTTGATCTCTTGTTCCTTTGCTTTTTCTAAAACCAGCTTGAACTTTTGAGCAATACTTTACTAGCTTGTGAGATGAGTGCAATTGTGTAGTAGTTAAAGCATTCTTTGGCATTGCCTTTCTTTGGGATTGGAATGAAAACTGACTCTTTCCATTCCTGTGGCCACTGCTGAGTTTTCCAAATTTGCTGGCATATTGAGTGCAGCACTTTCACAGCATCATCTTTCAGGATTTGAAATAGCTCCACTGGAATTCCATCACCTCCACTAGCTTTGTCCATAGTGATGCTTTCTGAGGCCCAGTTGACTTTACATTTCAAGATGTCTGGCTCTAAGTAAGTGATCACACTATCGTGATTATCTTGGTTGTGAAGATCTTTTTTGTACAGTTCTTCTGTGTATTCTTGCTACCTCTTCTTAATATCTTCTGGTTCTGTTATGTCCAGACCATTTCTATCCTTTATCAAGACCATCTTTGCATGAAATATTCCCTTGGTATCTCTAATTTTCTTGAAGAAATCTCTAGTCTTTCCTATTCTGTTCTTTTCCTCTATCTCTTTGCATTGATCACTGAAGAAGGCTTTATCTCTTCTTGCTATTCTTTGGAACTCTGCATTCAGATACAGAGTATATCTTTCCTTTGCTCCTTTACTTTTTTCTTCTCTTCTTTTCAAAGCCATTTAAAAATCCTCCTCAAACACATTCTGCTTTTTTGTATTTCTTTTCCATGGGGATGGTCTTGATCCCTGTCTCCTGTACAGTGTCACGAACCTCCGTCCATAGTTCATCAGGCACTCTATCTATCAGATCGAGTCCCTTAAATCTATTTCTCACTTCCACTGTATAATCATAAGGGATTTGATTTAGGTCATACCTGGATGGTCTAGTGGTTTACCATACTTTCCTCAATGTAAGTCTGATTTTGGCAATACAGATTTCATGGTCTGAGCCACAGTCAGCTCCCAGTCTTATTTTACTGACTGTATAGAGCTTCTCTATCTTTGGCTGCAAAGAATATAATCAATCTGATTTCGATTTCAATCATCTGGTGATGTCCATGTGTAAAGTCTTCTCTTGTATTGTTGGAAGAGGGTGTTTGCTATGACCAGTGCGTTCTCTTGGCAAAACTATTAGCCTTTGCCCTGCTTCATTCCATACTCCAACGCCAATTTTGCCTGTTACTCCAGGTGCCTCTTGACTTCCTACTTTTGTATTACAGTACCTTATAATGAAAAGGACATTTTGGGGGGTTGTTAGTTCTAAAAGATCTTGTAGGTATTCATAGAACCGTTCAACTCAGCTTCTTCAGGGTTATTCGTTGGGGCATGGGCTTAGATTACCATGATATTGAATGGTTTGCCTTGGAAACAAACAGAGATCATTCTGGGTTGGTTTTTTTTTNTTTAGGGAGACATCATTCACATAGTTGGAGAAGGAGCAGACCTAGGAGACATCCTTTAGTTAAACCCATTAAATGTTCTCTGCACTGAGCAGGAGGGATGCCATTCAGAACCATGCAGAAGCTCTACTCTTCTGCACAGGTTCACGTGGATGGCAGAAACCCAAATGGAGCATTCAGGCTCATCCTATCAGGGATTCCACTTATGGTTTTGTGTACATGACAGCTGTCTTTGCCTCAATCACCTTATTAGTAAAGGTACACACAACCATAGGCACACAACTTATCTAACTTATTTTAATAAAAATAAAATGTGTTAATAGTCATATTCAAAACATGCAAAGTATTTGTGATCAGCTATTATTCTGTCAGGAAAGGAGTCTCATTACTCTTACCCTTCGCTAATATTTGGCAAAACTCTGGTGTGACTTCAGATACTAAACCCTCAAAGAAGAAGATGTGACAGGAAAAGTTTATAACTCCTATTATATTTCATAGTGACAATGCAGGTCATTGTGAACAGAGCAATGTTAGAATGGAGCCTATGGTGGTCTGCAGTTCATCATGACTTCTGGAGAGAATCATGTTTGATTATATTGATAATAACATGTATTCATTTGGGATAGTTTTATACCTCTTTTATCTCATAAAACCCATTAAACATTTGAGTCCCAAGATGATGTTGCTTTCTTGATATCTTGTTAACAGCCTACAGAGATAAATGATTGGTTTCAGAAGCTTATGGAATATGGCCCTGGAGGCAGATGCAAATAAAAACATAAAATCTAAATCATTTCACTGCATACCATCGTCAGAAACAAAAGAAGAAATGTGTGTCTCTCAGATTGGTTGGTAGGATGACACTCTGATTTGGGGGGAGTTGCAGAACAGTGGTATTGATTTATCTTTAAGCTTCAGTATTTAGTTCTCTGTTCAGTTCAGTCAGGTTCAGTTGCTCAGTAATGTCCAATTCTTTGCGACCCCATGAATCACAGCATGCCAGGCTACCCTGTCCATCACCAACTCCCGGAGTTCACTCAGACTCATGCCCATAGAATCAGTGATGCCATCCAGCCATCTGATACTCTGTTGTCCCCTTCTCCTCTTTCTTCAATCCCTTCCAGCATCAAAGTCTTTTCCAATGAGTCCACTCTTTGCACAAGGTGGCCAAAGTTCTGGAGTTTCAACCTCAGCATCAGTCCTTCCAATGAACACCCAGAACTTATCTCCTTTAGGATGGACTGGTTGTATCTCCTTCCAGTCCAAGTGACTCTCAAGAGTTTTCTCCAACACCACAGCTCAAAAGCATCAATTCTTTGGTGTTCAGCTTTTTGCACAGTGCAACTCTCAAATCCTTACATGATCACTGGAAAACCTATAGCTTTGACTAGATGGACCTTTGTTGACAAAGTAATGTCTCTGGTTTTGAATATGTTATCTAGGTTGGTCATAACTTTCCTTCCAAGGAGGAAGCATCTTTTAATTTCATGGCTGCAGTCACCATCTGCTGTGATTTTGGAGCCCCCAAATAGAAAATCTGACACTGTTTCCACTGTTTCCTCCATCTATTTCCCATGAATTAATAGGACCAGATGCCATGATCTTCGTTTTCTGAATTTTCAGCTTTAAGGCAACTTTTTCACTCTCCTCTTTCATTTTCATCAACAGGCTGTTTAGTTCCTCTTCACTTTCTGCCATAAGGATGGTGTCATCTGCATATCTGAGGTTATTGATATTTCTCCCGGCAATCTTGATTCCAGCTTGTGCTTCTTCCAGCCCAGTGTTTCTCATGATGTACTCTGCATATAAATTAAATAAGCAGAGTGACAATATACAGCCTTGATGTACTCTTTTTCCTATTTGGAACAAAACAGTCTATTGTTCCATGTCCAGTTTTAACTGTTGCTTCTTGACCTGCATACAGATTTCTCAAGAGGCAGGTCAGGTGGTCTAGTATTCCCATCTGTTTCAGAATTTTCCACTGCTAATTGTGATCCACACAGTCAAAGGCTTTGACATAGTCAATAAAGCAGAAATAGATGTTTTTCTGGAATTCTCTTGCTTTTTCCGTGATCCAGTAGATGTTCGCAATTTGATCTCTTGTTCCTTTGCTTTTTCTAAAACCAGCTTGAACTTTTGAGCAATACTTTACTAGCTTGTGAGATGAGTGCAATTGTGTAGTAGTTAAAGCATTCTTTGGCATTGCCTTTCTTTGGGATTGGAATGAAAACTGACTCTTTCCATTCCTGTGGCCACTGCTGAGTTTTCCAAATTTGCTGGCATATTGAGTGCAGCACTTTCACAGCATCATCTTTCAGGATTTGAAATAGCTCCACTGGAATTCCATCACCTCCACTAGCTTTGTCCATAGTGATGCTTTCTGAGGCCCAGTTGACTTTACATTTCAAGATGTCTGGCTCTAAGTAAGTGATCACACTATCGTGATTATCTTGGTTGTGAAGATCTTTTTTGTACAGTTCTTCTGTGTATTCTTGCTACCTCTTCTTAATATCTTCTGGTTCTGTTATGTCCAGACCATTTCTATCCTTTATCAAGACCATCTTTGCATGAAATATTCCCTTGGTATCTCTAATTTTCTTGAAGAAATCTCTAGTCTTTCCTATTCTGTTCTTTTCCTCTATCTCTTTGCATTGATCACTGAAGAAGGCTTTATCTCTTCTTGCTATTCTTTGGAACTCTGCATTCAGATACAGAGTATATCTTTCCTTTGCTCCTTTACTTTTTTCTTCTCTTCTTTTCAAAGCCATTTAAAAATCCTCCTCAAACACACATTCTGCTTTTTTGTATTTCTTTTCCATGGGGATGGTCTTGATCCCTGTCTCCTGTACAGTGTCACGAACCTCCGTCCATAGTTCATCAGGCACTCTATCAGATCGAGTCCCTTAAATCTATTTCTCACTTCCACTGTATAATCATAAGGGATTTGATTTAGGTCATACCTGGATGGTCTAGTGGTTTACCATACTTTCCTCAATGTAAGTCTGATTTTGGCAATACAGATTTCATGGTCTGAGCCACAGTCAGCTCCCAGTCTTATTTTACTGACTGTATAGAGCTTCTCTATCTTTGGCTGCAAAGAATATAATCAATCTGATTTCGATTTCAATCATCTGGTGATGTCCATGTGTAAAGTCTTCTCTTGTATTGTTGGAAGAGGGTGTTTGCTATGACCAGTGCGTTCTCTTGGCAAAACTATTAGCCTTTGCCCTGCTTCATTCCATACTCCAACGCCAATTTTGCCTGTTACTCCAGGTGCCTCTTGACTTCCTACTTTTGTATTACAGTACCTTATAATGAAAAGGACATTTTGGGGGGTTGTTAGTTCTAAAAGATCTTGTAGGTATTCATAGAACCGTTCAACTCAGCTTCTTCAGGGTTATTCGTTGGGGCATGGGCTTAGATTACCATGATATTGAATGGTTTGCCTTGGAAACAAACAGAGATCATTCTGGGTTGGTTTTTTTTTGTTTTTTTTTTTTGAGATTGCATCCAAGTACTGCATTTTGGACTCTTTTGTTGACCATGATGGCTACTCCATTTCTTCTAAGAGATTCCTACCCACAGTAGTATATATAATGGTCATCTGAGTTAAATTCACCCATTCCAGTCCATTTTCGTTCGCTGATTCCTATAATGTCAACATTCACTCCTGCCATCTCCTGCTTGACCACTTGCAATTTGCCTTGATTCATAGACCTGACATTCCAGGTGCCTATGCAATATTGCTCTTTACAGCATCAGATCTTGCTTCTATCACTAGTCACATCTACTGGGTAGTTTTTGCTTTGCTTCCATCCCTTCATTCTTTCTGGAGTTATTTCTCCACTGATCTCCAGTACCATATTTTGCACCTACTGTCCCGGGGAGTTCCCCTTCCAGTATTCTATCATTTTTCCTTTTCATACTGTTCATGGGGATCTCAGGCAAGAATACTGAAGTGATTGCCATTCTCTTCTCCAGTGGACCACATTCTGTAATACCTCTCCACCATGACCCCTCTGTCTTGGGTGGCCCCACATGGCATGGCTTAGCTTCATTGAGTTAGACAAGGCTGTGTTTCGTGTTATCAGATTGGCTAGTTTTCTGTGATTATGGTTTTAGTGTGTCTGCCCTCTGATGCCCTCTTGCAACACCTACCGTCTTATTTGGGTTTCTCTTACCTTGCACGTGGGGTATCTCTTCACGGCTTCTCCAGCAAAGTGCAGCCACTGCTTCTTACCTTGGACGAGGGGTATCTCCTCATGGCCACCCCTCCTGATCTTGAACTTGGAGTAGCTTCTCTCAGCCCTCCTGTGCCTGAGCAGCCGCCACTCCTTGGATGTGGGGTTGGTCCTCTTGGCCACCTCCCCTGACCTTGGGTGTGCAGTAGTTCTCTCTTAGAGAGTGTTTTAAGAAATGTGATGTTATAAACACTCTTTTATGAAAGTATTTAAAGTTTTGGAGGAATAATCTCAAAGAGAAATGATAGCAATTTAATATGCAAAACCAAATACCTTGTAATAACTATTGTCACTCAATTGTGTACAACTCTTAGCAACTCCATAGACTGTAACCCCACAGGCTCCTCTGCTCACGGAATTATCTAGGCAAGAATACTGGAATGGGTAGCCATTCCCTTCTCCAGGGGATCTTCACAACTCAGTGATCGAACCTGGACCTCCCACATTGCAGGCAGATTCTCTACCATCTGAGCCACCAGGAAAGTCCTGTATATAAATGTATACCATAACTTTGATTATTTCTTTGAGATTTACACCGTATTTTTAAGTTTTGCTTTCATAAGTAATGGTGCAGTGCAGCAGCAAACATTCTGTTAATTTCATATTTACATCTTTGTTGTCCCTGGTGGCTCAGATGGTAAAGGGTCTGCCTGCAAGGCAGGAGACCCAGCTTAGATCTTTGAGTGGAGAAAATACCCTGGAAAAGGGAATGGCAATCCACTCCAGTATTCTTGCCTGGAGAATCCCATAGACAGAAATTCTCATCCGTGGGGTGGCAAAGATTCAGACACGACTGAATGACTAACACTTTCTCTTTTTTTTGTTTAGAACTTCAAATAAATCTAAAGCAGTGAATTTGCATAGTGTAATTAACAAAATCATTACACTAACTTTATAGGACAATATGCATTATCATGTCTTTTTTAAGAGAGGCCAAACTGAATCAAGGATAATATAATACAGAATAACTATTAATATTTTACACCATACCCAGTAAATTAGGAACAAGGACAAGGAAAACTGCATTGCTGTGACAGAATTTATCCTCCTTGGATTCTCAGATGCCCCTGAGCTCCGAGTCTTTCTCTTCCTGCTGTTTCATTCCATCTTGGAGTCACAGTTTTGGGAAACCTGGGCATGATTTCTCTTATTCAGGTCAGCTCTAGACTTCACACGTCCATGTACTTTTTCCTCAGCCACTTGTCCTTTGTAGATTTCTGTTACTCCGTGACCATAATGCCTAAGATGATAGCTAACATATTAAATGAAGACAAAAGCATTTCCTTCTTGGAATGTGCTGTGCAATTCTACCTGTTTTGCACATTTGTGGTAACTGAGGTCATCCTGCTGGCAGTGATGGCCTATGACAACTTTGTGGCCATCTGTTACCTACTGCTGTACATGGTCACCATGTCCTGAAATCTCTGTTTGAAGTGGGTATCTTGTTGCTACCTCAATGGTGCTATATGTTCTCTCACTCACTTGTGTTTAGCTCTTCAGATCCCATCCTACAGATGAAATGTGATCAACCATTTCTTTTGTGATTCTCCCCTGCCCCCCTGCCCCCAGCCCTGTCTCTTGCTTGCTCTGATGTCACTGTGAATCAATTGGTGCTATACTCTGTGGCCATTTTTTATGAGATCATCACCATCATGGTAATCCTCACCTCCTACTTGTTTATTCTCATCACCATCCTGAGCATACACTTTGCAGAGGGAAGGTGCAAAGCCTTGTTCACCTGTGCTCCCCACCTTGCTGTCATCATCTTTCATAGAACAATCCTTTTCATTTATTGAAGGCCCCAGTCTGGCAACAGCATGGGTTGCCAGAAAGTGGCCATGGTGTTCTACACTGTAGTGATCCCCATGCTGAACCCCCTGATCTATAGTCTGAGGAACAAGAATGTGAAAGAAGCTCTCAGAAAAGTGGTGAGCTCCAAAATATTTTCCCAGAAAATACTTTCCTAGCAGGACTCAGGGTTCCAAATTGGAGGCAGGTGAAAGGGTAATGATGTGCTATAATGTGCTATAATTTTGGAAAGGGTAAACAGAAGTGAATAGCTATGAATGAGTCTTTTTGACTCACTTTTCTTTTTACTTTGTATCCTGTCAAATTGAGTTGAGCATATATCAAAATTCGCTGTCTACTTCCTTGTTCTTATTCAATCTAAAATTCTTTAAGTGGTTCTGGGCAATGGACAGTTAAAACACACATTTAGTTGGCTGTAAAACTTTCATAAGTTTATTAAAGAACTCACATTTCATTTCTCTATCCATTATGGAAACCATGATTTATTTGAAAGTTGAAAGGCTGTTATTTTTCAGTGAAGAGCACATGTTTGATTTTATGCACAAATGAGCACATTCTGAAATTCTGTTTCACTCCAGTAGCTTATTTAATACCTTTGGAGTTTTCTGATGGAATACACATTCTAAGCAGAACTATCTTTCAAATTACAGGATTTAGACCTTGTTCAGGAAAATTTTGTCATAAAGAAAATTACAATTTATAATTCTAACATCAAGAGCTTCTAATTCAGTGTTTCTTTGTTAGTTTCTTTTTATTTTGGGGGGTCATTAGGTAATATTTAGTTTATAAACATATGAATTGAGAAGCAAACAGGTAAGCAATAAGAAAAACACTAGTTTTATTGCATATTTTACCTGTCATTGTATGTGATTTTAGACAAATCTACCTAATATATAACACATCAAGTTTACACCTTCAGTTCAGTTCAGTCATTCAGTCATGTCCGACTTTGCAACCTCATGAATCGCAGCACGCCAGGCCTCCCTGTCTACCACGAACTCNAAGGCCCCAGTCTGGCAACAGCATGGGTTGCCAGAAAGTGGCCATGGTGTTCTACACTGTAGTGATCCCCATGCTGAACCCCCTGATCTATAGTCTGAGGAACAAGAATGTGAAAGAAGCTCTCAGAAAAGTGGTGAGCTCCAAAATATTTTCCCAGAAAATACTTTCCTAGCAGGGATCAGGGTTCCAAATTGGAGGCAGGTGAAAGGGTAATGATGTGCTATAATGTGCTATAATTTTGGAAAGGGTAAACAGAAGTGAATAGCTATGAATGAGTCTTTTTGACTCACTTTTCTTTTTACTTTGTATCCTGTCAAATTGAGTTGAGCATATATCAAAATTCGCTGTCTACTTCCTTGCTCTTATTCAATCTAAAATTCTTTAAGTGGTTCTGGGCAATGGACAGTTAAAACACACATTTAGTTGGCTGTAAAACTTTCATAAGTTTATTAAAGAACTCACATTTCATTTCTCTATCCATTATGGAAACCATGATTTATTTGAAAGTTGAAAGGCTGTTATTTTTCAGTGAAGAGCACATGTTTGATTTTATGCACAAATGAGCACATTCTGAAATTCTGTTTCACTCCAGTAGCTTATTTAATACCTTTGGAGTTTTCTGATGGAATACACATTCTAAGCAGAACTATCTTTCAAATTACAGGATTTAGACCTTGTTCAGGAAAATTTTGTCATAAAGAAAATTACAATTTATAATTCTAACATCAAGAGCTTCTAATTCAGTGTTTCTTTGTTAGTTTCTTTTTATTTTGGGGGGTCATTAGGTAATATTTAGTTTATAAACATATGAATTGAGAAGCAAACAGGTAAGCAATAAGAAAAACACTAGTTTTATTGCATATTTTACCTGTCATTGTATGTGATTTTAGACAAATCTACCTAATATATAACACATCAAGTTTACACCTTCAGTTCAGTTCAGTCATTCAGTCATGTCCGACTTTGCAACCTCATGAATCGCAGCACGCCAGGCCTCCCTGTCTACCACGAACTCCCGGAGTTCACTCAGATTCATGTCCATCAAGTCAGTGATGACATCCAGACATCTCATCCTCTGTCCCCTTCTTCTACTGCCCCCAATCCCTCCCAGCATCAGAGTCTTTTCCAATGAGTCAACTCTTCGCATCAGGTGGCCAAAATGCTGGAGTTTCAGGTTAAGCATCATTCCTTCCAAAGAAATCCCAGGGCTGATCTCCTTCAGAATGGACTGGTTGGATCTTCTTGAAGTCTAAGGGACTCTCAAGAGTCTTCTCCAACACTCCAGTTCAAAAGCATCAATTCTTTGGTGCTCAGCTTTCTTCACAGTCCAACTCTCACATCCATACATGACTACTGGAAAAAACATAGCCTTGACTAGATGGACCTTTATTGGAAAATTGATGTCTCTGCTTTTCAATATGCTATCTAGGTTGGTCATAATTTTTCTTTCAAGGAGTAGGCATCTTTTAATTTCATGGTTGCAGTGATCATCTACAGTGATTTTGGATCCCAAACGGTCTGACACTGTTTCCACTATTTCCCCATCTATTTCCCATGAAGTGATGGGACCAGATGCTATGATCTTCATTTTCTGAATGGTGAGCTTTAAGCCAAATTTTTCACTCTGCACTTTCACTTTCATCAAGAGGCTTTTTAGTTCCTCTTCACTTTCTGCCATAAGGGTGGTGTCATCTGCATATCTGAGGTTATTGATATTTCTCCCAGCAATCTTGAGTCCAGCTTGTGCTTCTTCCAGCCCAGCGTTTCTCATGATGTACTCTGAATATAAGTTAAATTTACACTTTACATATATTCTCTTTGTCAATTATACCTTAGTAAATCTGAAAGAAATTAAAAGCATAAAAGAATGTACTTAAAAAGGAGAGATGTTTGCTGTGCAATCTAGATACCTTTTACTATGATGTCATTATCCAACAGTTTTGGAGTCTTTGGGAATGATAATGGGGCTTGGTGAGAAGGTGACATTTAAACTTTTGATTTACTTTCATATACAATGTTTCTAAATCTGATGTTTTCAAGAAATATAAATTGCATCAGGAAACAATGATTAGCTTTAATTGCTTGTTCTGAGCCTCTGAAGAAGAAGGCAAGGGATTCTCTCTAGAGCCTTGTGCCACAGGGAGTGGTGGAGACATAAGGGTCTCACCCTTCTCGGTAAATCAACAAGTCCTCTGGAGAGCAGAGGCGGGGTGCCTTTGCCACTGTCCCATGTAGAGTATCTAACAGATACCTTAGCTTCAGTTATTTCTTCATGAGGGAAATCACTTGGGGGAATTTTGAGTCACTGCAAACATTACATATCAGGAACAAGAAGTGCATACTTTCCAAAAAGATATGTAGAAGGGCCTGGCGTAGCTGAACTCCTTCTAGCAGTGTCCTGAACAAGTGTTTCCTGGGAGTGTGAGAACACAGAGGCCCTGAGTCTCTTTGGTGCATGTCTCTCTGCTTCTGCCAGTTAAGGGTAGAACTGGGCAAGGGACAATAACCAAAACTGAATTTAAAGGAATAAAAAGTAACTTCTGGAGAAATAGAATCAACAAGATTGCCTCTAAATAAGATTTTAAAGCATGGAAAAAACAAGTGCTGACTCACAAGACCACAAACAAAAAAAATGGAAAGAAATTGTAAGGATAAACATTTTGGATACCATGCTTACCAGGTTTGATGATAATACAGATTGCTTATATAATGCTATTTGGGAGATAAGGAAATAGATATTTAATAGCATATAAGTTAACTAGAAGGACATGAAAATCTACCAGAATAGAGTAAAAGATGGTCAGTGGTTTATTCACTCCCCCTCACCTCCCAAGGGGATAAAAAACAATATCTGGAGGTATTTTTGGTTTTACAATGCAGGGACCAGGGGTGAAGTTACTATCATCTAGTGGACAAAGGCCAGAGAAGCTTCCCAGGACAGTTCCCCATAAAAAGAATAATCCAGTCCAAAATATCAGTAGTGTCATAATTGGAAAACTCTGAGAAAGATCACTGAAAAGAATTTTATAATAGTGAGAATTGACATGGAAAAATTACCTTCTGATTGTTACTTAAATATATTTGTGAAAATAGTATTGTGGCTTTTCATAGTATAAAAATTAAATATATGCTCTGATAATCCAGTAATCCTGCTCCTGAATATTTATTTATTTAATTTAAATATTTATAAAATTCAGAAGAATTAACACTTCAAATTATGATTTCAAAGAGATATTAGCATTCCTGTGTTCATTACATAACTATTCATAAAGCAAAGATTAGAAATAAACTAAATGTCTATGGACCAAAAGTGGATCAAGAAAATGTGGCATGTACATAAAATGGCAAAAAAAAAAAAGAAATAAATTATGCAGTAAATCACCACATGGATGACAGTATGCTTAGTGAAATATATCAGTCACAGAAAGACAAATACTGTATGACTCCACTTTTATGTTCATGGAATCAAAAAGTGGAGTGATAGGTGTCAGAGGCTTGAGGAGAGGAAAACAGGAAGTTAGAAATCAATGGACATAAAATACCAATTAAGCAAGTTAAATGGGTTGTAGAGATATACTGGACAAAAATCATATTGGTAGTCAACAATACTGTATTGCACATTTAAAATATCTTTATTTGGTAGGTCTTATGTGAAACGTTCTTACCACAATAAAATAAAAAATAAATATTAGTACAATATGATCACTAAAATCTAAATTTTAGTTGGATTACATCAGCTTTTTCCCTTTAATTATCTCTTCATTTTCTTGGACCCAATGCAGGTACCACATTGTACTGTCATCATGTCTCCCTATTTCTGTCTGATCAGTGACAGATTTTTGCTCTTTCCTTTGTTTGTTTTTGCTTCAATAATTTTTTTTCTGTTTACTTTCTTTTTTATTTTGTTTTTACTTTATTCTACTTTACAATACTATATTGGTTTTACCATACATTGACATGAATCCACCACAGGTGTATATGAGCTCCCAATCTTGAATCCCCTTCCCACCTCCCACCCCATATCATTGTTGATTACTGGAGATTTCAAGCGAAATGACATAAAACACACAAGACGAACGAGACATACAAACACACACACTCTGGCCAGAGGAAAAAAACTGCTGCACCTAATAATGGCAGTTTATTATTATATATCCCCCAGAAAGCATTCCAGACCTTATGAATAAGCCTTTTCAGCATAGCGCAGGTGCATACATGTTATCATACAGCAAGGGGAGTGGAACTTCTGTTTACTGCAAAGTCTTCTCTCTTTATCAAAAGAAAGGAATGTTCCCTCATTAACAATGGACCATTAAACTCAAGGCTGTGTCCAGACTCCTTGGCAGAACGCCTCGCTTGCCAGCATGTTCAGCCTTGAGCAGAGAGACCTGCTTGCATGCATATCTCCATTTTCCCCATACTGTCCATATTAACCCTTCATCTCCCCCTTATTTATTTTATTTAAGCCCTCGAGACATTTATATTGATGTTTTGTAAAGCAAGGTGTAAAGCTGTAGGCGGCCAACCTCCAGTCTCGCCAGCCCCTCTCGCAGCTGTGCCTGTCTTAGGTTGCCCTCCTATGAGGGTCTTACCCATCATTGGCTATCCAGCCACCTCTTAGGGGCTAGGCGGAATCTCTCTACATGATGGACATCTAGAACTCTTTTTATTTATATGTCTCGGTTCGCTTTAACAAATTGTAGCATGGTCTGGATCTTCTCTGCTTTGCATTTTAGTTGTTTCCCTTTCCACCATCATTGGAAGACTAGAATAGCAACACAACATAAAAGTAAGATAAACACAGTGTTTCCAAAGGTAGTCCCAATTAGTGTGGATACATGCCCTAATGGATTTAAGTTATTTAATCATTTTTGAAGACTTTTCAACAAATCAGATCCTGCAATGTCAGGCAAAGTTTTGCTAAAAGTAAACAAAATTTGTCGTTCCAGGTCCATAATTTCCATAGTGAGATATTGATGTCCAGTCAAAGATCGTTTTACTTTTTCCCAGTCCTCACTCATGTTAAATGGTACAGGNTCCTGAATATTTATTTATTTAATTTAAATATTTATAAAATTCAGAAGAATTAACACTTCAAATTATGATTTCAAAGAGATATTAGCATTCCTGTGTTCATTACATAACTATTCATAAAGCAAAGATTAGAAATAAACTAAATGTCTATGGACCAAAAGTGGATCAAGAAAATGTGGCATGTACATAAAATGGCAAAAAAAAAAGAAATAAATTATGCAGTAAATCACCACATGGATGACAGTATGCTTAGTGAAATATATCAGTCACAGAAAGACAAATACTGTATGACTCCACTTTTATGTTCATGGAATCAAAAAGTGGAGTGATAGGTGTCAGAGGCTTGAGGAGAGGAAAACAGGAAGTTAGAAATCAATGGACATAAAATATCAATTAAGCAAGTTAAATGGGTTGTAGAGATATACTGGACAAAAATCATATTGGTAGTCAACAATACTGTATTGCACATTTAAAATATCTTTATTTGGTAGGTCTTATGTGAAACGTTCTTACCACAATAAAATGAAAAATAAATATTAGTACAATATGATCACTAAAATCTAAATTTTAGTTGGATTACATCAGCTTTTTCCCTTTATCTCTTCATTTTCTTGGACCCAATGCAGGTACCACATTGTACTGTCATCATGTCTCCCTATTTCTGTCTGATCAGTGACAGATTTTTACTCTTTCCTTTGTTTGTTTTTGCTTCAATAATTTTTTTTCTGTTTACTTTCTTTTTTATTTTGTTTTTACTTTATTCTACTTTACAATACTGTATTGGTTTTACCATACATTGACATGAATCCACCACAGGTGTATATGAGCTCCCAATCTTGAATCCCCTTCCCACCTCCCACCCCATATCATTGTTGATTACTGGAGATTTCAAGCGAAATGACATAAAACACACAAGACGAACGAGACATACAAACACACACACTCTGGCCAGAGGAAAAAAACTGCTGCACCTAATAATGGCAGTTTATTATTATATATCCCCCAGAAAGCATTCCAGACCTTATGAATAAGCCTTTTCAGCATAGCGCAGGTGCATACATGTTATCATACAGCAAGGGGAGTGGAACTTCTGTTTACTGCAAAGTCTTCTCTCTTTATCAAAAGAAAGGAATGTTCCCTCATTAACAATGGACCATTAAACTCAAGGCTGTGTCCAGACTCCTTGGCAGAATGCCTCGCTTGCCAGCATGTTCAGCCTTGAGCAGAGAGACCTGCTTGCATGCATATCTCCATTTTCCCCATACTGTCCATATTAACCCTTCATCTCCCCCTTATTTATTTTATTTAAGCCCTCGAGACATTTATATTGATGTTTTGTAAAGCAAGGTGTAAAGCTGTAGGCGGCCAACCTCCAGTCTCGCCAGCCCCTCTCGCAGCTGTGCCTGTCTTAGGTTGCCCTCCTATGAGGGTCTTACCCATCATTGGCTATCCAGCCACCTCTTAGGGGCTAGGCGGAATCTCTCTACATGATGGACATCTAGAACTCTTTTTATTTATATGTCTCGGTTCGCTTTAACAAATTGTAGCATGGTCTGGATCTTCTCTGCTTTGCATTTTAGTTGTTTCCCTTTCCACCATCATTGGAAGACTAGAATAGCAACACAACATAAAAGTAAGATAAACACAGTGTTTCCAAAGGTAGTCCCAATTAGTGTGGATACATGCCCTAATGGATTTAAGTTATTTAATCATTTTTGAAGACTTTTCAACAAATCAGATCCTGCAATGTCAGGCAAAGTTTTGCTAAAAGTAAACAAAATTTGTCGTTCCAGGTCCATAATTTCCATAGTGAGATATTGATGTCCAGTCAAAGATCGTTTTACTTTTTCCCAGTCCTCACTCATGTTAAATGGTACAGGTGTTATACAAAATTGAGAAGAATTTCAATCACATTTTAACACACTTCGTGTAGATAAAACAACTAATTGATCTCCAAGCCAGGAAACAGTGTGTTGAAGATTAAGCACGTCGGTAGCAAGTTGTGCATCCAAATCTCACTGTTGTTGCCATAAAAAATGAGAGTCTTTATGCCAGTCCCGAACAAAATCAGCTGTTTGAATTCCTTGGTGTAATGCAAGGCCTGCTACTGCCGCTTTTGCAGTTACTGACGCAACTGCTAGAATCGAAGTAATGACCACACCAAGCATACGCCGAGATCAGTGTAGCAAGGTCTGTACAGCAGCTACTAGAGGAGAAACAGCAAAAGAATCTGATCACGGCCGAGTCAGATTTATAGGCAACCATACTTCTGTCCGAGCCTTAACAATTATGAATGAGAAATTGGAATTATAGGCTCGTCTTTCAAATTCTTTCCAAGACTGATTCACACATTGAGTTAGGTTACAATAATCACATGACACAGACCCCACAGTATCATTCCAAATCCAACTTCCATATAACAATGCAAAAGGATATTTTACATCTGCCATTGCAGAATAAGGTTTATTAACATGTAACTTAACATGGAATGGACCCAAAGAGTCACTACTATCCAAACTATAGTTTCCTGACCAGATAGTGAGATTACCAGAAACTGCCCATAGTTTCCAAATATCTCCTTGAATGTGTAGATATCCTTGCAATTGTAATTGAGGAGGGACAAGTGCAAATTGCTGCCATTTAACTGTTTCATTACCATTGCCCATCAAAGTGCCATTTGCACGATGCCGCCTAAGAGATTTATTTGACCATTTTTCTAAGAATTGCCCATGATCTGGACTCCAATCTACAATGATAGACCCCGAATAATTAATGACTTTAAAGGGTCGATGACCTCGGCAACGTTTCCATTCCAAAGATTCTAGAGAAGGAACAAAAAAGTTAACAGGACATAACGACATGTGTTTTCCATTATGAGTGTCTAACG
The DNA here is from genome assembly GCA_006410735.1 of Raphicerus campestris. Classification (NCBI taxonomy): domain Eukaryota; kingdom Metazoa; phylum Chordata; class Mammalia; order Artiodactyla; family Bovidae; genus Raphicerus; species Raphicerus campestris. The sequence continues at coordinate 94,728 of SJYW01034577.1, read as the reverse complement.
ATTCTGTCGAGGTGTTAAATCCCCTAGTGGAAACAAGCACAGTAAAAGTAGCAAAATGGTAGTTATTATACTTTACCCCCCATATATAATAGGAATGATGAGAATGTTCCTTGGTGGACAGACAAAAGGGGTGTCTTCCTATGTATAAAGGAATACCTTCCACTGCAATGGTCAAATTATTAATATTATGTTGTTATTTATGATGAGGTAGTAGTTCTATTCCCCTGCAAGCTGGCGGGGGAAAGAAGGTAGTCTCATTAGTACATACCTGCACTTTTGGTTCTCCCCAGGAAGCTGTTCTTACTAATGGGGGACTAGGTATATATGCCCAATATGTATGATTACTTGCTGATACACCAATTACTTGACATGTCACCACCACCATCATGGCAAGCAAAAGATTGGTAGGATTCAGAGGTTGCCCTGATTTCATTAACGTCTTCTCTGCTTCCTGGGTCAACTTTTTCATTTGACCCCATGTAGGAGGTGTTGCTTCCCTCTTATGGTAAGTAGGGCTTCTCTGTATAGTAAGCTCCTCAAATTTTTGAACCAAGGAATCAGCCATTGCTGATTTTAATCAATCTCACTGGGGTCCAAAACCTGTAATTATTAACAGAAATGAAAGCATACCCTCATCCCAAATATATTAATGATGCTGGGATCCAACCTTTCTCTTTATCTTTATACCAAATAGGTGTATTTAAGATCTTCTTATCCTCTTTTTTTCCTTGAAAATGCAACTCTGCTGCTGATAGATTTCCCTTGTTCCAAACATTCAAAAAATTTAGGGTAAGTAAGGTTTTATTTAGAATGTCTTTAGGTTTTATAAACCTCTCCTATTCCTCCTTTTTTATTCTTTTTTTTTTTTAGATAATCATGTAAGGTACGATTAGCTCTTTTAATGATAGCTTGCCTTTGACTATTGTAAGGAATACCAAAAGTGTGAGTTATATGATATTGAGATAAAAAGTGAGCTAATTTTGAAGATTGGTAGACAGGTGTATTATCAGTTTTTAGTTTAATTTGTAATCTCATAACTGCAAAACAAGATAACAAATGAGTNTTTCAGCATAGCGCAGGTGCATACATGTTATCATACAGCAAGGGGAGTGGAACTTCTGTTTACTGCAAAGTCTTCTCTCTTTATCAAAAGAAAGGAATGTTCCCTCATTAACAATGGACCATTAAACTCAAGGCTGTGTCCAGACTCCTTGGCAGAACGCCTCGCTTGCCAGCATGTTCAGCCTTGAGCAGAGAGACCTGCTTGCATGCATATCTCCATTTTCCCCATACTGTCCATATTAACCCTTCATCTCCCCCTTATTTATTTTATTTAAGCCCTCGAGACATTTATATTGATGTTTTGTAAAGCAAGGTATAAAGCTGTAGGCGGCCAACCTCCAGTCTCGCCAGCCCCTCTCGCAGCTGTGCCTGTCTTAGGTTGCCCTCCTATGAGGGTCTTACCCATCATTGGCTATCCAGCCACCTCTTAGGGGCTAGGCGGAATCTCTCTACATGATGGACATCTAGAACTCTTTTTATTTATATGTCTCGGTTCGCTTTAACAAATTGTAGCATGGTCTGGATCTTCTCTGCTTTGCATTTTAGTTGTTTCCCTTTCCACCATCATTGGAAGACTAGAATAGCAACACAACATAAAAGTAAGATAAACACAGTGTTTCCAAAGGTAGTCCCAATTAGTGTGGATACATGCCCTAATGGATTTAAGTTATTTAATCATTTTTGAAGACTTTTCAACAAATCAGATCCTGCAATGTCAGGCAAAGTTTTGCTAAAAGTAAACAAAATTTGTCGTTCCAGGTCCATAATTTCCATAGTGAGATATTGATGTCCAGTCAAAGATCGTTTTACTTTTTCCCAGTCCTCACTCATGTTAAATGGTACAGGTGTTATACAAAATTGAGAAGAATTTCAATCACATTTTAACACACTTCGTGTAGATAAAACAACTAATTGATCTCCAAGCCAGGAAACAGTGTGTTGAAGATTAAGCACGTCGGTAGCAAGTTGTGCATCCAAATCTCACTGTTGTTGCCATAAAAAATGAGAGTCTTTATGCCAGTCCCGAACAAAATCAGCTGTTTGAATTCCTTGGTGTAATGCAAGGCCTGCTACTGCCGCTTTTGCAGTTACTGACGCAACTGCTAGAATCGAAGTAATGACCACACCAAGCATACGCCGAGATCAGTGTAGCAAGGTCTGTACAGCAGCTACTAGAGGAGAAACAGCAAAAGAATCTGATCACGGCCGAGTCAGATTTATAGGCAACCATACTTCTGTCCGAGCCTTAACAATTATGAATGAGAAATTGGAATTATAGGCTCGTCTTTCAAATTCTTTCCAAGACTGATTCACACATTGAGTTAGGTTACAATAATCACATGACACAGACCCCACAGTATCATTCCAAATCCAACTTCCATATAACAATGCAAAAGGATATTTTACATCTGCCATTGCAGAATAAGGTTTATTAACATGTAACTTAACATGGAATGGACCCAAAGAGTCACTACTATCCAAACTATAGTTTCCTGACCAGATAGTGAGATTACCAGAAACTGCCCATAGTTTCCAAATATCTCCTTGAATGTGTAGATATCCTTGCAATTGTAATTGAGGAGGGACAAGTGCAAATTGCTGCCATTTAACTGTTTCATTACCATTGCCCATCAAAGTGCCATTTGCACGATGCCGCCTAAGAGATTTATTTGACCATTTTTCTAAGAATTGCCCATGATCTGGACTCCAATCTACAATGATAGACCCCGAATAATTAATGACTTTAAAGGGTCGATGACCTCGGCAACGTTTCCATTCCAAAGATTCTAGAGAAGGAACAAAAAAGTTAACAGGACATAACGACATGTGTTTTCCATTATGAGTGTCTAACGATTCTGTCGAGGTGTTAAATCCCCTAGTGGAAACAAGCACAGTAAAAGTAGCAAAATGGTAGTTATTATACTTTACCCCCCATATATAATAGGAATGATGAGAATGTTCCTTGGTGGACAGACAAAAGGGGTGTCTTCCTATGTATAAAGGAATACCTTCCACTGCAATGGTCAAATTATTAATATTATGTTGTTATTTATGATGAGGTAGTAGTTCTATTCCCCTGCAAGCTGGCGGGGGAAAGAAGGTAGTCTCATTAGTACATACCTGCACTTTTGGTTCTCCCCAGGAAGCTGTTCTTACTAATGGGGGACTAGGTATATATGCCCAATATGTATGATTACTTGCTGATACACCAATTACTTGACATGTCACCACCACCATCATGGCAAGCAAAAGATTGGTAGGATTCAGAGGTTGCCCTGATTTCATTAACGTCTTCTCTGCTTCCTGGGTCAACTTTTTCATTTGACCCCATGTAGGAGGTGTTGCTTCCCTCTTATGGTAAGTAGGGCTTCTCTGTATAGTAAGCTCCTCAAATTTTTGAACCAAGGAATCAGCCATTGCTGATTTTAATCAATCTCACTGGGGTCCAAAACCTGTAATTATTAACAGATATGAAAGCATACCCTCATCCCAAATATATTAATGATGCTGGGATCCAACCTTTCTCTTTATCTTTATACCAAATAGGTGTATTTAAGATCTTCTTATCCTCTTTTTTTCCTTGAAAATGCAACTCTGCTGCTGATAGATTTCCCTTGTTCCAAACATTCAAAAAATTTAGGGTAAGTAAGGTTTTATTTAGAATGTCTTTAGGTTTTATAAACCTCTCCTATTCCTCCTTTTTTATTCTTTTTTTTTTTTTTTAGATAATCATGTAAGGTACGATTAGCTCTTTTAATGATGGCTTGCCTTTGACTATTGTAAGGAATACCAAAAGTGTGAGTTATATGATATTGAGATAAAAAGTGAGCTAATTTTGAAGATTGGTAGACAGGTGTATTATCAGTTTTTAGTTTAATTTGTAATCTCATAACTGCAAAACAAGATAACAAATGAGTAATAACAGCGTCAACCTTTTTAGAATGTAATGCAGTGGCCCATGGAAAATGTGTGCAAGTGTCTATAGTATGATGCACACATTTTTGTTGTCTAAAAGAAGAAATGTAAATTACATCCATTTGCCATATCTGATTTGCTTGTAGTCCTCTTACGTTGATGCCTGGTGGGGTAAGTGGCAAAGTAAAGGGTGCACATATGGAACAAGAACGAACAATATTTTGAGCTTGTTTTTGAGTAATAGCATGAGATTTTTGTAACTGTTTGGAGTTGGTATGCCGTAAGAGATGTTTTTGTTTTGCCGTTTTAATAGGATAAAGTAAGGCATCAATTGTAGCATTTTTGAATGATAAGGGTCTAGGAAGAGCAGAATGTGCACGGATGTGAGTAAAGAAAATTAGCTCTGAACGTTGTAAGAGCAATTGTTGTACTCGGTAAAACAATTTATCAATAGCTGTTTTAAGGGTCATTGGAAGGGAGACATGGGGAAGCTGTAAGCAAGAGAGAACAGCGTATCGAGAATCTGAAACAATGTTAGCAGGAAGTTGAGGAAAATCTTGCAAAACTAAATAGATAGCCCACAATTTAGCGGGCTGTACAGAAGAAAATGAGTGGGGAAGAACCTTGGAACTTTTGGAGGTCTTATATCTAGCAGTATTTTTATTTGCATCAGTAAAAATAGTGGGTCCCTTAACGGGAACATCTAAAATTGGGGATTGAGATATCATAGAGTTAGTCCGGAGAAAATAAATTAATTTAGATGATAGATAGTGATTAGAAAACGAACCAGGATATGAGGCAAGAGAAATTTGCCAGTTTTCATTAAATTGTAAACATCAAGATATTTGAGCAGTGGTTAACTGAGTAACAATCTGATAGGGTTCACATCCTGATAATTGTGAAGTACAATGGCGACCTTTCTGTATAAGGAAGACTAATTTATCTATATATGTAGTCAATTTTTTAGAAAAACTGTTAGGTTAAAAAACCCATTTTATTAATCTTCTTTTCTGAGCAGTTACACCAGATGGAGAATAAGGGGTATGAAATATTATAAACAAAATAGGTTGAGATGTATGTAAGTAAGTCAGAAAGCCTTTATTTAGCCATTGCTCAACAAACTGAAGTTTTTGTAAAGCCAATGGGGTTAAGGTCTGGGGGCTATCCAGAGCTGTATCTCCCTCTAAAGTAGAAAACAAATGTCATAACTGATAAGTAGGAATTTTAAGTACCAGGCATAGCCAATTAATATCTCCCAATAACTTTTGAAAGTCATTTAAGTTTTTGAGATGGTCTCTTTTAATTTGTAATTTGGGGGGCCTTATTTTATGTTGTTTCAATATTGTCTCTAAATATGAAATAGGAAGGTCTTTTTGAATTTTGGGGGGAAGCTATTTGCAAATTGTATAGTCTTAAAGCCTCCTGTACTTTAAAAAAGAATTTATCACGTTCAGCAATACTAGGAGCTGCTAATAGGAGATCATCCATATAATGATATAAAATATAATTGGGGTATTTTCGACAGAGAGATTGTAGAGAACGAGCTACGAATTTTTGGCATAATGTGTAGGACTGTCATTTCTTGTGGTAGGACTGTCTACTGATAACACTTAACAGGCTGAGCATGATTAAGAACAGGAACTGTAAATGCAAATTTATCTCTATCTTGTAATTGTAAGGGAATGGTAAAAAAAAAAAAACAGTCTTTCAGATCTAGCACCATTAAGGACCAATTTTGAGGAATAAGAGCTGGAGAGGGGAGTCCCAATTGTAATGTTTCCATAGGTTCAATACATTTATTAACTTTTTAAAAATCAGTTAACATTTTTTATTTTTCAGATTTCTTTTTTTTTTTTTTTAATAACAAAAACAGGAGAATTTCAAGGGGAAGTAGGAGGCTCTATATGACCAAGTTGGAGTTGTTTTTGTATTAATTATTTTAATGCCTTGAGCTTTATTTGTGGTAATGGCCACTGCTCAACCCATTTTGGAGTATTAGTTATCCATTTTAATGGGAGTGCTCGAGGAATTTGAGCAGTGGCTATTAGTTTTTTGATGGAATGGTTACAGAAGCCCCCAAAGGAGAGAGAAGGTCTCTTCCCCATATATTAATAGGTATGTTTACAATATAAAAGGTAACAAACACTGATCTTTCATTATGAAATTGGCATTGTAAGGGATGGGCACTCTTCCAGACATCTGCAATGGAGCCCAGTCCTGTCCTCATTAGAGGGCTTTTTTCTTTCTTTCTTTTTTTTTTTTTTTTTT
>SJYW01034577.1:30483-70015 GCA_006410735.1 Raphicerus campestris | reverse complement strand
GGCTTCATACTGTACTCTAGGCCAAATTTGCCTGTTACACCAGGTGGATCTTTACTTCCTACTTTTGCTTTCCAGTCCCCTATAATGAAATGAACATCATTTTAGGGTGTTAGCTCTAGACCGTCTTGTAGGTCTTCATAGAACCATTCAACTTCTTCAGCATTTCTGGTTGGGGCATAGAGTTGGTTTACCATGAAATTGAATGGTTTGCTTTGGAAATAAACAAAGATCATTCTGTCCCTTTTTGAGACTGTATCCAAGTATTGTATTTTGGTCCATTTGTCTAGTCCCAGTTCCCCACTAAACTGGTGACTGGTGGTTTGAACTTAAGACACTGCATTGCTAACTGGCATGGTAGCGGAATGGGTGTTCTCTGTACACTTTTATCCTGGACTGTACCTTCCCCTCACAGTTGTTCAGAAAATGTCCCCTAAGCATTACACTCCAGACAGGATTCCCTCCACAGGTTACCTTGAGTTCTTCAGAGTGCTGTGCTGTCCCTAAGGATCAGGACTCTGCAAAGCTCTGTAGCCCTAGATATTCATCCCTCCTGGGGAGCAGGCACGTACCTTGGGCTTTATCTTCCACTGGGGATTCCATGGGCTCTGGGCTCAAACTTGAATACTCCTGTCAGGTTCCCTGTTAAGTCTTGCTTGGATTCTGAATTGCTACAGCTGATCCCATGATGCAAATGTCCTTCCCTTTGCATTTATTGTTGTTGTTGTTGTTGTTTAACTGCAGTATTTTATATATGTATTTGATGCTTTTGAACTATGATATTGAAGAAGACTCTTAAGAGCCCCTTGAACTGCAAGGAGGTCAAACAAGTCCATCCTAAAGGAAATCAACACTGAATGTTCATTGGAAGGACTGTAGCTCCAATACTGTAGCTACCTGATGGGAAGAACTGACTCATTGGAAAAGACCTGATGCTGAGAAAGATTGAAAGCAGAAGGAGAAGGGGGTGACAGAGAACGACATGGTTGTATTCCATCACTGAAGTAATGGATATGAGTTTGAGCAAACTCCAGAAGTTGGTGAAGGACAGAGAAGCATGGTGTGCTGCAGTCCATGGGACTGCAAAGAGGTTGACATGACTCAGCGACTGAAAAGCAATTAATGTATTTGTTTTCGGTTGCACTGGGTTGACCTTGTTGCACAAGAGCTTTCCCTAGTTACAGAGAGTACAGGCTACCCAGTAGTTGTGGTGCGCTTCTGTGGTGACTGAAAAAGTAAAGAATATGCCGAAAAGTTAGGAGACTCAATTCCATCCTTGTGTTGGTAAAATCCCAAGGAGGAGGTTATGGGAATCCATTCCAGTATTTTTGCCTGGAAAATCTCATGGACAGAGGAGCCTGGAAAGCTATAATCCATGGGGTTGTCAAGAGTCAGACATGCCTGAGGGACTAACATTGTCACTTTCCAGTTGTGGTTCACAGGTTTCTCATTGTTGTAGCTTCTGTTGTTGCAGAGCATGGGCTCCAGAGCATTAGGGCTTCCATACATTCAGGATGTAGACTCAGTGCTTGTGGCTCCTAGGCTCTAGACCACATGTGCAATATGTGTGGCCCAAGGGACTAACTACTCTGAAACATGTGGAATCCTCCCAGATCAGAGCTTGAACCTGTCTTTCATGCACTGGCCAGCAATTCCTATTGACTGGACTACCAGGGAAGATCACACACTCTGTTTCCTACAAGTTAACCTTGAGCAGTCAGTTTATTTCCCATTTCTCTGTGGTCTCTGGTTGATAACTGCAGGCTCTGGTATCTCCAGGTCTTTCAGACTTTTCATTGGCCCACTCTGTTCATCAGCCTGTCTCTGTCCACTTGTTCAGACCATGTCTGCCTTCCTTGGTCTTGGAGACACATGTAATGTTGTCCTCACCTTAGTGATGAATTGAGGGAGGGTGTTAGAGTCTTCAGAACACACCCTTATGTTCTTATGTGCAAGACTAAATGCTTACTTGCTCATCTCAATGAGAAATGCATGAGGTGGATTTGGGGGTTCTTCTTTATTTTTTTTTAACATGTTAACATATGGAGGTGATTACCACATTTCTTGTTTCTCAAGATCAGTTCAATTCAGTCGCTCAGTCATGTCCGACTCTTTGCGACCCCATGAATTGCAGCATGCCAAGCCATCCTGCTCATCACCATCTCTCGGAGTTCACTCAGACTCACATCCACCAAGTCCATGATGCCATCCAGCCATCTCATCTTCAGTCGTCCCCTTCTCCTCCTGTCCCCAATCCCTTCCATCGTCAGAGTCCTTTCCAATGAGTCAACTCTTTGCATGAGGTGGCCAAAGTATGGGGCTTCAGCTTCAGCATCATCCCTTCCAGAGAAATCGCAGGGTTGATCTCCTTCAGGATGGACTCGTTGGATCTCCTTGCAGTCCAAGGGACTCTCAAGAGTCTTCTCCAACACTACAGTTCAAATGCATCAATTCTTCGGTGCTCAGCCTTCTTCACAGTTCAACTCTCACATCCATACATGACCACTGGAAAAACCATAGCCTTGACTAGACGGACCTTAATTGGCAAAGTAATGTCTCTACTTTTGAATATGCTATCTAGGATGGTCATAACTTTCCTTCCAAGGAGTAAGCGTCTTCTAACTTCATGGCTACAGTCACCATGGGCAGTTATTTTGAAGCCCCCAAAACTAAAGTCTGACACTGTTTCCATTATTTGCCCATCTATTTCCTATAAAGTGATGGGACCAGATGCCATGATCTTCGTTTTCTGAATGTTGAGCTTTAAGCCAACTTTTTCACTCTCCTCTTTCACTTTCATCAAGAAGCTTTCTGGCTCCTCTTCACTTTCTGCCATAAGAGTGGTGTCATCTGCATATCTGAGGTTATAGATATTTCTCCCGGCAATCTTGATTCCAGCTTGTGTTTCTTTCAGTCCAGCGTTTCTCATGATGTACTCTGCATATAAGTTAAATAAGCAGGGTGACAATATACAACCTTTACGTGCTCCTTTTCCTATTTGGAACCAGTCTGTTGTTCCATGTCCAGTTCTAACTGTTGTTTCTTGACCTGCATACAGATTTCTCAAGAGGCAGGTCAGGTGGTCTGGTATTCCCATCTCTTTCAGAATTTTCCACAGTTTATTGTGATCCACACAGTCAAAGGCTTTGGTATAGTCAATAAAGCAGAAATATATGTTTTTTTCTGGAACTCTTTTGCTTTTTTTTTTTTTTTTTTTTGTCAAACACAAGGAAAGTAAATTTCCTCTCTAATTGAACTTTTATTTGTTGTTTTGAGGATTTGTACACAGCTAAGTTTGTTCAACCTTCTTAATGTATGCACTAAATATCTAAAAAAAAAACACATAGTTTTATTTTTAAACAAATATTCCGGTGACTTTTCCAGGGTAAAATGTGGAATCACTTTTCCTTACTGTTAAATCATGTGAGTCATGTCCAACTCTGTGTGAATGCGACCCCATAGATAGCAGCCAACCAGGCTCCTCTGCCCCTGGGATTCTCCAGGCAGTGGAGAATCCTGGGATTCTCTGGAGTGGGTGCCATTTCCTTCTCCAATGTATGGAAGTGGAAAATGAAAGGGAAGTCAATTAGTGAGGTCCAACTCCTAGCCACCCCATGGACTTCAGTCTAGAAGGCTCCCCCATCCATGAGATTTTCTAGACAAGAGTACTGTAGTGAGGTGCCATTGCCAAATGCCAAATATTGATATGCTGTGCCATCATAGGTCCCATTAACTAATTGCTTAATATCATAAACACTGCATGCTTGATTTTCACTATTTCATGGAATGTTCAAGGCATATTATGGGAAACTGGAATGTTGTGATGAGAGACAAAAAAGAGCCAAGGTCAAAGAGTGCTTTTCTTTGGAAAGTGATTCTACTAAAACACCTGGGAGTAGAGATGATTTTAAAAATTCAAGCCATATTTCATGCACAGTTGTGATTCAAATTGTCTTTGAGTATGTTTTGTGTTGTTTGGCTAAAAAATGACATGCCCCCACCAATGAAGTAGTCAGCTCACACTCAAACATGTTTGCTGTGCTAAGGTGCTTCAGTCATGTATGACTCTGTGTGGTCCTGTGGACCATAGACCACTGGTCTCTTCTACCCATGGGTTTCTCAAGTCAAGAATACTGGAATGGGTTGCTATGCCCTCCTCCAGGCATCTTCCCAACTCAGGGATCAAACTCATGTCTCTTATGTCTCCTGCATTGGCAGGTAAGTTTCTTACCACTAGTGCCCACCTGGGAAGCCCAGGTCAGTTCAGTTGAGTTCAGTTGCTTCGTCGTGTTCGCTTCTGTGACCCCATGAATCACAGCACTCCAGGTCTCCTTGTCGATCAACGTCTCCCAGAGTTCACTCAAACTCAAGTCCATCGAGTCACTGATGCCATCCAGCCATCTCATCCTCTGTCGTTCCCTTTTCCTCATGCCCACAATCCCTCCCAGCATCAGAGTCTTTTCCAATGAGTCAACTCTTTGCATGAGGTGGCCAAAGTACTAGAGTTTCAGCTTTAGTTGAAATTCCTTCCAAAGAACACCCATGGCTGATGTCCTTTAGAATTGACTGGTTGGATCTCTTTACACTCCAAGGGACTCTCAAGAATCTTCTCTCACACCACAGCTCAAAAGCATCAATTTTTCGATACTAAGCTTTCTTCACAGTCCAACTCCTGCATCCATCCATGTCCATACATGGACAAAACATAGCCTTGACTAAACGGAACTTTGTTAGCAAAGTAATGTCTCTTCTTTTGAATATGTTATTTAGGTTGGTCATAACTTTTCCTCCAAGGAGTAAGCATCTTTTGATTTCATGGCTAGAGTCACCTTCTACGGTCATTTTTGGAGCCCAAAAAGGTAAAGCCTGATGCTGTTTCCACTGTTTCCCCATCTATTTCACATAAAGTGATGTGACTAGATGCCATGATCTTTGTTTTCTGAATGTTGAACTTTAAGCCAACTGTTTCACTCTACTTTTTCACTTTCATCAAGAAGTTTTTTAGTTCCTCTTCACTTTCTGCCATAAGGGTCGTGTCATCTGCATATCTGAGGTTATTGATATTTCTCCTGGCAATCTGGATTTTAGTTTGTGCTTCTTCCATTCCAGTGTTTCTCATGATGTACTCTGCATATAAGTTAAATATGCAGGGGGAGACTATACAACCTTGATGTACTACTTTTCCTATTTGGAATTAGTCTGTTGTTCCATGTCCAGTTCTAACTGTTGCTTCCTGACCTGCATATAGGTTTCTCAAGAGGCAGGTCTGGTGATCTGGTATTCCCATCTCTTTTAGAATTTACCACAGTTTATTGTAATCCACACAGTCAAAGGCTTTGACATAGTCAATAAAGCAGAAATATATATATATATATATATATATATATTTTTTTTTTTTTTCTAGAAGTCTCTTGCTCTTTCAATGACTCAGCAGATGTTGGCAATTTGATCTCTGGTTCCCCTGCCTTTTCTAAAACCAGCTTGAACATCTGGAATTTTACAGCTCATATATTGCTGATACCTGGCTTGGAGAATTATGAGCATCACTTTACTAGTGTATAAAATGAGTGCAATTGCATGGTAGTTTGAGCATTCTTTGGCATTGCCTTTCCTTGGGATTCAATGAAAGCTGTCTTTTTTCCCAGTTCTGTGGCCACTGCAGAGTTTTGCAAATTTACTGGCATATTGAGTACAGCAATTTCACAGCATCATTTTTCAGGATTTGAAATAGCTCAACTGGAATTCCGTCACCTCCACTAGCTTTGTTTGTAGTGATGCTTTCTAAGGCCCACTTGGCTTCACATTCTGGGGTGTCTGGCTCTAGGTGAGTGGTCACACCACTGTGATTATCTTGGTCATGAAGATCTTTTTTGTACAGTTATTTTGTGTATTTTTGCCACCTCTTCTTAATATTTTCTGCTTATATTAGGTCCATAACATTATGTCTTTTATCGAGCCCATTCTTGCATGAAACATTCCCTTGGCATCTCTATCTTTCTTCAAAACATCTCTTGTCTTTCCCATTAGGTTGTTTTCTTTGCATTGATCGCTGAGGAAGGTTATCTTATCTCTTCTTGCTAGTCTTTGGAACTCTGCATTCAGATGCTTATATCTTTCCTTTTCTCCTTTGCTTTTCACAGCTATTTACAAGAACTCCCCAAAGATCCACTTTGCTTTTTTGCATTTCTTTTCCATGGGAATGGTCTTGATCCCTGTCTCCTGTACAATGTCATGAACTTCAGTTCATCAGACACTCTATCAGATCTAGGCCCTTAAATCTATTTCTCATGTCCACTGTGTAATCATAAGGGATTTGATTTAGGTCATACCTAAATGGTCTAGTGGTTTTCCCTTTTTTTTTTTTAATTTAAGTCTCAATTTGGCAATAAGGAGCTCATGATCTGAGCCACAGTCAATTCCCAGTATTGTTTTTGCTGGCTCTATAAAGCTTCTTCATCTTTGGCTGCAAATAATATAACCCTGATCAGCCATACAAATTAATTACCCTCTTCTTTCCTGGCTGTACTGAAAAATAATCAGTCAACAGTTTCATCTCTTTAAGAAAATTTTAAAAAAAAGTGCACACTTCAAAGTTGGAATAGCATGGGCCTACCTTCTTAAAGATGTTTCTAGAGCTACTGGTCCTTGGAAGAAAAGCTATTGTAAAGCTAGACAGAGTATTAAAATGCAGAGATGTTACTTTGCCCACAAAATTCCATCTTGTAAAAGTTATGGTTTTTCCTGTAGTCATGTGTAGATGTGAGAGTTGGACCATAAATAATCGACACATTTGATTGGAAAAGACTCTTGAGAGCATCCCTTGGACTGCATGTTTATCCAACCAGGACATTCTACAAGATTTCAGTCCTGAATATTTACTGGAAGGACCAATGCTGGAGCAAAAACTCAAATATTTTGGCCAGATGATGTGGAGAACTGCCTTATTGGAAAACACCTGGATGTTGGAAAAGACTGAAGCCATGAGAAGGAGGTGACAGAGGATGAGATGTTTGGAATCTGATTCTGCACATAAATTCCTCCTCCTTTTGTTCTGATCTATGGTGGTTGTGATTTTCCATATCAGTCAAAGTTCCACAGATGAGATGTTGGATGGAATCACTGACAGAATGGACATGAGTTTGAGCAATCTCCAGGAATTGCTGATGGACAGGGAGGCCTCGCTTGCTGAAGTCCATGGGGTTGCAAAAAGCTGGACACATCTGACTCAGTGAACTGAACTGAGAGTTCCTGCAAAGCTTGAATTCACAGATCAGTGACAGGATACTCCCTGGTATTGTACAAGGAGACAGAGACCAATGATGAGAGTACATCACTGTACAAATTCAGGTGGAGGTTTTTTATTTTTATTTTTTCAACAGGCTTCTATGTTACCAGAGATAGGCTCTCCAACTGCTTTGCAATTGCATCGTTTTCCTGGATGACTCAGCTCTTTCTTCCAAGACAAGGGAACTAACTTAGAAGGGTGACCGGGGAGGTGATATCAAGAATGCCCTGGCTTGTAGAAGCCAGTGCTATCTTATACTATTCTCTGGAAGGCTTCCTAGTCATAGCTGATAAGTCATGAGTGTGATTCATAATCTTTGAAATCTGATTCTGCACATAAATTCCTCCTCCTTTTGTTCTCATCTATGGTGGGTGTGATTTTCCACATCTATCAAAGTTCCACAATTGATCTCTACTGCACCCTTGATGTCCAAGTATGTACCTTGACCTGCCTTCCCAACTGACTGAGTCTTTGCTTTCATTTGTATTCCCTGCCCTGTACTGAGCTGAACCACTGCCGATCTATGATTTGTTCGGGGTGGGAGAGATGCTTTTTCCTGTCTACCTAAAGGATGAAGTTCCTAGATGCATTTGCTCACATGATACAGGGTTATTCCCCTACTTCCATGTCGGTCCTTCTGTGAGCCCCCGACCCCCCACCCACCACTGCCTCCAGGGTATCCTTCAGGCTTCTGAAACTCAAAGTCAAATTCCTCATCTTCCTCTTTCTTGACTTGTCTTTAACAACTGCCCTGACAGAGCACCACACTCATCGGGCTGACATTCTTCAGATGGAGCCTGGTTCTGGACCCCCTCCCATGGAATGTCCACCCCTATTTGTGCCAGGCCTTTCAAGTTGATGTCCAAGGAAGGTCTTTCATCCCCAGCCCCAAGCCTTGCCCCTCTTACTCCCACTGTCCTGATCCAGTCACTTCCCAGGCAGGTCCTGACTCCCATAAGAACTGTGGGTCCCCTGGCCTTTGTGGGTGAACATCTTTCATCATCTGTAATATCCACTGAATGAAATACGAAAGCTTGCTTCCAAAAAAACTTCCAATGACTCTTTGCTTGTTTTCTCCCCTCTTCCTTCCTTCTTGCTGGTTCCAGAATAAATCTTTCCATAGGACAACAAGGCAGTCTACTCATTTTTGAACACTCCTGGGGACTCCGATGTTGGGAGGAAGTGCACACAAGAGGAAAAGGAGGACGACAGAGGATGAGATGCCTGGATGGTATCACCGACTCAATGGACTTGAGTTTGAGTGAACTCCGGGAGTTGGTGATGGACAGGGAGGCCTGACATGCTGTGACTCATGGGGTCACAAAGAGTTGGATACGACTGAGAGACTGAACTGAACTAACTGAACTAGGAACCTCAAAAGGAGTTTCTCAAGCAGAATTCCAGTGAATAGTCCAAACTGGAATATTCAACCTGGCGAGTGAGCTTGGGGCTTTCATTCTGACTGGTGCACATTGACAGGCATTGTGGGTGGGTGTGGATTACTTGGACAAAGCAATGGCATTCCACTCCAATACTCTTGCCTGGAAAATCCCATGGACGGAGGATCCTGGTAGGCTGCAGTCCATGGAGTTGCAAAGAGTCAGACATGACTGAGCCATTTCTTTCACTTTTCACTTTCCTGCACCTGGAGAAGGAAATGGCAACCCACTCCAGTGTTCTTACCTGGAGAATCCCAAGGATGGTGGAGCCTGGTGGGCTGCTATCTCAGGGGTCTCACAGGGTCGGACACTACTGAAGCGACTTAGCAGCAGTAGCAACAGCAGTGGACTACTTTATCCTTGTCTGCTTGCTTTTTTGTACAGATAGGTTTGTTGTTGTTGTTGTTGTTTCTGAGCTAAAGCAAGCAATGCTGAGAACTTTGTCTGGGGGTTGTAGGACAGGATTTCTCCATTTGTGGCTTCTGAAGACAGTGCCCTCTGCAACTGGCAATGCCCAGCACTCTCATGACTGCTAAAACAGAGGATGGCAGGTCTGGAATGCATGATGCATTCAAGGCATGACTCATCACATGTAAGATATGTTACACTATACAAAGCTGGCAGGGAGAGCCATATCTCTGGGTCCCTAGGTCTAGCTGTAGGTCTGTGCTTTACCAGGTTCAAGCCTAATGAAGTTTTCCTCATGGGAGAAGTTTCATGGGGTCAAGATTACAGACCAGAGGTCTTTAAAGCTGCCTCATTTGCAAATCTCTTCACCATGAGAGAGAAAAATGTTGCATAAATGCTTTGTTTTGGTGAGAAAGCCAAGGAGGGCAGAGATCCCCAGGTACTCTCTGTCTCAAACCTGGAGCCATTTTTGCTGGGAATGTAGGTGGAGTGTGGCTTTGATGAGGCAGATGGGCTGCCTTGGAATAAAGTCTTTGTGGCTGGAGGAGGAGCTGGGAAGTCTTTGCAGATGAAGTGAAGCAACACAATATGCTCTGGGCTTCAGGGTGAAGCCAGACCTTTGTTCTTTTATTTTTTTAATTTGGCCAAAAAAGATCTTTGTTGAAGACCTTCTGTCTTCACTGTAGCGTTTATAATTTTTAGCTGAGTAATAGTCCATTTTGTATATTTGAATCAGTTTAGTGAAGTGGATGAAACTGGAGCTTATTATGCAAAGTGAAATAAGCCATAAAGAAAAACACCAGTACAGTATACTAATGCATGTATATGTAATTTAGAAAGATGGTAGTGATAACCCTGGATGCAAGACAGCAGAAGAGACACAGATGTATAGAACAGTTTTTTGAACTCTGTGGGAGAGCACGAGGGTGGAAAGATTTGGAAGAATGGCATTGAAACCTGTATAATATCATATCTGAAACAAATCACCAGTTCAGGTTTGATACAGGATACAGGATGTTTGGGGTTTGTGCACTGAGATGACCCAGAGGGATGGTACAGGGAGGAAGATGGGAGGGGGGTTTCAGGATGGAGAACACGTATACACCCGTGGAAGAATCATGTTGATGTATGGTAAAACCAATACAATATTTTAAAGTAATTAGCCTCCAATTAAAATAAATTTATATTAAAAAAAATATTTAACTGTGGCACATGGGATCTAATTCTCTGACCAGGGATTGAATCCCTAACCCTGCATTAGGGAGCACAGACTCTTAGCTACTGTATCACCAGGCAGGTTCCTTACCCAAATGTTAATGATAGAACTTTGAGAAAGTCTTGCATGCGAGGGTTTGTGGGAACGAGAAAGAAAACCCCACAAAGTCATGGCTGAGTCATTATAGGTGATGGATTGGTACCCTCAGAATCTGTCTTAAAATCTTTCACATTCCTCCATCATCATGGTTTCATCTAAAGGCTTTCTTGTGATGCTCAGATTCAACAGCTTTGTGCTTGTCTGGTTGTTGTCTCTTTTGGGACACCCGCCCCTTCTTTCTCCTCCGTGATGTTGAAGCTGAAAATCCAATACTTTGGCCACCTAATATGGAGAGCTGACTCATTTGAAAAGACCCTGATTCTGGGAAAGATTGAGGGCAGGAGGAGAAGAGGACGACAGAAGATAAGATGGTTGGATGGCATCACCAACACAATGGACATGAGTTTGAGTGGACTCCGGGAGTTGGTGATGGACAGGGAGGCATGATGTGCTGCAGTTCATGCGGTTTCAAAGAGTGGGACATGACTGAGTGACTGAACTGAACCTGCATCCTCTTTTTCCAGGAAGTCCAAAGGTTCTGTCCTCTGCTGTCCATGGGTCTGTTTTCTGTGTGAGCAGCCTCCGTCACTGCCTCTCCAGTCTTTAAGTTCCTTCGCCTGTTGTTCACTCCATTTTTTTCCTCCGGGGCTCTCACCTCCCACTCACCCCAGCTAACTGCCCAACAATCCTCTAATTGGAAACAGCCCCTGAGCCTCCCAGCTGGGGCATGTCAAAATCTAAGCTCTCCACATTGTGTCTATCACCTAGGCTGTTTCTGGGTGAGTGTGTAATCTTGGTCAGGTGGAAGCTTATTAATGTTGGGATCTGTCATGTTGGGATGAAAATTGTCTAGAATTTAGAAATGGTTGTTAGCCAAATGAATTGCTTCATAGTTCTGTTAGGAGTAGTCATTTTGTTTGTGCTATCAACTTACAATAAATTATTGGATCTGTTATCCTAAGGAGTTGTTCTCAGGTCCAGGCGGAGAAATGAGTCCAAGTACCATGTGATTTCATCCATGAGCCTGTCAGTGGCTTCATTTCCAGCTCTGTGACTCCCAGAGGAAGAATGTTTCCTTGCTTTAGTGCCTGGTAAGGTTTGGAATTGATTTTCAGGTCAGCCCTGGTATATAGTGGGAGCACAGAAAACTTTCAAAATTGTACATAAATATTCATATTTTTCCTACTTTTCCTAGAAGTTTATAAAAAGAATGGCTTTTTGGTGTAGAAAAGAGGTTGGCAATTTTTTTATTATATTTATTTTTTTTAGTACCAAGGCAAGTAGTAAGTATTTTTGGCTTTATGGGACCCAAACTATTCAATTCTCTCCAGTAGCAGTGTATACACAAATGGGTGTAGTTGTAGTCCAATAAAATTTTATTTACCCCATCCTCAAAAAAAAAAAAAAAAAAAAAAGACAGGTGGCTAGATATTTTGCAGGGGAGAGGGTAGGATACACCATCTAACATGTGGGATTTTCCTGGCCAGGGATGGGAACCAGGCTCCCTACATTGGGAGCATCGAGTTGTTTTTTTGTTTGTTTGTTTTGTTTTGTTTTGAATTCCATTATCTTAAATATTTAAAAATATAAATAAATTTATTTTAACTGGAGGCTAATTACAATATTTTATTGGTTTTGCCATACATACACATGAATCCGTCATGAGTCACTGGACCTCAGGAAGTCCTACCTGGTGGGATGTGATCCATGGGTCATAGGGCTTCTCTGATAGTTTAGCTGGTAAAGAATCCACCTGCAGGGCAGGAGACCCTGGTTCAATTCCTGGGTTGGGAAGATCTGCTTGAGAAAGGATAGACTACCCACTCCAATATTCTTGGGGTTCCCTGGTGACTCAGAGTGTAAAGAAACTGCCTACAATTCAGGGGGACTAGGTACAATCCCTGGGTTTGGAAGATCCACTGGAAGGAGAAAATGGCTACCCACTCCAGTATTTTTGCCTGGAGACCTCCATGCTAGAGGAGTCTGGCAGACTGCAGTCCATGGGGTCACAAAGTTTCAGAGATGACTGAGAGACTAAGCACAGCATGCAGTTTGCAGGGCACTGGTACAGAAAGTAGGTTGGTTACTTGATGGCTTGCTGAATGCTTAATTGGATGATTACTATATAAAAAAAAACAGGGTTAAGAACTTAACAGATTGAAAATTCTTAGCATAAAAGTCATAAAATCATTTTAAGGTGTCAGTCAATAAACTTGTATACACAGTGTGTTTAACTCCGAGTAGGGAGTGTTTTACATACATAGGTTTAATTCCCTGGTCAGGAAACTAGTTTCCACTTTCTAAACCTAAGACTCTATGACATGATGAAGACTGAACATGGCATGTGCTGCAATTAAGACCCAGCACAGTAAAATTTTTTTAAAGAAAATCAGTCTAACAGGTCCTGAAAATGTTTAATCTAGTTACCACATGACCTCACCATTCTACTCCTAGTTTTACACCCAAGGGAAATGAGGACGCATATTCACACACAAATATGTGTATACAAGTGTTCATGGGTGCTGATAGTCAAATGTATGGATGTGCGAGTTGGACTGTAAAGAAAGCTGAGCACTGAAGAATTGATGCTTTTGACCTGCATATATTTTGTGCTAGAGAAGGGGTTGGAGAAGACTCTTAAGAGTCCCTTGGACTATAGGGAGATTCAATCTGTCCATCCTAAAGGAATTCAGTCCTGAATATTTATTGGAAAGACTGGTGTTGAAGCTGAAACTCCAATATTTTGACCACCTGATGCAAAGAACTGACTCACTGGAAAAGACCCTAATGCTGGGAAAGACTGAAAGTGGAAGGAGAAATGGATGCCAGAGGATGAAATGATTGGATGGCATCACTGACTCAATGGGCATGAGTTTGAGTAAGCTCCGAGCATTGATGATGGACAGGTAGGCATGTTGTGCTACAGTCCATTGGGTTGCAAAGAGTCAGACGACTGAGCTACTGAAATGAACAGGCTGAATAGCCAAACAGTAGAAAAAATGTAAATACATCCATCCCTGATGAACAGACATATCAAATGTGGTCAATTGGTATAATGGAATATCATTCAGCAATAAGAAGAAGTAGAGTTCCCTCACAGAGGTCAACAGGGATGCACCTGAAAAACATCATGAGTGAAGGAAGCCAGATACAAAAGTCCACCTGATGTATGACTCTGTGTATATCAAAGTTCACAGTAGGTATATCCAGGACACACACATGATTTCCAGGCCCTGAGAGGGCTGGGGAGTGACTGTTGACAGGCATGAGGTTTCTTCTGGGCTGAGAAAGCCTGTTCTCAACTGGGTGGGTGGTGAAGGTTGGACCACTCTGAGTGCAACTAACAGTCCATTCATTCATTCATATGTACATGGGAGGACTGGTGTTTGAGTTATACCTAAATAAAGCTGTTGCAGGAAAAAAAAAAAAAAGAAAGAAGGAAAACATTACAAGAAAGCTGTTACAGAAGTCCTAGGTTCAGGACTTTTTAAAAGTGTTTATTTATTTATTTATTTATTTATTTGGCTCTGGTGGATCTTTGTTGGTGTATGTGGGCTTTCTCCAAGTGTGGTGAACAAGGACTCCTGTCCACACATGGGCTCAGTAGTTGCAGCACCTGGACTCCGGAGCCCAGGCTCAGTGGTTGTCATGCACAGGCTTACTTGCACTGTGGCATGTGGACTCTTCCCTGCTCAAGGATCTAACCCATGTCTGCTGTGTTGGCAGGCAGATTTTTAACCATGGGACCCCCCCAGGGAAGCTCTAGGTGCAGGATTGATAGGTGAGAAATAACTAGCCAATAATTTAAAAACATCAATATATTTTTTCTTTCTTTCTTTCTTTCTTTCTTTTTTTTTTTTTTTTTTNTGTCTCCTGTACAATGTCATGAACTTCAGTTCATCAGACACTCTATCAGATCTAGGCCCTTAAATCTATTTCTCATGTCCACTGTGTAATCATAAGGGATTTGATTTAGGTCATACCTAAATGGTCTAGTGGTTTTCCCTTTTTTTTTTTTAATTTAAGTCTCAATTTGGCAATAAGGAGCTCATGATCTGAGCCACAGTCAATTCCCAGTATTGTTTTTGCTGGCTCTATAAAGCTTCTTCATCTTTGGCTGCAAATAATATAACCCTGATCAGCCATACAAATTAATTACCCTCTTCTTTCCTGGCTGTACTGAAAAATAATCAGTCAACAGTTTCATCTCTTTAAGAAAATTTTAAAAAAAAGTGCACACTTCAAAGTTGGAATAGCATGGGCCTACCTTCTTAAAGATGTTTCTAGAGCTACTGGTCCTTGGAAGAAAAGCTATTGTAAAGCTAGACAGAGTATTAAAATGCAGAGATGTTACTTTGCCCACAAAATTCCATCTTGTAAAAGTTATGGTTTTTCCTGTAGTCATGTGTAGATGTGAGAGTTGGACCATAAATAATCGACACATTTGATTGGAAAAGACTCTTGAGAGCATCCCTTGGACTGCATGTTTATCCAACCAGGACATTCTACAAGATTTCAGTCCTGAATATTTACTGGAAGGACCAATGCTGGAGCAAAAACTCAAATATTTTGGCCAGATGATGTGGAGAACTGCCTTATTGGAAAACACCTGGATGTTGGAAAAGACTGAAGCCATGAGAAGGAGGTGACAGAGGATGAGATGTTTGGAATCTGATTCTGCACATAAATTCCTCCTCCTTTTGTTCTGATCTATGGTGGTTGTGATTTTCCATATCAGTCAAAGTTCCACAGATGAGATGTTGGATGGAATCACTGACAGAATGGACATGAGTTTGAGCAATCTCCAGGAATTGCTGATGGACAGGGAGGCCTCGCTTGCTGAAGTCCATGGGGTTGCAAAAAGCTGGACACATCTGACTCAGTGAACTGAACTGAGAGTTCCTGCAAAGCTTGAATTCACAGATCAGTGACAGGATACTCCCTGGTATTGTACAAGGAGACAGAGACCAATGATGAGAGTACATCACTGTACAAATTCAGGTGGAGGTTTTTTATTTTTATTTTTTCAACAGGCTTCTATGTTACCAGAGATAGGCTCTCCAACTGCTTTGCAATTGCATCGTTTTCCTGGATGACTCAGCTCTTTCTTCCAAGACAAGGGAACTAACTTAGAAGGGTGACCGGGGAGGTGATATCAAGAATGCCCTGGCTTGTAGAAGCCAGTGCTATCTTATACTATTCTCTGGAAGGCTTCCTAGTCATAGCTGATAAGTCATGAGTGTGATTCATAATCTTTGAAATCTGATTCTGCACATAAATTCCTCCTCCTTTTGTTCTCATCTATGGTGGGTGTGATTTTCCACATCTATCAAAGTTCCACAATTGATCTCTACTGCACCCTTGATGTCCAAGTATGTACCTTGACCTGCCTTCCCAACTGACTGAGTCTTTGCTTTCATTTGTATTCCCTGCCCTGTACTGAGCTGAACCACTGCCGATCTATGATTTGTTCGGGGTGGGAGAGATGCTTTTTCCTGTCTACCTAAAGGATGAAGTTCCTAGATGCATTTGCTCACATGATACAGGGTTATTCCCCTACTTCCATGTCGGTCCTTCTGTGAGCCCCCGACCCCCCACCCACCACTGCCTCCAGGGTATCCTTCAGGCTTCTGAAACTCAAAGTCAAATTCCTCATCTTCCTCTTTCTTGACTTGTCTTTAACAACTGCCCTGACAGAGCACCACACTCATCGGGCTGACATTCTTCAGATGGAGCCTGGTTCTGGACCCCCTCCCATGGAATGTCCACCCCTATTTGTGCCAGGCCTTTCAAGTTGATGTCCAAGGAAGGTCTTTCATCCCCAGCCCCAAGCCTTGCCCCTCTTACTCCCACTGTCCTGATCCAGTCACTTCCCAGGCAGGTCCTGACTCCCATAAGAACTGTGGGTCCCCTGGCCTTTGTGGGTGAACATCTTTCATCATCTGTAATATCCACTGAATGAAATACGAAAGCTTGCTTCCAAAAAAACTTCCAATGACTCTTTGCTTGTTTTCTCCCCTCTTCCTTCCTTCTTGCTGGTTCCAGAATAAATCTTTCCATAGGACAACAAGGCAGTCTACTCATTTTTGAACACTCCTGGGGACTCCGATGTTGGGAGGAAGTGCACACAAGAGGAAAAGGAGGACGACAGAGGATGAGATGCCTGGATGGTATCACCGACTCAATGGACTTGAGTTTGAGTGAACTCCGGGAGTTGGTGATGGACAGGGAGGCCTGACATGCTGTGACTCATGGGGTCACAAAGAGTTGGATACGACTGAGAGACTGAACTGAACTAACTGAACTAGGAACCTCAAAAGGAGTTTCTCAAGCAGAATTCCAGTGAATAGTCCAAACTGGAATATTCAACCTGGCGAGTGAGCTTGGGGCTTTCATTCTGACTGGTGCACATTGACAGGCATTGTGGGTGGGTGTGGATTACTTGGACAAAGCAATGGCATTCCACTCCAATACTCTTGCCTGGAAAATCCCATGGACGGAGGATCCTGGTAGGCTGCAGTCCATGGAGTTGCAAAGAGTCAGACATGACTGAGCCATTTCTTTCACTTTTCACTTTCCTGCACCTGGAGAAGGAAATGGCAACCCACTCCAGTGTTCTTACCTGGAGAATCCCAAGGATGGTGGAGCCTGGTGGGCTGCTATCTCAGGGGTCTCACAGGGTCGGACACTACTGAAGCGACTTAGCAGCAGTAGCAACAGCAGTGGACTACTTTATCCTTGTCTGCTTGCTTTTTTGTACAGATAGGTTTGTTGTTGTTGTTGTTGTTTCTGAGCTAAAGCAAGCAATGCTGAGAACTTTGTCTGGGGGTTGTAGGACAGGATTTCTCCATTTGTGGCTTCTGAAGACAGTGCCCTCTGCAACTGGCAATGCCCAGCACTCTCATGACTGCTAAAACAGAGGATGGCAGGTCTGGAATGCATGATGCATTCAAGGCATGACTCATCACATGTAAGATATGTTACACTATACAAAGCTGGCAGGGAGAGCCATATCTCTGGGTCCCTAGGTCTAGCTGTAGGTCTGTGCTTTACCAGGTTCAAGCCTAATGAAGTTTTCCTCATGGGAGAAGTTTCATGGGGTCAAGATTACAGACCAGAGGTCTTTAAAGCTGCCTCATTTGCAAATCTCTTCACCATGAGAGAGAAAAATGTTGCATAAATGCTTTGTTTTGGTGAGAAAGCCAAGGAGGGCAGAGATCCCCAGGTACTCTCTGTCTCAAACCTGGAGCCATTTTTGCTGGGAATGTAGGTGGAGTGTGGCTTTGATGAGGCAGATGGGCTGCCTTGGAATAAAGTCTTTGTGGCTGGAGGAGGAGCTGGGAAGTCTTTGCAGATGAAGTGAAGCAACACAATATGCTCTGGGCTTCAGGGTGAAGCCAGACCTTTGTTCTTTTATTTTTTTAATTTGGCCAAAAAAGATCTTTGTTGAAGACCTTCTGTCTTCACTGTAGCGTTTATAATTTTTAGCTGAGTAATAGTCCATTTTGTATATTTGAATCAGTTTAGTGAAGTGGATGAAACTGGAGCTTATTATGCAAAGTGAAATAAGCCATAAAGAAAAACACCAGTACAGTATACTAATGCATGTATATGTAATTTAGAAAGATGGTAGTGATAACCCTGGATGCAAGACAGCAGAAGAGACACAGATGTATAGAACAGTTTTTTGAACTCTGTGGGAGAGCACGAGGGTGGAAAGATTTGGAAGAATGGCATTGAAACCTGTATAATATCATATCTGAAACAAATCACCAGTTCAGGTTTGATACAGGATACAGGATGTTTGGGGTTTGTGCACTGAGATGACCCAGAGGGATGGTACAGGGAGGAAGATGGGAGGGGGGTTTCAGGATGGAGAACACGTATACACCCGTGGAAGAATCATGTTGATGTATGGTAAAACCAATACAATATTTTAAAGTAATTAGCCTCCAATTAAAATAAATTTATATTAAAAAAAATATTTAACTGTGGCACATGGGATCTAATTCTCTGACCAGGGATTGAATCCCTAACCCTGCATTAGGGAGCACAGACTCTTAGCTACTGTATCACCAGGCAGGTTCCTTACCCAAATGTTAATGATAGAACTTTGAGAAAGTCTTGCATGCGAGGGTTTGTGGGAACGAGAAAGAAAACCCCACAAAGTCATGGCTGAGTCATTATAGGTGATGGATTGGTACCCTCAGAATCTGTCTTAAAATCTTTCACATTCCTCCATCATCATGGTTTCATCTAAAGGCTTTCTTGTGATGCTCAGATTCAACAGCTTTGTGCTTGTCTGGTTGTTGTCTCTTTTGGGACACCCGCCCCTTCTTTCTCCTCCGTGATGTTGAAGCTGAAAATCCAATACTTTGGCCACCTAATATGGAGAGCTGACTCATTTGAAAAGACCCTGATTCTGGGAAAGATTGAGGGCAGGAGGAGAAGAGGACGACAGAAGATAAGATGGTTGGATGGCATCACCAACACAATGGACATGAGTTTGAGTGGACTCCGGGAGTTGGTGATGGACAGGGAGGCATGATGTGCTGCAGTTCATGCGGTTTCAAAGAGTGGGACATGACTGAGTGACTGAACTGAACCTGCATCCTCTTTTTCCAGGAAGTCCAAAGGTTCTGTCCTCTGCTGTCCATGGGTCTGTTTTCTGTGTGAGCAGCCTCCGTCACTGCCTCTCCAGTCTTTAAGTTCCTTCGCCTGTTGTTCACTCCATTTTTTTCCTCCGGGGCTCTCACCTCCCACTCACCCCAGCTAACTGCCCAACAATCCTCTAATTGGAAACAGCCCCTGAGCCTCCCAGCTGGGGCATGTCAAAATCTAAGCTCTCCACATTGTGTCTATCACCTAGGCTGTTTCTGGGTGAGTGTGTAATCTTGGTCAGGTGGAAGCTTATTAATGTTGGGATCTGTCATGTTGGGATGAAAATTGTCTAGAATTTAGAAATGGTTGTTAGCCAAATGAATTGCTTCATAGTTCTGTTAGGAGTAGTCATTTTGTTTGTGCTATCAACTTACAATAAATTATTGGATCTGTTATCCTAAGGAGTTGTTCTCAGGTCCAGGCGGAGAAATGAGTCCAAGTACCATGTGATTTCATCCATGAGCCTGTCAGTGGCTTCATTTCCAGCTCTGTGACTCCCAGAGGAAGAATGTTTCCTTGCTTTAGTGCCTGGTAAGGTTTGGAATTGATTTTCAGGTCAGCCCTGGTATATAGTGGGAGCACAGAAAACTTTCAAAATTGTACATAAATATTCATATTTTTCCTACTTTTCCTAGAAGTTTATAAAAAGAATGGCTTTTTGGTGTAGAAAAGAGGTTGGCAATTTTTTTATTATATTTATTTTTTTTAGTACCAAGGCAAGTAGTAAGTATTTTTGGCTTTATGGGACCCAAACTATTCAATTCTCTCCAGTAGCAGTGTATACACAAATGGGTGTAGTTGTAGTCCAATAAAATTTTATTTACCCCATCCTCAAAAAAAAAAAAAAAAAAAAAAGACAGGTGGCTAGATATTTTGCAGGGGAGAGGGTAGGATACACCATCTAACATGTGGGATTTTCCTGGCCAGGGATGGGAACCAGGCTCCCTACATTGGGAGCATCGAGTTGTTTTTTTGTTTGTTTGTTTTGTTTTGTTTTGAATTCCATTATCTTAAATATTTAAAAATATAAATAAATTTATTTTAACTGGAGGCTAATTACAATATTTTATTGGTTTTGCCATACATACACATGAATCCGTCATGAGTCACTGGACCTCAGGAAGTCCTACCTGGTGGGATGTGATCCATGGGTCATAGGGCTTCTCTGATAGTTTAGCTGGTAAAGAATCCACCTGCAGGGCAGGAGACCCTGGTTCAATTCCTGGGTTGGGAAGATCTGCTTGAGAAAGGATAGACTACCCACTCCAATATTCTTGGGGTTCCCTGGTGACTCAGAGTGTAAAGAAACTGCCTACAATTCAGGGGGACTAGGTACAATCCCTGGGTTTGGAAGATCCACTGGAAGGAGAAAATGGCTACCCACTCCAGTATTTTTGCCTGGAGACCTCCATGCTAGAGGAGTCTGGCAGACTGCAGTCCATGGGGTCACAAAGTTTCAGAGATGACTGAGAGACTAAGCACAGCATGCAGTTTGCAGGGCACTGGTACAGAAAGTAGGTTGGTTACTTGATGGCTTGCTGAATGCTTAATTGGATGATTACTATATAAAAAAAAACAGGGTTAAGAACTTAACAGATTGAAAATTCTTAGCATAAAAGTCATAAAATCATTTTAAGGTGTCAGTCAATAAACTTGTATACACAGTGTGTTTAACTCCGAGTAGGGAGTGTTTTACATACATAGGTTTAATTCCCTGGTCAGGAAACTAGTTTCCACTTTCTAAACCTAAGACTCTATGACATGATGAAGACTGAACATGGCATGTGCTGCAATTAAGACCCAGCACAGTAAAATTTTTTTAAAGAAAATCAGTCTAACAGGTCCTGAAAATGTTTAATCTAGTTACCACATGACCTCACCATTCTACTCCTAGTTTTACACCCAAGGGAAATGAGGACGCATATTCACACACAAATATGTGTATACAAGTGTTCATGGGTGCTGATAGTCAAATGTATGGATGTGCGAGTTGGACTGTAAAGAAAGCTGAGCACTGAAGAATTGATGCTTTTGACCTGCATATATTTTGTGCTAGAGAAGGGGTTGGAGAAGACTCTTAAGAGTCCCTTGGACTATAGGGAGATTCAATCTGTCCATCCTAAAGGAATTCAGTCCTGAATATTTATTGGAAAGACTGGTGTTGAAGCTGAAACTCCAATATTTTGACCACCTGATGCAAAGAACTGACTCACTGGAAAAGACCCTAATGCTGGGAAAGACTGAAAGTGGAAGGAGAAATGGATGCCAGAGGATGAAATGATTGGATGGCATCACTGACTCAATGGGCATGAGTTTGAGTAAGCTCCGAGCATTGATGATGGACAGGTAGGCATGTTGTGCTACAGTCCATTGGGTTGCAAAGAGTCAGACGACTGAGCTACTGAAATGAACAGGCTGAATAGCCAAACAGTAGAAAAAATGTAAATACATCCATCCCTGATGAACAGACATATCAAATGTGGTCAATTGGTATAATGGAATATCATTCAGCAATAAGAAGAAGTAGAGTTCCCTCACAGAGGTCAACAGGGATGCACCTGAAAAACATCATGAGTGAAGGAAGCCAGATACAAAAGTCCACCTGATGTATGACTCTGTGTATATCAAAGTTCACAGTAGGTATATCCAGGACACACACATGATTTCCAGGCCCTGAGAGGGCTGGGGAGTGACTGTTGACAGGCATGAGGTTTCTTCTGGGCTGAGAAAGCCTGTTCTCAACTGGGTGGGTGGTGAAGGTTGGACCACTCTGAGTGCAACTAACAGTCCATTCATTCATTCATATGTACATGGGAGGACTGGTGTTTGAGTTATACCTAAATAAAGCTGTTGCAGGAAAAAAAAAAAAAAGAAAGAAGGAAAACATTACAAGAAAGCTGTTACAGAAGTCCTAGGTTCAGGACTTTTTAAAAGTGTTTATTTATTTATTTATTTATTTATTTGGCTCTGGTGGATCTTTGTTGGTGTATGTGGGCTTTCTCCAAGTGTGGTGAACAAGGACTCCTGTCCACACATGGGCTCAGTAGTTGCAGCACCTGGACTCCGGAGCCCAGGCTCAGTGGTTGTCATGCACAGGCTTACTTGCACTGTGGCATGTGGACTCTTCCCTGCTCAAGGATCTAACCCATGTCTGCTGTGTTGGCAGGCAGATTTTTAACCATGGGACCCCCCCAGGGAAGCTCTAGGTGCAGGATTGATAGGTGAGAAATAACTAGCCAATAATTTAAAAACATCAATATATTTTTTCTTTCTTTCTTTCTTTCTTTCTTTTTTTTTTTTTTTTTGGTGGGAAGGAGAACCAGAAAGTGAAGAGGTCTGTCTGAATCCCTGTTCTAGTGTATTTTTGAGTATTTGTGTATTCTGCTGTCCCTCTGTAAAGGGTAAGACTTGCAGATACAGACCGGATGAGGGGTACAGACCAGGAAAGGGGTGCATCCCTGGTTTCCCACAGGGAATTGGGTCCCAAGCTGGCTACCTTCACTTCTAGGTTGTTCTGAAGCCAGTCTGAGAACTGGTTAGGTGGCACAAAGCTGTCACTGACACATCCTCCTGGTGCGTCCTGGAGACTAGTTTGTCCTTTTGGGGTGGGGGAAGGCTCGTGGACCCTCTTTCTGAGTTGCAGGTCAAAGAAGGGAGCAAAGCCACAGCCATGGACAAACTGGAGATGAGATTTGGGGCATCAATGACATCAGTCTGTCTGGGTTTAGAAAGGAAGCCATCTGTCTGGTGAAAAGGTCATATAAGACCCTGAAGCTCGTGGTGAAAAGGTAAGACCTAGGTGTCAAGCCTTGTTTACAGACAGAGATGAGCAGGCCATCAAAACATGCAGTCTGTTGGCTGCCTGTGTCAACTGTGGCAGTTCCAATGTCAACATGTGTGTGTCTGTTCATATGTGTATGAGCATGTACACTTAGGAAGTACAAGAGTGACTCATCTCTTTGTTAAGGATGAATCCAACATCACCAACTTAAAGGATTACCTTTTATTATTAGTTTTATGTTGAAGTATATTTAACTCCAAATCTTTGGCCACCTGATGCATACTGCTGAATCATTGGAAAAGACCCCTATCCTGGGAAAGACTGAAGGTGGAAGAAGAAGGGGACAACAGCAGATGAGATGGCTTCATGGCATCACCAACTCAATGGACATGAGTTTGAGCAAACTCTGGAAGGTGGTGAAGGACTGGGAAGCCTGGCATGTTGCAGTCCATGGGACTGCAAAGTCAGATAGAACTTGTTGGCTGAAAAACAACATAGTTAACTTAATAGTTAATGTGTTGGTTTCAGGTATACAGCAAAGTGAATCAGCTATATATTTATATCCACTCTTTAAAAACAAAACAAAAATTCTTTTCTGCACTTGTTTTGTGGCTCAGCTGATAAAACATCTGTTTGCAATGCAGGAGACCTGGGTTCAATTCCTGGATCATGACGATTCCCTGGAGAAGGAAATGGCAATTCCAGTATTCTTGCCTGGAAAAATCCATGGATGGAGAAGACTAGTAGGCTTCAGTCCATGGGTTTGCAAAGATGTGGACATGACTGAGTGACTTCACTTTTTCCTGGATTGTCACAGAGTATTGAGTGGGATTTCTGGTGTTGGAAGGTCAGTTTTGAAAATGATTCCTTCTTTTATTGCTGCTGAGTTTTAATTTTTTTCATTTATGAAATAATTTTGATTCTTTAAATCTTATTCCTGGCAATAGCTGATTCTCTGAATTAAGCAAATTCTCCGTTTTTAACACAAGGTGGCAGGCTACCAGATTTTTTGGTCTTATGCTAATGTGGAGTGATGTACACTGACATCCATGTCCAGGCTTTGGGGAGGGCAAGCGTACATGATTCAAAAGAAAATTGTGAATAGGAGTTGGAATAATTTAAGGGGGTCAGAGAAGGAAATTGGAGATGTGATGCTTTTATACACAGGAACTAGAATAGTTACTACTGGGCAGCTTGGAGGTGTTGGTGATTGTTTGGCCATGCTAGCTACAAAATTTGCTGCTTCTTTGGCAGCTCAGCCAGTAAAGAATCTGCCTGCAATACAGCAGACCCCCTATTCGTGGGTTGAGGAGATCTGCTGGATAAGGGATAGGCTACCCACTCCAGTATTCCTGAGTTTCCATTGTGGCTTAGCTGGTAAAGAATCCGCCTGCAACACAGGAGTGAAATTNAGATGTGTATAAGAGACAGGGGTTGAGGAGATCTGCTGGATAAGGGATAGGCTACCCACTCCAGTATTCCTGAGTTTCCATTGTGGCTTAGCTGGTAAAGAATCCGCCTGCAACACAGGAGTGAAATTAGGCTAAGTGAAGTCGTTCAGTCATGTCCAACTCTTTGCAACCCTATTGACTGTAACCTACCAGGTTCCTCTGTCCATGAGATTTTCCAGGCATTAATACTGGAGCAGATTAACATTTCCTTCTCCAGCAGATTTTCCCAACCCAGGGATCAAACCTGGGACTTCCACATTATAGACAGATGCTTTACCTTCTGAGACATCAGCAAAGGCTATGCAATACGGGAGACCTGGATTCAGTTCCTGGGTTGAGAAGATCCCATGGAGATGGGATAGTCTACCTACTGCAGTATTCTTGGGTTTTCCTTGTAGCTCAGCTGAGAAATAATACACCTGCAACGTGAGAGACCTGGGTTCGATCCCTGGGTTGGGAAGATCTCCTGGAGAAGGGATCCCACTTCAGTGTTTTAGCCGGGAGTATTCCATGGAATTCTTGAAAAATCTTAGTTCCCTGACCAGAGATGAAACTCAAGGCTCCAAAATGATGGCACCAGAGTCTTAAGCACCTCACAGACAAGAAATACCCATGACTGCTTGTATATACAGAAATAATTCTCAACTTGGTATTTCAGAGGTGACTCATTCACAGTGCATTTTTGACCTGCCCTTATTAACAGAATTAGTCCGGTATTTTCCAAGATTGACTGTAAATATTAAAAACTAAATTGACGCCGTGAACTCCACTGTTTAGTACGGACTTGAAGACATATCCCAAATATATATATGAATCAAAATAGCATTGAGAAGGAGGTATAGAATGGCAAAAAGGAAAAAGTTTCATTCTTTGCCACATTAATGGAGCAGTCAGATTGCTCCATGAAATAGGTGATCATCCTTGTAAGAGAAAATTAGTGTACCCGCATGGCCTTTTCCGAGCCTTCTGGGGTGGAGGGGACCTGAAAAATACTGTCATAGTGTATAATTTATTTGGGGTGACCTTACCAACCTCTGCGCTTCTAATGAGGAGAAGCTTTTGATGTTTTGTGTGGTGTGTTCACAGGAGTCAGTAGCAGGTTTGAACCCCAAAGGGTTCTATGCAGTGCCCTCAAAGGATTTGCTTACTGCACAGTGGTCAAAAAAACTGCTTTCAAGGAGTGGCTTCTGGAATGCCAGCTACAGTTTTCTCCAAATGTGTCTTTTTTATTCTACATTCGTCAGTACAGAGACTAACATGTGGACAAGGAAAAACATTCATTTTCCTTGTTGTTGTTACATTTTTATTATTTTTATTTATTTGGGTGTACCACATCTGACTTGCAGCACCTGGGATCTAGTTCCCTGATTGGGATGGATCCCCAGGCTCCCTGCATTCATAGCACAGATTGTTAGCCACTGAACCACCAGGCAAGTACCAATATTCTTTTTCAAAAGGGAATTACATGAAATCCATCAATCTTTCTCCCACCCTATCTGCATACCCTCACTTGGCTGTGTCAGTACTATGCTCTTAGCTTTCCTTTTAGATAGTTGCTTGTGTGTTTAAACATGAAAGTTGAGTTTGTTCCATGCTGAGTGCCTGAGGTCTGACTCATGACATGTTTAGTGACTCCATGATGCTCTGTGGTCTGGATGGTCTACTGGGTGTGTAACAGATCCTCTATGCATGAATGTTTTTATGGTGTTTCCAGAGTATTCATGTAGCAGACAGTGCTGCCCTATGACACCTTTGTACCCAAGTTTGCATGTGTGTGTGTGTGTGTGTGTGTGTGTGTGTGTGTGTGTGTGTGTGTGTGTTGTATGTGTGTGTGTAGCTCATCATGGTTCATTTCTTGCCTGGGTGGTTTTGAGTCAGAAAGTATGTGCCTCATGAAGTTTATTTTTGCTACCTTTGAGGATAGGATAGGTGACAGATGCTTTTGTTGTCTGAAATAGACATTTCTGTCTGTGGGAATGAGGTGGGACATCCTTCCATGTCTTCGGATGCTTGTTCTGAATTCGAGGAACATATGTAAGAGTCTGAAAACAAGATGGTCTGAGTTCTAGCCAAGCACAAGCCATGAGAACTGGTGGTGGGAGAAGCGAGATGAGGCCTGAGGGCCTCCTTGCCTTTGAGGACAAGCAGGTATCTGGTCAGATTTGGACACTGAAGGGTGGAGGGGAGCACCCAGTATAGACTCTCACTTTTGCATTCTGCATTCCTGGGTTCCTTTTAAGTGGCAGGTGTGCAGAATGATTATCTAGTTTGAAAGGGTTTAGTAATCTAAGTAAAATGGAGAAAGAATAGGCAACCCACTCTAGTATTTTTGCAGAGAAAATCCCATGGAGAGAGGAGCCTGCCCAACTCTACACAATCCATCTGGTTGCAAAGACTCAGAGACAACTGAGCTTAGATACTAAGTAAAGATGTATTACACATTAGAAAATCAAAACGAATGGTTGGTTCAGATGGTTTAAATACACACATGCAAACACACACACACATTTTGAATAACAAACAGATTTCTTTTTAAATTGTAACAAATTTTATA
The DNA here is from genome assembly GCA_006410735.1 of Raphicerus campestris. Lineage (NCBI taxonomy): Eukaryota > Metazoa > Chordata > Mammalia > Artiodactyla > Bovidae > Raphicerus > Raphicerus campestris. The sequence continues at coordinate 43,124 of SJYW01034577.1, read as the reverse complement.
CTAAATTTTAATATTGTGTGTAGGTATTATTTGGGCTTCACAGAGGGCTCAGTGGTAAGGAATCTCCCTGCCAATGCAGCAGACATAGGCTCGATCCTTCAGTAGGGAAGATCCCCTGGAGGAGGAAATGGCAACCCACTCTAGTGATCTTGCCTGTAGAAGCCCACAGACAGAGGAGCCTTCCTTACAGGCTACAGAGCATGTGGTCACAGAGAGGTGGGCAAGAGTGAGTAACAGACTATGCACACAGGGAGATATTATTTTGCCTTTTCAAAAACTCTGAAATATTTTCTGCTTAGAAATATGAATGCAATGAAATTAAAAGACGCTTACTCCTTGGAAGAAAAGTTATGACCAAACTAGATAACATATTCAAAAGCAAAGACATTACTTTGCCGACTAAGGTCCTTCTAGTCAAGGCTATGGTTTTTCCAGTAGTCATGTATGGATGTGAGAGTTGGACTGTGAGGAAGGCTGAGTGCTGAAGAATTGATTCTTTTGAACTGGGGTCTTGGCGAATATTCTTGAGAATAACTTGGACTGCAAGGAGATCCAACCAGTCCATTCTGAAGGAGATCAACCATGGGTGTTCTTTGGAAGGAATGATGCTAAAGCTTAAACTCCCGTACTTTGGCCATTTCATGCGAAGAGCTGATTCATTGGAAAAAATTTTGATGCTGGGAGGGATTGGGGGCAGGAGGACAAGAGGATGATAGAGGGTTAGATTGCTGGATGGCATCATTGACTCAATGGACGCGAGTCTGAGTGAACTCTGGGAATTGGTGATAGGGAGGCCTGGCATGCTGCGATTCATGGGGTCACAACCAGAAGTCTTGGAATGTGAAGTTAAGTGGGCCTTAGAAAGCATCACTACAAACAAAATTAATGGAGGTGGCGGAATGCCAGTTGAGCTGTTTCAAATCCTGAAAGATGATGCTGTGAAAGTGTTGCACTCAATATGTCAGCAAATTTGGAAAACTCAGCAGTGGCCACAGGACTGGAAAAGGTCAGTTTTGATTCCAATTCCAAAGAAAGGCAATGCCAAAGAATGCTCAAACTACAATACAATTGCACCTATGTCACATGCTAGTAAAGTAATGCTCAAATTTTTCCAAGCTAGGATTCAGCAATACATGAACTGTGAACTTCCTGATGTTAAAGCTGATTTTAGAAAAGGCAGAGAAACCAGAGATCAAATTGACAACATCCACTGGATCATGAAAAAGGCAAGAAAGTTCCAGAAAAAAAAACATCTATTTTTGCTTTATTGACTATGCCAAAGCCTTGACTGTGTGGATTACAATAAACTAGAAAATTCTGAAAGAGGTGGGAATGCCAGACCACCTAACCTGTTTCTTGAGAAATTTGTATGCAGGCCAGGAAGCAACAGTTAGAACTGGACATGGAACAACAGACTGGTTCCATAGGAAAAGGATTACGACAAGGCTGTATATTGTCACCCTGCTTATTTAACTTATATGCAGAGTGCATCATGAGAAACACTGGGCTGGAAGAAACACAAGCTGGAATCAAGATCGCTGGGAGAAATACCAATAATCTCAGATATGCAGATGACACCACCCTTATGGCAGAAAGTGAAGAGGAACTAAAAAGCCTCTTGATGAAAGTAAAAGACAAGAGTAAAAAAGCTAGCTTAAGGCTCAACATTCAGAAAATGGAGATCATGGAATCTGGTCCCATCACTCCATGGAACTAGACCATGGGAAACTGGAAACAGTATCAGACTTTCTTTTTGGGGGGCTCCAAAATCACTACAGATGGTGATTGCAACCATGAAATTAAAAGACACTTACTCCTTGAAGAAAAGTTATGACCAACCTATATAGCATATTGAAAAGCAGAGATATTACTTTGTTGACTAAGATCCATGTAGTCAAGGCTATGGTTTTTCCAGTAGTCATGTATGGATATGAGAGTTGTACTGTGAAGAAGGCTGAATGCTGAAGAATTGATGCTTTTGAACTGTGGTGTTGGAGAAGACTCTTGAGTGTCCCTTGGACTGCAAGGAGATCCAACCAGTCCATTCTGAGGAAATCAGCCCTGGGATTTCTTTGGTAGGAATGATGCTAAAGCTGAAACTCTAGTACTTTTGCCACCTCATGTGAAGAGCTGACTCATAGGAAAAGACTCTGATGCTAGGATGGATTGGGGGCAGGAGAAGAAAGGGACGACTGAGGATGAGATGGCTTGATGGTATCAGGGACTCAGTGGACGTGAGTCTGAATGAACTCCGGGAATTGCTGATGGACAGAGAGGCCTGGCGTCTGGCTCTTTGCAGTCCCATGAGTCGCAGCAAACCAGGCCTCCCTGCCCCTCACCAGCTCCCAGAGTTCACTCAGACTCACGTCCATCGAGTCAATGATGCCATCCAGCCATCTAATCCTCAGTGGTTCCCTTCTTCTCCTGCCCTCAGTCCCTCCCATCATCAAAGTTATTTCCAAGTATATTAGAAATTTTTGGACCTTTCTTTGTAATTTTCTTTTTGTCAATTTCTCTTTTGTGTTTATATGAGAATTTATAGAAATAATCATGCTACCATAAATGAAAGAATGTAACCTTCCTTCTATTATGATTTGACAATGGTTTACTGCAAGATTAATTTATTCATTAAAAATATTGAACACTTTAGATCACACACTTTTTTTTTTAAGTAATTAGTTTATAAAGGCACTCTGCAGTTAATTCATTGACTGAGTCACCAACACAGAAGTAATCCTGTGGAGATTGACCAGATGGCAGAAGTGCTTCTTTTACTCTTTAGGGACCTAACCACCACAGTAACACTAAGAAAATGTGTCTTTTCTGAAAAAGAATGAGAAGAGCATAGGGTCCTGATGGTTAGAGTGGCCAGTGCAGTTTGAGTCATTCTGGGAAGTTCTACAGAAAGGCATGTGTTCACCTCAAGGTGAAACAGACTTTGTGAACAATGTGGGCAATTTTTTCTTTTCTTTTTCTTTTTCTTTGTGTGTGTGTGTGTGTGTGTGTGTGTGTGGTGCATGGGCTTCTCATTGCAGTGGCTCCTTTTATTTCTGAGCATGGGCTCAGTAGTGGTCACACATGGGCTTAGTTGCCTGGAGGATAGTCCCAGACCAGGGATCAAATCCACATCCCCTTCACTGGCAGGCAGATTCTTCACCACTGGATTACCAGGGCAGTCCCAAAGTGGGAATTGTGGTTAACATACTTCCCTGCCACTGGTGACATCTGCTGTGTTTGTCCTCCTCATCCTTGCTGAGAGCAGAGCACCCAGGGGCCAGGTGAGGATGGCCATGGGTCAGCTTCACAAAGTGGGGCTGTCTGGTTTCTTGGGCCCCAGGTCCCATGCATCTTGTCATCATTTAGAAGCTGGGGCCAAGAGGGTTAGGGCTTGGTGGTCAGGAACCCCACTCACTGTCTGTCCTCAGCCAAACTTCTTTCCCAGAGAGATGAGAGCTGGCACTGCCTCCCTCCCAGGGTTGTGTTGTCTGGGACCCAAGAAGGGTCACAGGAGCCCCACAGGTGTACTTATGTCCTCTTCAGAGACACCCAGGCTTATCCTGGCATCTTGGGACTCCAAGGACCCATGGAGCAGCAGAAGCCGCTGGACTGCCCCCTGCCTTATTATTCTCTCTTTGTTGGCCAGGGAAATTCTGCACACAGGAAAGTTCAGGCAGATGTGGGAGCCTCTTCTCTGGGTCTATTTCTGGTACACCTCTCACCTGTGCTATCTTCCCCACCCCAGAGATCCTGATGAGCAGATATGGGAGGGATATATGGACACCGGTGTTTCCCTGAGGGCCTCTGGGATTTTACTGATGGCCACCAGTATTTCCCTGAGGGGCACTGCAATCATGTCTTTAGCTTAAGCAAATGTGCTTGGAAAAAGTTAAGACCCAAAACTGGGTCACTTGCAGCGTTTTCCTGATTAATAAGGTTTTTGTAAACCCTTCACTATTGGAGAAGTGCTGAGGAAGGGGGACTTCTTGCCAGTGCTGGGTTCAGGCTGTGTCTGCTGGGTACTGTCAAACATGCACTAAAAGTCCCTGCATGCATAGCACCAGAACCTCATGCACCATCCTCAGCTCCTTTTTAGGAATACATGGAATTGCAATCATGGTTCAGAAAATGTCTTCCTGGTATCATGCCATAAACCATAGTGTGAAGCTTGGAATGGCTCTTTTGGTCCTTCTGCCATATTTATCAGGTAAATATTAATTTCATTTACAATGAATCTCACCTGCCATTTTATCCTTCATCTGACTCTTGGGTGAGCTGTTTTGCCTGGGACACACTGTCCATAAGGCAGATTCTTTGTTATTTTCTGTGTCTTTGTTGGAATCTTTAAAGCCTTCTGTCCATTAAGCTCATATTCAGGAGCACATTAACACCCAGGGAGAGGTTTTTGCTGGAAGCAGTGAGGGTTAGACAGACATGGTGATGTGGTGACACTTTTAAAGCATGCAGGTGTCTGCTCCAGTGATAGCATGCACGCCTGCTCAGAAAAAGTTTCCTGCCACATGTGCAGTTTCTGGTTTCTCCACAGCCCTGAGCTGCAGTGACTCCTGCATCGAGAGCCAGCATTTCTGGCCTCGCCTCTGCCACTGGCTGTCTGGAGCTGTCCTTGAACAGGCAGCTCTGTGCATAGCCCCAGCAGTGATGAGTGCAGGTGCTCCTGAATCTGCAAGAGGAGAGGGGTGGCTAGNCCCCTCCCCCTCCTCCCATTCCTCTCTCTTCTCTTTATCCCCCTCTCCATTCTCTCCTCCACCTTCTCTGCTCCCCTCTCTTCTTACCAACCCCCTGCCCTCCTCCAGAGCACTTCCTGGGACAGGAACTCCGTGTTCAGGGTGATGTGTGTCCTCTTAGAGCTGCTTCCCTCCTCTTCCCTCTTCTCCCCTCCCCTTCTCTCTCTCCCCTTTCCTTTTCTCTCTCCCTCTTCCATCTCCCCCATGTTTCCTCCCCAGTCCCTTCTGTCTCACCCTCCCTCTCCTCTTCATTCTTTCCCTCCTACTTCCCCTTCTCCCCTTCAGCTTCTCTCTCTCTCTTTCTCATTTCCTCACTTTTCCTCTCCCCCTCCCTTTCTCCCCTTCCCCTCCCTTCTACCCCTTCCTTTTCCTCCCCTTTCCCTCCTGGAGAGCTCTTCCTCAGGCAGAAACTCTGAATGTTCTGGGTTGTTTGTCTTACTGGGATGCTTCTGCAGAGTGGTTCTGATACCTGTCATTCACATTTTAGGGGAAACGTTGCTATTTGGGGCATTTGAGAGCTTATGGCTGCTGGCTACTATGCTTATTTTCTTGTTAAAATATAAACCCACGGGTTTACATTGGACACATGCTGACTCGCTTGGGCTGTTTTCTTTCATTTTTATTACATAAAATGGCGGGGGGGAACACTACATAGCTCAGACTTGTATTTATTAAATAAAATCAGGAGGGAAACAAACAAACCTGGAACATAACTGCTCTATTTTGAGAAAGGGTGCTTCTTTTCAGATGTATATTTAGTGTATGGTTTAAGCGAGTGAATCAGGTTAATTATGTGAGATGTTTCCTATTCTGAGCCAAAAAAAAAAAAAAAAATGGTAAACAGATAACATTTATTTTGTGTTGAAAGCCATGCAAGTGATGTTGATGAAATGTGGTGTGGAAATGGTGATCGTTTCTAATTTATTAAGGCACACAGAGAATGTTGCACCCTGAACGTATTTAGTTATGTTCATTAATATTTATATTTAGTTATGTTAATAGTTGTGTTTTTTTTCCTTATATTTAGTCATGTTAATGGTTGCTCCTTTGAGTGTCTGTAGTATCTTTACCAAAATATTCATTGTAGGTTGAAATGTAGACAGAAAGTTTGGTTGGTACCTTTATAAAAACATAGAGTTGACTGAAACCACGTGTTCAACAATTGGGTATCTGCACCATGATTTCTGGTGGTTTGGACAAAGCATTTTTAGTGTTGCTGATGCTGGGTTGGGCTTAACTGGTGGCTCAGTGGGTAAATAATCCACTTGCCAATCCAGGGTTCCATCCTGAATCAGAAAGATTTCTTGGAGATAGAAGTACAGTTCACTCTAGTATTCTTGCCTGGAGAGTCCCATGGACAGAGAAGTCTTGCAAGCTACAACCCTTGGGGTCACAAAAGAGTTGGACATGACTAACCACCAAACAGCAACAGCAACAGTTCTGGAAGAAATGATTGGCCCCCGCATCACCTGTTTTCATAAGTTAACAAAAACAGCCCAGTCATTTGTGTCTCTTCCCCTTCTGCCTCTGTTCATTGTATGATATGCCTTTGTGGTCTTTCCTGTGAATACACCTGGGGAATGTGAGTGTCTGAGACAAGTATGAGATTGTCCTTGCTAGGGGACAGACACCTAAGGGGTGCCCCAGCTTCATGGAGTGGAACCCTGAAGCTTTTATATTATGCAAACACTGCTAATCAGCCACGATATTTGCCTAAAATACTGCTTTGATGTTTGGTGTCAGTTTCAGCCACTGAGGTCACTGGGGAATTTTTATCTGTGTCTCTTTCTCCTTGTGTATAAAGGCAGGAACTACTGGCTTCTTGTCACTTTTCATCAAGGATGATATATTGTCAGATCACTGCATTCAGGGAGGGAGCTGGGAACACTCCGCCCTAAACAGATGGCTCTGATATGTGTTTTTTATTCATTCACATACATCGGAAGTGCTCCAGCCAAGCAACCGATATCATACCGTTGGTTTCTTCCCGTGGGGTGCTGGCAACTTAAGGGGGTGATGGGCAGGGACCAAGAAAGCTCTGACAAGTGGTGGCGCTGGTGGGAGGCGGGAGGGCCAGAAGTGGACCTCCAAATGGAGCTGTCCTCTGAAGACTGAGCCAGGTTGGAGACACAGACGTGGACCTATGTCAGTGATGCCACGGACTCCCAAAGAGACTGGATGAGGAGATGCTAGGGGTAGGGGTAAGGGTTAGCCTGGGGCTAGAGTTGTGCATCTAGTCCAGACCCCTACCTTGCCTCTGCCAGCATGGGCTGCCCACAGAGGGAGTACACGACAGCTCTTCAGGGGTCTGAGTGTCTCTTCCTGGCCACTGGGAGCACCTGAGGATTGCAGAGTGAGGGCCTGATCTGTAGAGCTGAGTTTCAGGGACCTTGGAGTGGTGGGAGGCAGAGATAGCTGTGGATATGGAGAGGCTTCACCAGGGCAGGAAGGCAGCTGTAGCTCAGTGTCTGTTGTTGTTCAATGGCTTAGTTGTTTCCAACTCCTGGTCAATCGATCAACTGTACTACATCAGGCCTCCCTGTTCATCACCGTCTCATGGAATTTGCTCACATTCATGTCCATCAAGTTGCTGATGTCGTCCAACCATCTCATCCTCTGTCACCACCTTCTCCTGCTACCTTCAGTCTTTCCCAGAATCAGGGTCTTTTCAAATGAGTCAGTTCACATCAGGTGGTCAGAGCACTGGAGCTTCAGATTAAGCATCAGTTCTTCTGATTCAGGGTTGATCTCCTTTAGGATGGGCTGGTTGGATCTCTTTGCTGTCCCAGGGACTCTCAAGAGTCTTCTCCTACTGTCTGTAGTGTGGTGCTTTTGCAAGTGTTGATTTCAAAAAACAATAACAATGGTGTTTGCAGTTTGTGCTCTTCTACAGCCTGGTCATACTTGTCAGCATCACTCAGACCTCTGTCATCCTGCCTCTTGAAGCTCTAGAGGGTTTCTGCCTGGAGCTCATCTCGGTAGTACTCAGTACTCAGACCTCTGTGTCTCCAATACTCAGTGGGACACATCTGCAGGACTTTTCAGGCTCTCTTTTTATCTCCAAGTCTCTCCCCACTGCCATCCACTCCAACTCTTGCTTTGAAGATACCTTCAAACATCACTGTCAATTTTATTTCCTAAGAAGTCTTCCCATGGCCAGTCTGCCCATCACCTGCAGCCCACACACCCTGTGGTTACCCTGTTGTGGTGTACACCCAGGCCCTGCCTTCTCACTGGCCTCCCAGGCTGCAGACCCAATATTGTCAGGCCCACCATGATTGAGGGACCACATACAGGTTATGTTTGTATTCTGAGGCATCAACTGTTTTTCTGCCTTTGGAAAGGCTAGGAAAATAACCCAGCACTCCTGTGATTTTTATTTATTTATTTTTGAGAGAAGAAGTCCATGATATGGTGAACATTTCACTCAAGTGTTTGTTTTAATAATGCCTTTTTTTAAAATGAATTTTAAATATCTAGATCCATTTTTAATTTTCAGTGATATACTACCATTTTTAACATTTGTGATCTAAACCTCTTCCTTAAAAAAATACACTGCCTTCCATGTAAAATTATTTTTATAAATGAGGTACACTGGGATTCCCTTGTGGCTCAGAGGGCAGAGAGTCTTCCCACAGGGTAAGAGACCAGAGTTCAATTCCTGGGTTGGGAAGATCCCCTGGAGAAGGAAATGGCAACCCACTCCATTATTCTTGCCTGGAAATCCCACTGACAAAGGAGCCCAGTGGACTACAAATCTTTTTTTCTTCTTCAAACTGAGATTAATTTTGTTGCGCACTTTATGGAAACATTTTCAGGGAACCCTCCTTAGGAAGGATAATTTGATTTGGAAACTAGACAAGCTAGTGTTTTGCTAGTCAACACCATAGCTTTTCAACATTTATGTGGAAGGAATTCTGCTGCTGCTGCTAAGTCACTTCAGTCATGTCCAACTCTGTGTGACAGCAGCCCACCAGGCTTCCCCATCTCTGGAATTCTTCAGGCGAGAACACTAGGATATAGTAAAAATGACACTTGGGGTACTTTCTTGGTGGTCAGGTGGTTAAGACTGTGCTTCTGATATGGAAGGCCTAGGTTTGATCCCAGGTCAGGAAATAGGATCCTGCATGCCACATGGCCAAAAAGAAGACATTTTAGAAGTGACAGTGGCATGGAAAAATGCTCACCCAACCCGGCAGGCTGCAGAGAGAAAGACCCCACCAAGTCTTCAGGACTTTTTGAACTATCAGAAACAGGGGGAGAGAAATGCAGAGAGATGTTATTCATGGTCACTTTTAGGTTATGATTTACTCTCCTTTGTTTTCTTACCTGCCTTCTAATTTTTAAATGTGCCATATTTTCTACAATATGCATATTTTTTGTAAGATGTCCAAACCGCAGTAGAAAGGATGTCTTGCCTATTTCCTGGGGTGACCAGTCACTCTGTTAGTCTCCCAGAGGATATGACTTGGACTCAGCCCCATTCCATATGCGAAGCAGCTGGAGTTCAGAACTACCCCCACCAGGGTTGTCAACACCCCACTGCAATGACCAAATCTGTGTTCTTTTCTCCTGAGCATCACTGTCTGCATAGGTTTCTGCATCTCTGGGCTGAGTTATGCAATGCTTCTCTGTCCCAGAAAAGGGAAGACATCTTTTCTGGTCTCCCACAGCCAAGCTGGCTTGTGTATGACTGTGGTGTTAGGCAGTGACTCTGTCCCCCCTGGTGGAGGAGGGGGGCGCCTCCTTCCATAGCACTCAGGTCCACTTCTGTCTAACATCTTTTGGGGGCTCTATGTCCCAGAGGCTCAAGTGCACTTTAGCTTTGGTGTGGGTTTTCCCTACCTATACACATGAGACGGTTAACCCTGAGCAGGTATCCCTTGCCCACTCATATTGGGGATCTTATTCACCTGATTTGGCACATCCTGTGGCCCATGGCCAAGAGGAGCTACCTCATGTCCGAAGTTAGAGGTGGCGGCCAGGAGGAGAGTCCAAGGTCAGAGGACACTGCTGAGAGAAGCCACCCCATGCCAGAGGCTGGGTGCCGTGGCCGGGAGGAGCCACCCCACATCCAAGGAGCGGTTGCTACAAGGGTGCAGGAGGGTCTAAAGGAGATATCCCACATTGAAGGTCAGGAAGGGCGGTGGTGAGGAGATACTCATCATCCAAGGTAAGGATCAGTGGCTGTGCATTGCTGGAGCAGCCATGAAAAGATACCCCATGCCCAAGGTAAGAGAAACCCAAGTAAGATGGTAAGTGTTGCAAAAGGGCATCAGATGGAAGACACACTAAAATAATATTCACAGAAAACTAGTCAATCTAATCAAACTAGGACCACAGCCTTGGCTAACTCAATGAAACAAAGCTATGCCCATGGGCCAACCCAAGGTGGAATGGTCATGGTGGAGATTTCTGACAGTGTGATCCACTGGAGAAGGGAATGGCAAACAGCTTCAGTATTCTTGCCCATGAACAGTATGAAAAGACAAAATGATAGGATACTGAAAGAGGAACTCCCCAGGTCAGTAGATGCCGAATATGTTACTGGAGATCAGTGGAGAAATAACTTCAGAAAGAATGAAGAGATGGAGCTAAAGCAAAAAGAATACCCAGCTGTGGATGTGACTGAGGATAGAAGCAAGGTCCGATTCTATAAAGAGCAATATTGTATAGGAACCTGGAATGTCAGGTCCATGAATCAAGGCAAATTTAAAGTGAGGAAAACGAGATGGCAAAAGTGAACATTAACATTCTAGGAATCAGCAAGATAAAATGGACTGGAATGGGTGACTTTAACTCAGATGACTATTATATCTACTAATGTGGGCAGGAATCCCTCAGAAAAATATAGAGTAGCCATCATGGTCAACAAAAGAGTTCAAAATCCAGTACTTGGATGCAATCTTATAAATGACAGAATGATCTCTGTTCATTTCCAAGACAAACCATTCAATATCATGGTAATCCAAGTCTATGCCCCAACCAGTAATGCTGAAGAAGCTGAAGTTGAATGGTTCTATGAAGATCTACAAGACCTTTTAGAACTAACACCTAAAAAAGATGTCCTTTTCATTATAGGGAACTGGAATGCAAATGTAGGAAGTAAAGAAACATCTGGACTAACAGGCAAATTTGGCCTCTGAATGCAGAATAAAGTAGGGCAAAGACTAATAGTTTTGCCAAGAAAATGCACTGGTCATAGCAAACACCCACTTCCAACAACACAAGAGAAGACTCTACACATGAACATCACCAATTGGTCAACATCAAAGTCAGATTGATTATATTATTTGCAGCCAAAGATGGAGGATCTCTATGCAGTCAACAAAAACAAGACTAGGAGCTGACTGTGGCTCAGATCATGAATTCTTTATTACAAAATTTAGACTTAAATTGAAGAAAGTAGGGAAACCTGCAAGACAATTCAGGTATGACCTAAATAAAATTGCATCTGATTATATCGTGGAAGTGAGAAATAGATTTAAGGGCCTAGATCTGATAGAGTGTCCGATAAACTATGGAATGAGGTTCATGACATTGTACTGGAGACAAGAATCAAGACCATCCCCATGGAAGGGAAATGAAAACAAGCACAACGTCTGTCTGGAGAGGCCTTACAAATAGCTGTGAAACGAAGAGAGAAGAAAAGCAAAGGAGAAAAGGAAAGATATAAACATCTGAATGCAGAGTTCCAAAGAATAGCGAGAAGAGATAAGAAAGCCTTCTTCACTGATCAATGCAAAGAAATAGAGGGAAACAACAGAATGGGAAAGACTAGAGATCTCCTCAATAAAATTAGAGATACCAAGGGAAATTTTCATGCAAGAAGGGCTCAATAAAGGACAGAAATGGTCTGGACCTAACAGAAGCAGAAGATATTAAGAAGAGGTAGCAAAAATACATGGAAGAACTGTACAAAAAAAGATCTTCATGACCCAGATAATCACGATGATGTGATCACTCATCTAGAGCCAGACGGCCTGGAAAGTGAAGTCAAGTGGGCCTTAGAAAGCATCACTACAAACAAAGCTAGTGGAGGTGATGGAATTCTAGTTGAGCTGTTTCAAATCCTGAAAGATGATGCTGTGAAAGTGTTGCACTCAATATGCCAGCAAATTTGGAAAACTCAGCAGTGGTCACAGGACTGGAAAAGGTCAGTTTTCACTCGAATTCCAAAGAAAGTCAATGTCAAAGAATGCTCAGACTACCACACAATTGCACTCATCTCACATGCTAGTAAAGAAATGCTCAAAATTCTCCAAGACAGGCTTCAACAATACATGAACTTCCTGATGTTCAAGCTGGCTTTAGAAAAGGCAGAGAAACCAGAGATCAAATTGCCAATATCAGGGATCATGGAAAAAGCAAGAAAGTTCCAGAAAAAAATATCTATTCCTACTTTATTGACTATGCCAAAGCCTTTGACTCTGTGGATCACAATAAACTGGAAAATTCTGAGAGCGATGGTAATACCAGACCACCTAACCTGCCTCTTGAGATTCTGTATGCAGCTCAGGAAGCAACAGTTAGAACTGGACATGGAGAAACAGACTGGTTCCAAATAGGAAAAGGTGTATGACAAGGCTGTATATTGTCACCCTACTTATTTAACTTATATGCAGAGTACATCACAAGAAATGCTGGACTGGAAGAAACACAAGCTGGAATCAAGATTGCCAGAAGAAATGTCAATAATGTCAGATATGCAGATATGCCACCCTTATGGCAGAAAGTGAAGAGGAACTAAAAAGCTACTTGATGAAAGTAAAAGATGAGAGTGAAACAGTTGGCTTAAAGCTCAACATTCAAAAAATGAAAATCATGGAATCCAGTCCTTCATGTCATGTGAAATAAGTGGGGAAACAGTGTCCAACTTTATTTGGGGGGGGGGGGGGG
>SJYW01034577.1:11212-30363 GCA_006410735.1 Raphicerus campestris | reverse complement strand
GGGCTCCAAAACCACTGCAGATGGTGACTACAGCTATGAAATTGGAAGACGCTTACACCTTGGAAGAAAAGTTATGACCAACCTAGACAGCATATTCAAAAGCAGAGATATTACTTTGTTGACTAAGGTCCACGTAGTCAAGGCTATGGTTTTTCCAGCAGTCATATTATGGATGTTAGAGTTAGACTGTGAAGAAGACTGAGCACTGAAGAACTGATGCAGTTGAACTGTGGTGTTGGAGAAGACCCTTGAGAGTCCCTTGGGCTTCAAGGGGATCCAACCAGTCCATTCTGAAGGAGATCAGCCCTGGGATTTCTTTGGAAGGAATGACTCTAAAGCTGAAACTCGAGTACTTTGCCCACCTCATGTGAAGAGCTGACTCGGTGAAAGTCTCTGATGCTGGGAGGGATTGGGGGCAGGATGAGAGGTGGGATTGGGGGCAGGAGGAGAGGTTGACAACAGATGATGAGATGGCTGGATGGTATTACAGACTCGATGGATGTGAGTCTGAGTGAACTCCAGGAGTTGGTGATGGACAGGGAGGCGTGGTATGTTGCAATTCATGGGGTCGCAAAGTGTTGGATACAACTGAGCAACTGAATGGAACTGAACTGAATTGTTGCCCATGCCGGGTTTCTCAAAGGCAAAACTTCTGCCTCTAATGTGGGATACCTGGGTTTGATCCCTGGGATAGGGAAGATCCCCTGGAGAAGGGAAATGGCAACGGACTCCAGCACTTTGCCTAGAGAAAATCCCATGAACGAAGGAGCATATTAGGCTTGCAGTCCACGGGACCACAGAAGAGTCGGACATGACTGAGTGACTTCACTAGTTCACTTGTGGACTGTGCAACACGCAGCTGATGCCTCAAAGGTCCCAAGCTGGCGAGCTCCTGGGGGTTGAAAACCACTCAAGTATTTATTGGTGAAGAAAATAGAAACCCACTCCAGTGTTCTTGCCTGGAGAATCTCATGGACTGTAGCCTGTCTGCCAGGCTCCTTTGTCCATGATATCGCAAGACTCTGACAGGTCTTAGCAAGTAAACCACCACCACCACTAAGTGTTTATATTATATAGAAGAAACAAAAGTCTGAGATGAGTGTCTTATATCACCCTTACTGTGTCTGTTCCACCTGAGAACTCTAGGTAGTGCCAGAGTGTTTGGTCCCCTGGCTTTCCTTCCCAATCTGGTCCCAATGACTGTGATGCCAGAGACCAGCTCTCACCCAAACGCCCTCCTCTCTCTCATCCATACAACTACAGGGGCCACTTCCCTGGCTGTGCAGTGGTTAAGGATCTGCCTTGCAACTCAGCAGAAGCTGGTATGACCCCTGGTCACAGAAACAGGATCCCACATTTTGTTCAGCAAGTAAGCCTGAACACCACAACTAGATGCAAAGAAACATGCCACCTGGTGTAACAAAGATCCTGGCATGCCACAACTAAGATCTGGTGCAGCCAAATAAATAAATATAATAAATAAATAAACAGTTTTTAAAGAGATGTAGAAGAAGAAAAAATGCTGCTGTATTAGCCACCAGCAGGGCTGATAAACTACCTGAAAAGTGAAAAGTGCTGGGTCATGTCTGACTCTTTGTGACCCTATGGACAGTCCAATTTCTCCATGCCAGAATACTGAAATAAGTAGCCTTTCCCTTCTCCAGGGCATCTTCCCAACTCAGGGATTGAAGCCAGGTCTCCTGAACTGCAGGCAGATTCTTTGCCAGGTGAGCCACAAGAGAAGCCCAAGAATACTGGAGTGGATGGGCAGCAAATCCTTTCTCCAAGGAATCTTCCTGGCCCAGGAAATTGAACTAGGATCTCCTACATTGCAGGTGGATTCTTTATCAGCTGATCTATCAGAGAACCTTCCTTGATTCTCAAATACTTTTACTATACTCGAGGAAAGTCTGAAGATCTGACAAGAGCATACACATTTTCTCAAAGCAGAAACAAGTATCTGTGTATAGACTTTGTTGTTTAGTCACTAAGTTGGGTTTGACTCTTTGTGATCCCATGCACCCCAACCCGCCAGGCTCCTCTGTCCATGTGATTTCCCAGGCAAGAATACTGGAGTGGGTTGTCACTTCCCTCTGCAAGGTATCTTCCCCACCTAGGAATCGAACCTGCATCTCCTGAGTCTCCTTTCATTGGCAGGTTGCCTGTTGACCACTGAGCCACCTGTGAAACCCATGTGTAGACATACTTGGCTGAATTGTGCTTCACAGATCCTGGTGTTTTGTTTTGTTTTTAACAAATTAAAAAATTATGGCAGCCCTCTCAAGCTATTAGTGCCATTAGTTAGTCTGTTAGTGACATTCTTCCAACGGTACTTGCTCACTTTGTCTCTTTGTGTCTCACATTTTGGTAATGCTCACAGTATATCAAGCTTTTCTTTTACCATTACATTTGTTATGGTATCTGTGGTCAATGATCCCTGATTTTACTCATATTACTACTAGGATTCAGAAGGCTCAGATGATAGGTTAGCATTTTTTTTAGTTTAAAATAAGATCTGTATATTGTTTTCTTGGACATAGTATTGCACACTTGGCAGACTCCAGTGTAATGTAAACACAATTTTATATGCACTGGGAAACCAAAGCACTTGTATGTCTAGCTTTATTATAATATTTGCTTCACTGTGAGGGTCTGGAACCCAACTTAGAATATATCTTAGATCTGCCTATATTATCTTTTAAAATAGGATGAGAAACATTTACTCCTGTCACTGTGGAGTAACTGGTTTCCCACTCTTTCTAGTTACAGAGTTGCAATAAGTTGCCAAGGGGTGACGGCTTTACTTTTCTGAGCCTCTATTTCCTTTGCCTGCAGTCTGTCTAGTTTTCTTCCTTTATTGATTACCAGTGAGGGAAACTGAAATATGTTCTGAATATTATAGCACAGAAAAAACCTGAAAATGAAATTCACATGACCAGAAGCTTCCTTACAAAGATTTTGAGAAACTTTATGAGATACAGTCTTGGTTTCACAATCACTTACTCCTGAGGTGCAATGGATTCATCCATTTTCTGCTTCAATTCATGGGCAGTCAACACCTTCCGCATTTGTGCCACCCTTGGATTTTTTTTTCTCGTTAATTATCTGAGCAATTAGGTTTATGTTATAAATACTCTCTAAGTTTTCATTAATATTCATTATTGCATAAGAATCTTTACTGTTCTTGCCTATTGGAAGAATGTTTGACATGTATCAGGTACTTAGAGGCTCAGCTGTCCCATAGCTCTGATTTTAAGTTGTCCATGACAAGACTATACCTGTCCTAAATTGCAGGAGGAGGAGAGGTATATGTGCACTGTATCCTCACCCAGTAGCTTGCACTGGAGGCTCCGTGGCATTCATAATGTCAGCTGCAAAGTTTTGCAACACCTGGGCCTGTGTGGTTAGACCATAAGCCGTCATGGGTGGTGGTGACCATTGTAGGGGCAGGGAAGTCTCCTGCTACATTCAGAAGCCCTGGAAGGAATGGACTCATCTCCCCTGGTCTAGGGCATGATGATGTCTACCATGGTGACCCTAAGATGACTTCAGAAAATGTGACAGGCTCAGGGCATATGTGTTCACTGGTCCCCATTAGGGCTTCCCTGGTGACTCAGATGACAAAAATCTTCCTGCAGTGCAGGAGACCAGAGCTCAATCCCTGGGTTGAAAAGATCTCCTGGAGAAGGAAATGACAACCCAGTCCAGTATCCTTGCCTGGAGAATTCCATAGACAGAGAGGATCCTGGTAGGCTAAAGTGCAAGAAGTTGCAAAGAGTGAACTAAGACTGAGTCACACACACACACACACACACACACACCAATCCCATGGACAGAGGAACCTGGGTTTGAAAAGATTTGGATATGACTGAATGACTAACACACACACACACAAAGACACACATACAACTGAGTGATGAGCACAGACACACACAAACATACACACACACTCCCTGTTGACTACAAGACAGCCATGTTCACTTAAGTGAGTGGATAAATAAATGCACCCAACACTGTAACACCTAGCTCAGCTTTCATCAGCCCATACCCTCTATTCAAGGAGGCTAAAGTTATCTGCAAATTTGCACTGACATGGGAAAGACAAAATGCTGCTGTGGTTTTTGTTGGGAAGACAGGAAAGGGAAGGCAAGATGTATGTATTCTCTTACCTAGAAAAAACTTGGCAGACTTACCTGGCAGTCTAGTGGTTACAAACCAGCTTCCAGTACAAGGGCTGTGGGCTTGATCCCGAATCAGAAAACCAGGTTTCCATATGCTGAAAAAAAATTTTTTTTAAAACTTTAAAATGTATTTTTACAAAAATCATTTTGGCAACCTAAGGACTGGTTTGTACCAGGAAGCCAGTGATTTTCACTCTGTGCTCAGGTCAGTTCTCCAGTAAGGATACCAGAAGTGCTGGTGCCTAGATGTAAGAATGTGTACCAGGAGTGCTGGTGACCAGATGTTAACAGGAAGCACCTGACAGTGATGCCATGAATCATACAAATGATTTCCACCTCTTAGTCCTTTCTTGGCAGGAAATGGTCCTTGGTGTGAAGTCCCTGAGTCACCTGCATCTTTTTCTTTTTCTCCAGGAGGAATGAGCTGAGCTGGAAGCCACACTCCTGGCATGCCACTAAGTTATCCAATAGACAGTCTGAGCCAGCTGCACCTCTGTTGCCCTACCTAGGTACCTGTCCCTCTCTGCTGGGCCAGTACCAGGCCAGGTAAGTGCACCTTCTGCTATCTTCCACCCCTGGAGGTGGGGGAGTGGGGTCCAGGGAGCTACTATCACTTTCTGGCACACTGCTGACAGCTCTGCCCTGTCATCACCATGTGTTTCTTTCTTTACCATCATTTTGCAGTGTAGTTCATTTATGGTAGTCTTCATTTCACCTGTGCAGCATGATTCCCAATTTTTCTAGATGCTACTCCCATTTAATGGCCTTCAGTATACCTCAGCTGGGAAAGTATCTATCTTGCAATGCAGGAAACTCTAGTTTGATTCTTGTTTCCAGAAGATCCCCTGGGGATGGGAGAGGCTACCCTCTCCAGTGTTTTTGGAATGCAGGAAACCCCAGTTTGATTCCTGGGTTGGGATGATTCTCTGGGGAAGGGACAGACTACCCACTCCAGTGTTCTTTGTCTTCCCTGGTGGTTCAGCTGGTAAAGAATACACCTATAAGGTGGGAGTCCTAGGTTTGATCACTGGCTTGGGAAAATCCCTTGGAGGAGGGCATGTCAACCACCTCTATTATTCTGTTCTGGAGCATCCTCATGGACAGAGAAGCCTGGCAGGCTACTGTCCATGGGATTGCAAAGTGAGAAACAACTTGAGTGACTAAGCACAGCACACACATACTCCATTTTAAGTTATTGTAAAATATTAGCTATGTTCCCTGTGCCATACCATATATCCTTGTAGCATATTTATTTTATGACTTGTGCTTTACTGCCCTACCTCTATCCTGCCTCTCCCTCCTACCCTCTCCCTACTGGTAACCACTACTTCTTTCTGTATTGTCAGGGGACGTCCAACTTTAAGGGATCCAATATGTTTTCTTCCTTTGTATGCCATTTTTCAAGAACTCTCTGTTCCTTATCAGTTCCTGGAAAACAACAATGAACAGAGCTGCACACAGTTCTCTGAGATCATCAGAAAAAGCACCTGCTTGGATTCCCTTCAGTGACTGCTGTCAGTGACTCTCTTCAGTGATCTTTTACTTAACAGATTATCCATTTTGTTGCAACTGGTGGAATTTCAATCTTTTTAATGGCTGAGTAACCTGTGAAGAAAGCTGAGCACCAAAGAGTTGATGGGCTAGAAACTGTGGTGCTGGAGAAGACTCTTGCAAGTCCCTTGGACAGCAAGGAGATCCAATCAATCCATCCTAATGGAGGGCAGTCCTGGGTTTTCATGGGAAGGACTGATGTTGAGGCTGAAACTCCAATACTTTGGCCACCAGATGTGAAGAGTTGACTCATTAGAAATGACCCTGATGCTGAGAGAGATTGGCGGCAGGAGGAGAAGGGGACGACAGAGGATGAGATGGCTGGATGGCATCATCGACTACATGCACATGAGTTTGGGTGAACTCTGGGAGCTGGTGATGAACAGGGAGGCCTGGTGTGCTGCAACTCATAGGGTTGCAAAGGGTCAGACACGACTGAGCAACTGAATTAAACTGAAGTGAACTGAATCATTTTATTGAAGACATACAAGCATGCATTTGTGCAAATAATGCATCACTGTTTCACTCGAGACTTGGGTCCCCTGTGTCCTTCTCTTCAACTCCAGTCCCCAGGTCCTGGTATATGAACACCATGACACTGTATATCTACAAGTCTGCTTTTGTTTTATCTTTGTTGTTGTTTTATGATTCCACATATAAGTAACATTATGCTGTATGAACTTAAGGTCCATCCATGTTGTTACAAATGGGAAAATTTCATTCTTTTTATGGCTGAGTAGTATTCCATTGGTATGTTTGTGGTCATAATATACTTCTTTGATATATTTATCTGCTGATGGACTTTTAGGTCACTTCCATATGTTGAGTACTGTAAATAATGCTGCTATGAAGATTGGGGTGCATGTTATCTTTTTGAATTAGTGTTCTCATTTTTTTGGAGGATGACTATATATCAAAGAGATAAATTACTGTATCCTGTAGTAACTGTCTTTTTAGCCTTCTAGGAACTTGCATGCTGTTTTCCACAGAGACTGCACCAGTTTACCTTCTCTCCAATAGTGAACTAAGGTTCCCTTTTCTCTGTATCCTCACCAGCTTTTGTTATTTGTTATCTTGCTGATGTCAGACCTTCTGACAGGTGAAGGGTATATACTTCACTGTGGTTTTTATTTGCATTTCTCTGATTTCCAATGCTGAGCATCTTTTCATGTGCCATCTATATGTCTCCTTGGGGAAAATGTCTGTTTAAATCTTCTAACTACTCCTTTTTAATGTATCTTTGGCCATGAGGCATGTGGGATGTTATTTCCTCAACTAAGGATGAAATTCTCCACTCCTGTAGGAGAAGGGTAGAGTCTTAAACACACTTCCAGGGAAGTCCCTTCTTCCCATTTTTTTACTCAGGTATTATTTTTTGGATAGAGTTGGATGACTGTTTATATTTTATATATTAACCCCTCATTGATTGTGTCAAATATTTTGACAATATATTTTCTCTCATTCATTAGGTTAATTATCTTCATTTTTTCGATGGTTTCCTTTCCTCTGAAAAAAAACTTTTATTTTAATTATGTCCCATTTGTGTATTTTTTTAATTTCTTTGCCTTAGAAGGCTGCTGCTGCTGCTGCTAAGTCACTTCAGTTGTGTACGACTCTGTGAGACCCCAGNATTAAACTGAAGTGAACTGAATCATTTTATTGAAGACATACAAGCATGCATTTGTGCAAATAATGCATCACTGTTTCACTCGAGACTTGGGTCCCCTGTGTCCTTCTCTTCAACTCCAGTCCCCAGGTCCTGGTATATGAACACCATGACACTGTATATCTACAAGTCTGCTTTTGTTTTATCTTTGTTGTTGTTTTATGATTCCACATATAAGTAACATTATGCTGTATGAACTTAAGGTCCATCCATGTTGTTACAAATGGGAAAATTTCATTCTTTTTATGGCTGAGTAGTATTCCATTGGTATGTTTGTGGTCATAATATACTTCTTTGATATATTTATCTGCTGATGGACTTTTAGGTCACTTCCATATGTTGAGTACTGTAAATAATGCTGCTATGAAGATTGGGGTGCATGTTATCTTTTTGAATTAGTGTTCTCATTTTTTTGGAGGATGACTATATATCAAAGAGATAAATTACTGTATCCTGTAGTAACTGTCTTTTTAGCCTTCTAGGAACTTGCATGCTGTTTTCCACAGAGACTGCACCAGTTTACCTTCTCTCCAATAGTGAACTAAGGTTCCCTTTTCTCTGTATCCTCACCAGCTTTTGTTATTTGTTATCTTGCTGATGTCAGACCTTCTGACAGGTGAAGGGTATATACTTCACTGTGGTTTTTATTTGCATTTCTCTGATTTCCAATGCTGAGCATCTTTTCATGTGCCATCTATATGTCTCCTTGGGGAAAATGTCTGTTTAAATCTTCTAACTACTCCTTTTTAATGTATCTTTGGCCATGAGGCATGTGGGATGTTATTTCCTCAACTAAGGATGAAATTCTCCACTCCTGTAGGAGAAGGGTAGAGTCTTAAACACACTTCCAGGGAAGTCCCTTCTTCCCATTTTTTTACTCAGGTATTATTTTTTGGATAGAGTTGGATGACTGTTTATATTTTATATATTAACCCCTCATTGATTGTGTCAAATATTTTGACAATATATTTTCTCTCATTCATTAGGTTAATTATCTTCATTTTTTCGATGGTTTCCTTTCCTCTGAAAAAAAACTTTTATTTTAATTATGTCCCATTTGTGTATTTTTTTAATTTCTTTGCCTTAGAAGGCTGCTGCTGCTGCTGCTAAGTCACTTCAGTTGTGTACGACTCTGTGAGACCCCAGAGACAGCAGCCCACCAGGCTCCCCCGTCCCTGGGATTCTCCAGGCAAGAACATGGGATTTGGTTGCCATTTCCTTCTCTGACGCATGAAAGGAAAAGTTAAAGTGAAGTCATTCAGTCATGTCCAGCTCCTAGCAACCGAATGGATTGTAGCTTACCAGGATCCTCCGTCCATGGGATTTTCCAGACAAGAGTACTGGATGGGGTGCCATCGCCTTGTCTGCAGGCAGATCCCCCAAAACACTGCTACAGTTTATACCAAGGGTGTTCTGGCTACATTTTGCTCTGAGAGTTTTATGGTTTCTGGTCTTAAACCTGTCTTCAATCGATTTTCATATATATTTTAATACCATGTTAGAGAATGTTCTAGATCTACTCTTTTGCATGTTGCGATCCAGTTTTCCCAGCATGACTTATTGAAGAGGTTGTCTTTTCTCCACTGTATATCCTTGCCTCTGTCGTAGAGTAGTTGACAATAAGTGTGTGGTTTTATTTCAGGGCACTCTAGTCTCTTTCCTGATGTATGTGTCTGTTTTTGTACCACTACCATTCTATTTTGATGACCATAGCTTTGTAGAGTAGTCAGATACCTCTTTCTCTATTCTTCTTTCCCAAGATTGTTTTGGCTCTTCATGGTCATTGATGTTACTATGCAAATTTTAGAATTGATTTGTTCTAATTTTGTGAAAAATGCCATTGATATTTTGATAGGGATAACTTTGAATAAGTAGATTGTTTTGAGCGATATGGTAGTTTCAGTCAATTCAGAAACAATATACTTTCAGTCCATGGTATACATTTCCATTCTGTGTATGGCATTTTCAGTTTCTTTCATCAATGTCTTACAGTTTTTTGTTTATAGGTCTTTTGCCTCCTTGGTTAGATTTTTTTTTTTTTTTTGGCCTAGGTATGTGTGTATATATGTATTATTTTTGTTATTTTTGTCCACACTGGGAGGCACATGAGATCTTGGTTTTCCAACCAAGGTTCAAATTCCCACCCACTGCAGTGAAAACCAAGAGTCTTAAGCTCTGAACCACCAAGGAAGTCCTGGTATTTAATTATTTGTAATGTAGTTGTAAATTGTAGTTTCCTCAGTTCCTCTGTCTGATTGTTCACACATTTCATGTTTCCTGCAACTTGACCAAATTCACTGATGTGTTGTAGGAGTTTTTTGGTACATCTTTAGGATTTTCTATGTATACTATTATGTCATCTGCAAACAGAGACAGGTTTACTCCTTTCTTTCCAGCTTGAATTCCTTTTATTTCTTTCTCTTTGATTGCTGTGGCTAGTTCCAAAACTTTGTTGAATAAAAGTGATGAGAGTGGGCAACCTTGCCTTGTTCCTGAAATTCTTTCAGTTTTCACTGTTGAGTATACTCTTTGCTGTGGCTTTTGCATATGTGGCCTTCATTAATTTGAGGTATGTCCCCTGGATATCCACATGTTTGAGTTTTTATCAAGATAGATGCTGAATTTTATCAAAAGCTTGTTATGTGTCTCTTGAGATGATCATATGGTTTTTACTCTTCAGTTTGTTAATGTTGTGTATCACATTGGTTAATTTGCAGATGTTGAAATATTCTTGGTATATCCTGGGATAAATTTCACTCATCATGGTATGGTGTTTGTTCCTTTTAATGTATTTTTTATTCAGTTTGCTAATATTTTATTGAAGACTTTTCATCTATGTCCATCAGTGATACTAGCCTATAATTTTGTGTGTGTGTGTGTGTGTGTGTGTGTGTGTGTGTGTGTGTATGTGTGTGTGATATCTCTTTCTGGTCTTGGTATCATAGTGATGCTGGCTACATAGAACGAGTTCAGAAGCATTCCTTCCTTTCCAATTTTTGCAATAATTTGAAATGCAAAGGTGTAAACTCTTCTCTGAAAGTTTGGTAGACTTCACATTTGAAGCCTTCTGGTCCTAGAGTTTTATTTGATGGAAGGTTTTTGGTTTCTTTGTTTGTTTGTTTTTAGATTGCACTTGTTGCTGCTAGTTTGTTCATAATTGCTACTTTCTAATTTGATCTTAGGAAATTGTACATTTCTATAAAATTTTCCATTTCTTCTAGATTGTCTATTTTAGTAGCATGTAGTTGATATAATTATCTCATAAGATCCTTTGTGTTTCTGTGGTATCAGTTATAATTTCTTTCATTTCTGACTTTAGTGATTTTGAGGTCCTCTTGTTTCTTGATGAGTCTGGCTAAAAGTTTATCAATTTTTTTCATCTTTTTAAAAAGTCAGGTTTTTAGCTTGAACTTTCTTAATGTATTTTTTAGTCTATATTTCATTTATTTCTGCTCTACTTTTCATGATTTTTTTTTCTTCTACTATCTTTGGAATTTATGTGTTGCTTTCTCTAATCCCTTTAGATATAGTGTTAGAATATTTGAGTGTTTTGTTTGTTTCCTAAGATAAACTTGCATTGCTGTAAACTTCCCTCTCAGAACTGCTTTTTCTGCATCCTGTAGATTTTGGGTTATTATGTTTTATATTGTGCCTTTCTTGACTTCAGAATTAAGTTTATTTTCTAATAAGAAAGATAGATAGATAGATAGATAGATAGATAGATAGATAGATAGATAGATCATTACTGGAATGATTGTAATGTCTTTCACTGAGTAGGCAGATGTATAGTACTGAAACATAATACTGAAAAAAATAAATAAAACACCAGCAGAAAGAAGGGGCAAGTGTTTGTTCTCAATTATGCTGTCAAATGATAAGTCAATTTTAGTCAAATCCGTTTGAACCAGCTGAGTGAGATGGCTGTGCACATCACCACCCTTCTTTAGAGATTTTTATGTGCAAATTAGAAGGCAGTAGTCATTTATGTGTTGAGAGGGTGTATCTTGCCAAGTCTCCCCAGAAAATTCTGTCCTACACCAGCACCCTCTCTCCCAGGTTATTTTGTGGAGGTACAGGGGAAACCAGAGGCCTTCACAGCCCATGTGACAGGCTTGGGACAAGGCTTGGGGGCCTGGTGGTTTCTTGATGACTGTGAGACAGAGGGCCTGAGAATTGTGAGTTGGTAGAAGGGGGAGGGCTGGTCAACCTGGCTTACCTGGAGCCCACATTTCAGGGTCAGAAGGGCAAATGCCACCCCCAGACAGCATCATGTGAGTGTTGGCTTGGAGATGCTTCTGCTGGCCACAGGGAGTTGATCAGTCACCTAGGGTTAGTGGCCAGAGTCCTCACTAGTCTACTAGAAGGAAAATGGTAACAGCTAGAGTTGTGCCTATGAGGTGTGTGCACAAGTGCATGTATGAGTGTGTATGTGTATTTGTTTGTATACATATGTGAGTGTGTGCTCATGTGGGCATATGCATGATATGCTTGACTGTATGTGTCTGTGTGTATATTCAGAACTAACATAACTCTCTCAAAGTCAATTTTTGCGTGTGCTGTAAAGGAAAATGCACCTTAAATACAATATTCCTGGGACGTCCCTGGTGGTCCAGTGGCTAGAGTTCCACGCTCCAAGATCAACAGGTTTGATTCCTGGTTGGGGAAACATGCCATAACTAAGACTTGGCATGGTACACCTAAGGCGCCCATCAGAAGCCACTAAGACATGGCCCAGCTAAATAAAAAAGTATAATATTACCTATTTACAGCCATTAGAGATTATAGTATTTAAAGCCTAGGATATTTTTTAAAAACTCAGGTTATCATCCCAGTGGTAACACTTAAGTAAAAAGTGGTCCTTGGAGTGCATTATGGTTGTGACTTCATGTAATAGGATATCCATGAAGCCCACTTGGCTGTTTTTGACTTAAGAAATCCATGTGCCCCATGAAAACCATGCTGAGCTTTATTTCTATATGCTTGGACTTAGAATCTCACAGAAAAAAATTCACTCAAGAAGGTGGGGGACAGGGTGGGGGGAAACATGTTCCATTTCTAACAAAAACAAACAAACAAACAAACAAGGTTTGTCCTCCAAGAACACAGTGTGGAGCCCCAGGTTCATTGCCCTCCTCACGTGACTTTGCCAGCTCACATTCTTGTGTCTTTTCCCAGGTCACACGTTATTCTTTCTCATCTTTCTCCTTCTCACACCTCAAGGAAACGCAGACCCCTGCCACTACCTTGAAGCATGAATGTTCCAGGCTTATTGAGCTTTAATGAAATAGCCATATATATCTGGATAAACAATTTCGCCTCTGAGTGCTTTAAATGTGGAATATTACCCTATCCATAAAAAAAAAAGAAGAAGAAGAAGAAGAAGAAGTGGATATCTTAGTCTTCATTTCAGTTCAGTCGCTCAGTCGTGTCTGATTCTTTCAACCCCATGAATCACAGGATGCCAGGCCTCCCTGTCCATCACCATCTCCCGGAGTTCACCCAGACTCACGTCCGTACAGTCCATGATGGCATCCAGCCATCTCATCCTCTGTCGTCCCCTTCTCCTTCTGCCCCCAATCCCTCCCAGCATCAGAGTCTTTTTCAGTGAGTCAACTCTTCTCATGAGGTGGCCAAAGTACTGGAGTTTCAGCTTTAGCATCATTCCTTCCAAAGAAATCGCAGGATTGATCTACTTCAGAATGGACTGGTTGGATCTCCTTGCAGTCCAAGGTACTCTTAAGAGGCTTCTCCAACACCACAGTTCAAAAGCATCAATTCTTCAGCGCTCAGCCTTCTTCCAAGTCCAACTCTCATATCCACACATGACCACAAGAAAAATCATAGCCTCAACTACATGGACCGTAGTCGGCAGAGTACTATCTCTGCTTTTGAATATACTATCTAGGTTGGTCACAACTTTTCTTCCAAGGAGTAAGCATCTTTTAATTTCATGGCTGCAGTCACCATCTGCAGTGATTTTGGAGCTCCAAAAAATAAACTGTAACACTGCTTCCACTCTTTCCCCATTTATTTCCCATGAAGTGATGGGACCAGACGCCATGATCTTCGTTTTCTGAATGTTGAGCTTTAAGCCAATTTTTTGCTCTCCTCTTTCAACTTCATCAAGAGGCTTTTTAGCTCCTCTTCACTTTCTGCCATAAGGGTGGTGTCATCTGCATATCTGAGGTTATTGATGTTTCTCCCGGCAATCTTGATTCCAGCTTTTGTTTCTTCCAGTCCAGCATTTCTCATAATACTAATCATCATCTGAGCTTTCAGTGAGTGGCAATATTTTTGCAATGGTAACATGAAAGACCACAAATCACCATGAGAAATAATAATGAAAAAATTTTATATACTGCAATCGTTTTTAAAATGTGGCAAGAGTGAACAGTATTGGTGAAAGTGGAACCTGTAGGGTTGCTTGATGAATAATTACCACAAACCTTCAATTTGGGGAGCAGGCAGAAAGCACTATCAGTAAAATAAAGAATGCCTCTAATTTAATATTTGGGCTTGCAAATACAGTCTTATCTCTGAACTCGCCTTTTTAAGTTGAAGATCTTTTTCTTTTGATGACTTTCCTCATGCTAGAAGTTCATAGCACAAATTATTTCATGCACTAAACTAGAAGCTTTCAAATTCATTCTGCAAGGGTCCAGATACACTTCCTAGCTGTTGGGCAGGTGTCTTTGGCAGCTGCTCAGTTCTTTACTTGGAGCTGATATACAGCCATGACCATGTTCCCCTCAAAGTCCATATTAATGAGCACCGAAATTTGAATTTCTGATAGTTTTTATGGGTTATGAGAAACTCTTTGAATTCCACCCTCTCCCCAAATAGAAAATCTAAAAGCCATCCTTAGATTTGTGGGCTGCAGTTTGCTATCCAGGATACTTTTGCACAATGTTGACTTCTGCCCAGCCTGTGGGTGTTGCCTCCAGAAATATACTGTAGCACTGAAGGTTTTCTGTTTGGGAAAAGGCATCCAGTGAGTAGGACTTGACCCTTTCAGCCTGCCTCAGTGAACCTACTCTTTGAAATATGAAGAAGTAGATGCAGTGCTCTCACCTTCCCTGAGCTTTACTTCAGTGATGCAGGTGGTAAATAATCTACTACAAATGCAAGAGATGCAGGCTTAATCTCTGGGTTGGGAAGATCTGCTGAAGAAGAATGTGGAAAACTGCTCCAGTATTCTTGCCTGGACAGTCCATGGACAGAGCAGCCTGCTAGGCTATGATACATGGGGTTGACGAGAGTCAGACAGGACTGAGAACTAATGCCCTCTAAGTACTGATCTGTTAACCAGAACATGATAATGAAAACTGGGTTTTGTTGTATTTAGTACGGTCCCAGAAGAGTATCAATTTTATTATTCAATGTAAATCAAATTGAGAACAGTTTGAAACACTTTTTTTTTTAAGTATATATTGGAGTATAGCCAATTGGGCTTCCCTTGTTGCTTTCCCTGGTAAAGCGTTTGTCTGCAATGTGGGAGATGCAGATTTGATCCCTGGGTGGGGAAGATCCCCTGGAGAAGGAAATGGCAATACACTCCAGTACTCTTGCCTGGAAAACCCCATGGATGGGGGAGCCTGATGGTCTGCAGTCCAGAGGTCCCAGAGTCGGACACCACTGAGAAACTTCACGTTCACTATAGCTAATTAGCAATGTGATTGTTTCCGGTGGGCAGCGAAGGTACTCAGCCCTACATATATATGTATCCATTCTCCCCCCAACTCTCCAAATTGAGAGTGTGTGGGACTCTTTGTAACCCATGTGCTGTTAACAGCCTGCCAGACTCCTCTGGACATGGGGTTCTCCAGACAAGACTACTGGAGTAGGTTGACATACACTCCTCTGGGAGAATCTTCCCAACCCCAAGGTTCAAATCCACATCTCCTGTATTCCAGGTGGATTCTTTATACCACTGTGCCACTGAGGAGGCCGAACTGCTTTCTGGCTGGGGTTCCTAGGAAGACAGGTGATTGCTTGAGTTGAAATGATTCTAGGTCTGCTGGAGCAGAACCCCACAGTGTCTGCTTGCCTCCAGCCTTTTTCTCATGAGAGTGAGAACCTCACCTGTCATGTTCTCAAAGCCAGAACCCATTTTTTTAGGAAGTTTGGCAAGGGATCTCCAACCTCAGCTGTCATGGAAAATAACATTCTGCTCCCTGCATGGTCTGCTCTCCTGCCGTGGCAACCTGGGGACCTTGACAGCCGGGTGTAGCAGTTTGCTGGACTGCTATAACAAACTGCCTTGTACTGGGCAGCATTTGCAACAGGCACTTTCTCCATGACTTGTTAGTACCCACCTCCCTGTGTCCAGAGCTGGCTGGCTGTGCATGTCTCTATGCTAATCTTGAGAAGAAACCCAATTGAATTAGATGAGGGTCCACACTGTTACCTCAGTTCATATGAATCAACTCTCTAAAAGAGCCTTATTGCATCACTTTCTGAGGTCCTGATTGGGGGCAGTGAGAGCTTCAGTATCTGAAGCATGGATCAGAGTTAGCTCATCACACTAGGAGGGATGTCTCTGCTTCTCCTTAAAGTTTAGTTTGATTACTGCATGCACGCTGTCAGGAAGGAAGTGTCCTTTCATCATTCACCTCCCCAATTCACATCTGATGTTCTAGCATTTAAAATAAATTAAGATACGTTTCTCTTTCAAGTTTTGTTTCCTCAGGGTATATGCCTATGAGTTGGATGGCTGGGACAGATGGTGGTTTTATTCTTTTTTAAGGAATCTCCATGCTGTCTTTCATATTATACAGAGGGAAATAAGTCAGAAAGAGAAAGATAAATATCATATTCTAACACATTAAAAAAATGGTACTGAAAATTTTATTTACAGGACACAATGGAGAAACAGGCATAGGGAATAGACTTATGGACATGGAAGATGAGAGAAGAGGGTAAGATGTATGGAGAGAGTAACGTGGAAACTTACTTTACCATATGTCAAATAGATAGCCAATGAGAATTTGTTATATGGCTCAGGAAACTCAAGTAGGTCAGAGTTTCCAGCCCCAAAGGACCTCCCAGCATAGGAAGGAAGGAAAGACACCCATGCTTACAACTGGGGCAATGATGCATAATTGTCAATTTGTGAAATGTTATGTTCTCAGAAAAAACTAAGCAACTAACACCCTCTGATTGTGTGTCTGTTAACCAGAACATTATCATGAAAACTGGTTTCTGTCGTATTTGACATTTTATACTTTTTTTGTATTTGATAGAGGGGCTCTATGTCAACCTAGAGGGTGGGATGGTGAGGGAGATGGGAGGAAGGTTCAAAAGGGTGGTGATATATATATATAGCTGATTTATGTTGAAGTCTTTTTTTTTTAATAAATGATTTATTTTAATTGGAGGCTAATTACTTTACAATATTGTGGTGTTTTTCACCATACATTGTCATGAATCATCCACAGATTTACATGTGTTCCCCTTCCTGAACCCCCTTCCCACCTCCCTCCATATACCATCCATCTGGGTCATCCCAGTGCAGCATTCCTGAGCACCCTGTCTCATGCATCAAACCTGGACTGTTGATCTGTTTCACATATGATAATATACATGTTTAAATACTGTTCTCTCCGGTCATCACACCCTCACCCTCTCCCAGAGAATCCAAGAGTGTTCGATATATCTGTGTCCTTTTGCTGTCCCACATATAGGGTCATTGTTACCATCCTTCTAAATTTCCTATATATGCACTAGTATACTGTATCAATGTATTCTCTCTGATTTACTTCACTCTGTAAAATAAGCTCCAGTTTCATCCATCTCATTAGAACTGATTCAAATGTATTATTTTCAAGAGATGAGTAATATTCCACTGTGTATATATATACCACAGCTTTCTTATCCATTTATCTGTCGATGGACATCTAGGTTACTTCCATGCCCTGGCTATTGTAAACAGTGATGTGATGACCATTGGGGTACACGTGTCACTTTCAGTTCTGGATTCCTTTGTGTGTTTGCCCAACGGTGGAATTGCTGGGTCATATGGCAGTTCTATTTCCAGTTTTTAAAGGCATCTCCACACTGTTCTCCATAATGGCTGACTAGTTTGCATTCCTTCTGTTAAGATTTGACAGAAAACAGCAAAATTCTGTAAAGCAATTGTCCTTCAATACAAAAAATAATTTAAAAAAAAAAAGGATATGGTTCTAAGATGGTCGTGGAAAATAGGACGGGGAGACCACTTTCTTCCTGGCAAATTCATCAAAAAACATTTGGACGCTGAGTAAATTCCACAAAACAACTTCTGAATGCCAGCAGAGGACACCAGGCACCCAGAAAAAGCAGCCCATTGTCTTCAAAAGGAGGCTGGGGATGGGGGAAATTAACAGATAAAAAGAGAGACAAAAGAGGTAGGAGTGGAGCTCTATCCCAGGAATGGAGTCTTAAAAAAGAGAGGCTTCCAAACACCAGAAAACACTGTCAACTGTTGTCTGTGGTGAGCCTTGGAACTGCAGAGGACAACATAACCAAGAGGAAAAATAAGTGAATAATTAAAACCCACAGATTAAGTGTCCAATGGTAACTCCCCAAGCAGAGAAGTAGCACAGATGCCTGAATCCACCATTAGCAAGGAGTGGTTGGCAAGAAGGGTGGGTTGCATTGTTTAGAGTAAGGACTGTGCCTGAATTCGCCAAGGGCAATCTGAGGGCACTAATTTGCCACAGCAAACCAGACTATGGGACAGCTATCCTAACCTACCCACCATCAGGCCTCCTCACAGAACAAAGGACTGAGCAGAGCTAACCTGGCCCATCCCCCTGTATGGTGACAGGCAGGCGAGAGCAGCCAGAGCCTGAAGGCAGCAATCATGGCCCAATAGAGGCATTATCTACCAAACTGCAAGCAGGCTTCATTGCTAACCAACACTCTTTGGGATTCTGGACTGTCAACATCCACCTGAGAAAGTATGCCTCAGAAAACCAAGCACCAGGGACGGGGTAGTTGATAAGTCATAGCAACTGCACTCACCCAACACTTGGTCATCTGAGCTGCTCAAACCTGGGAAGGGTACAAAACACAGGCTCAACCAAGTCTGCGCCTACCGAATCTGAGGACTACTTGAGTACCTGAAGCTGAGCGGCTTAAACCTGGGAAATGCATACACCCCAAAGCTGGCCTCAGATAGTTCCCAGCAGAGCAAACTAGAGCCTAAGCAGTGTAGACAGGTAAAGCATAAACCCCGTGAGCAGGGGAAAACCCAGTGTAGCCAAGACACTGTGAGCATGCGCCAGTATTGTTTGTTTGCAACATCCCACAGCATGACTGAACAAATCAGCCTAAAAAAAGTGTCCACCACCACCCTCTTGTGTCAGGGCAGAAATTAGACACTGAAGAGATCAGCAAACAGAAGATAAAACATAGGGAACCTCCTTGAAAGTGACAAGTTCAATAGATTAAAACCCTGTAATTAGAACCAACTACATAGGAAGGGGACAATAGCTCTTGAGAAATATTAGTCAGATCAGTGAACTATCTGAAAATGAACTGACCCCACACTGCCCATAACAACACGAGAGAATGTCCTAGATATATTTTTAATATTTTTAACTATCATTATTTTTTTTAATTTTTGTATTTTAAGTCCTCTATTACTCCTTTTTCATTTTTATAAACTATAATTACTTTGCAAAAAGAGAAAGAGAGAAAGAGTTATTATATATATATATATATATATATATATACACACTTTGCAAAAAAAGAGACTGTATATATATACT
>SJYW01034574.1:0-15954 GCA_006410735.1 Raphicerus campestris | reverse complement strand
AATGAAGGAGCAATATTAAAAAATGAACATAATGATTGTTTAATGATACTAAAACATTTGCAAAATGAGAGAAAAAGTAGGAATCCCTGCCAAGTGTGGCTTCCTTAAGAAAGGATCACAAAAATATAAATAAAGAAGACAAAAATAAAATAATCCTCTGTCAATAGTCCACAAACCATTTCTCTAAATGGTCCGGTAGTAATATTAGGCTCTGGGGGGTATATCTCTATTGCAAGTACTTAACTCTGCCATCTCTATGTGAGAGCCGTCATAAATGAGATGTGAACAAACAGGGATGTCTGAGTTACACAGAAACTTCACTACCAGCGCTGCAAGTTGCTGTGTTTGGCTTCATGTAGGGTTTGCTGACCCCTCTAATAGGTAGATGTTAGCATTTTAGATAATGTAAATGATGGAAAAATTATTTGAGGATGTTGGCTTAGCAGTTTTATAGTTCACATAATTGATATAAGAAAACAGTAGAGAAATTTAGCAGCTTCCCAGATGAAGGGCATAAAAAGTTGAAATTATAATAAATAATATAGCAGGCTGTTTTAACATTCCTTTAGAGGTACATTTTGTTTCTGTCTTGTTAATATGTCTATAAACCATTTTTGTACATTTATTTATGTAATCTTTTTTGTTTCATTCAGAAAAGAACAACCACTGTTGACTTTCTGTGTTTTTAATAATGAATAGTGCAATTACCATATGGTCTTAATTATTCAATAAAAATTTAATATTTATATCACAAGGATTTTCCCTCTAGGAGAAGATTTAGTGACTTTGATAATTTCAAATGAAATATTCCAAGAAAAAGCTATAAAATAATAATGGTCACCTTGTAGATAAGCCATATCTGTTTATCTCAGCTTTAGAATACAGTCAAATCACTGTTAATTCTCTTGTCAGCAAATTTATTTGCTTTAGTAGTTGGCTTCTAAAAATACTATATCTGTAGAGATTTCATTTTTAGAGATTAGTTGAAAAATAGCCATGTTTAACTTACATATGTTAACGTGTGCTACATCTATTGATTACCTAACACTTCAGTCAAATAAGTCAAAAGTCACTTATTCACCATTCCCAATACCACTTTTCACTTTCAGATCTTTATTTCATGATTTTTGTCTATTTTCTCTTAACTTCTTGAACTCCTTAATCCCACCTGCCAATAATTCTTACAGAATGACATAAATGAAGGAGGAAACCTTTGCCTGGCTTTCAAAAATGTCCAGTACTTACACCAATTTCCCTAGACTCTTAGACCTCCTTCAGCAGCCTTCCTCCGGAGTCTCCTTCCTTCCCTTTCTGACCTTTGAAATCCTGTGCATTTTTGTAGGTCTAGGTCAGAGAGCATCTTCGACAAGATTCCCTTCCCTAATGATTGTCGCATGTTCATATTCTATTTCTCTCTGAGAATAAGATTAGTCCCTAGGCTTGCATCTCAGCTGGGAGGAGGCCAAGACCCTGTCCTAGAATCCTGCTGCAGAAGCTGAGTCCCCGGTCACCGCCGAGGAGGGACTGGTAAGCCCTAACTAGGAAACCGCAGAGCCTCCTGTGACCTACCCAACGGTCCATCTGTGGAGTGCAACATCTGGCTAAGAAATCCTTAGATGCCTCAATAAGTTCTTTTTCTAAGAGCTTGCAGTGTTTGGCCTGGTCCTGTGCTTTTGTTTACTGATGTATTGCCAAAGATTTATAGACAGTAGATACCCAGGATAAATTAGGTTTGCATATTAATAGCGATCAAAGCACAACAGGGAGCTGGGTCTGGCTCATCTCCCTTGGAGCTGGACCATTTGGCAGTGATGGATGAACACCGTAATCAAGATCCCCTGGGGCTGGAGCCAAGGAGGAGAAAACAAAGGCTGGTAAAGACGGGCTCTGGTTGGAGCCCAGGTGACTGTCCAGAAGCCTCATGTGTTTTCCTCTCCACAGCCTGACGTTAGGCCTCTCTTCTTCTCTGACTGGAGTTGGAAACTCTCAGCTACAAATAGGCCCTTGCCATTTGCACTTGCCATCTATATCCACAAGGGTTAGATCATGCGCTGTGGCAGCTGCTGACTTTCAACACCTCCTGAAAGGAGTTCGGGGTAGAGGGCAGAAATGAGGCATTCTGTGCTCTAGAAAAAACTGGCAGGAAAGGTCTTCAGGTAGCTGGATATTTTCAGGAGCTGATTTTAAAAGCCCAGTTCTCCTTTTATCTAGGAAACCACTAAAAGCCTTCATGGTGACCAACTGTTCCTTGTGACTAGCAAAACTTCATAAGACTAGTAGAAACCTTCTGGAAAAATATGTGCTTGATTGCATGCAATCCTTCTTCACTAAAATCACATATGTATTGACCTTCCTCTCTATCACCTCTTTGGAACAGTTTCTCAGCTATCTGAAGTGCTATCTCCCAGACTGCAGTATTCATTTTGCCCCTGATAAAACTTAACTTGCAATTCTCATGTTGTGCATTTTTTTTTAAGTTGACAAGGAAATGTCAAACAAAAGTAGTCATCAATTGCTTTGTTAGTGGCCCCTCTCTGGGGAAGTCAGTAAGTTACAGGACTCTGAGACTTGACACCATCACTGACTTTGAGAAGAGTATAAGACAGAGGCAAACTTGTCCAATTCGATATATTTATTGTAGAATAATTCATCCAGGAAAGTTATCTAATAAAATTATAAAACAAGTAGTATCAGGATAATTATCCACCTTACCTAAAGCCATCCTTCCTAGTAATACCTAACAGATATGCATGCATTTTGGGGGGTAAGAGTGGAAGGCCACGGTTCTTAACCACTAGGGGGTCTCTGTAGTGGCTCATTACTTGCCTTGTAGGGATGGACCCTCCCTTTCTCCTCCCTTTCCCTTCTCACCCATGTCCCCTGACAGGTTCTGGGCTCATCACTAGGTTGGGCCATGTGTGAGAGCTCTCCTCAAATTAAGATGCAGAGCTTCAGTGTTTAACGTGAAAATATCCAGAGAAGAAAGGGATATATACACCCTTATGGTAGGAACTTCCTTCGAGGCTCAGATGGTAAAAGTATCAGCTTGCAATGCGGGAGACCCAGGTTCAATCCCTGGGTGGGGAAGATCCTCTGGAGAAGGGAATGGCAACCCACTCCAGTATTCTTGCCTGGAAAATCCCAAGGATGGAGGAGGCTCGTGGGCTACAGTCCATTGGATCACAAAGAGTCGGACACAACGGAGCGACTTCACTTTCACAGCAAGGGCAAGGACCATTGTATTATGGAAGCTGACTGAACCTTAATTTATGATGATCTGTTACCATAGATATGTAGATAGTTGTAC
Source organism: Raphicerus campestris (assembly GCA_006410735.1). NCBI lineage: Eukaryota > Metazoa > Chordata > Mammalia > Artiodactyla > Bovidae > Raphicerus > Raphicerus campestris. The sequence goes on along the minus strand of SJYW01034574.1, from coordinate 12,647 downwards.
ATCTTTAATATATGCAAAGTAGGCAATTCTATAGTATTGATTCCCTGTGTGATTAATCACGTCTGGCTCTGATAGTGGCTGTGGTTTTAGTTAGATGGAAATTAGGCAACTCTAATATGCTGATTCCAGAGACGAGCAATGGACTTCCCTAGAATCAGGTGGCTTTTATTGGAAATGATAAAGTGTTAAGGCCAGAGCAAAGAGCTGGGATTCTATTTAGTACACACTTGCTCTAAGATGTCAAAACCTGAATCCAGATAGAAGGCTTTACTTCTGGTTACCTCTGCTCCCTCCCCTTCTTTTCAGTGTCCCAGGTTAGCTGTTGATGACTACAAATTTGTGTAGCTTTCTTCTAACATGGAAGCCCCTTGGGAGCTAAGACCACATTTTAATCAATTTTGTGTACTTCTTTGAAGTGTCTTGCATCATTGATGTCTTTTTATTACATGCCTGCTTGAGTATATAAAGTTTAAGCACTTTTCTTTAAAAATGCATTGAAAAACACAGTCAAATTCCCAATTGAAAAAGTTTCCATTGTGATGTTATTTGAAGTAGACACCTCTGTTCACTAGCAAAGCCTAAAATGGATTTCAGGGACTTTGAAAGACATCCAAGTGCTGAAGTTTGCAGCTGCATATCATTATTAGTGTTGGTGGTGTTGTTACATTTTATTTTGTTTTCAGAATTTACTTTGAAAATTCAAAATTATCTAGGTAAATGAAAAATAAAAATATATTAAAAAATAATGAGAATAAGTGTAAAGATAAACCGTAAAATAATCCAAAAATTAAGTGAGCTACTAAGGAAAACATTCAGACATTAGAGTTTAAAACCAACTAAAATCAGGTTTAAAATTAGAGGCAGAGATCCCCTTCTCTGTGCATGAGGAAACAGTTAAGATAGTCTGAAAAATACTCTAACCTGAGTGAAGTGAATTCTGTTAAGGGTGGAAAAGGATGAAAAATAAAGATGAAGGTTAAAAACATTGCCAGTTAACTTTGCTGCATTCCCCCAGAGAGAGATTTGACTTAGGTTGTGTAATTGAATCACAGGGACAGTAATAAACACCTCTCCATCACCTGCTGACTCTAATTAAATATCTTTAGATATATATCCTTATTGAGGAAGTATCATATTCCCATCCAAACCAGGATTTAAGTTTGGTTATCCAAAACAGGAATGTTTCTTGGGGAAAGCATTTCCATCAGGCACAGTGTCAGTTTGGCAAACACTAAGTTGTCTGATAATTTGAGGGAGAAACAGACTCTGTGCCTATTACAATATGGAGAGATTCTTACTTTCTTAGAAGCAGGACGGTCCTCACCTCCCCAGGGACCTGTTTCACGGAGGCGATTCCTCAAGGCAATGCTTGAAGAATAGCAGCTGGTCTGGGACAGTATCTGCTTAACTACTTTATTTTTGCTGAGTGGTGTGTACTAAATAGAGGCAAATGCTGAACAGTCCAAGCTAATAGAAATGATTTTTAGAGTCTGTATAAAGGAAGAGAGGACAGAACATTAATGCAACAAGCCAGGCAAGGAGCTATGCGGAGTACAGAGATGCCTTGTGGGGAATCTGATAGTATTTCTGCTGTGTGCATGAGGGCGTTCTCTTCCCTGCCACCCGTGGAACGTGTGATTAAAAAAAAAAAAAATCTGTATCTAGTTTAATGTTTGTGGAGGGAAGGTATGTGCTGAGTATAGCTTCAAAGTGAGTCCAGTGGAGGGCCTAGGACACCACAGTTGGGTCGCAGGGAAACTACCAACTATCCCATGTACAGAATAGATACCTGATGAGCAGTCCACAGAGAGATATCACAAACAGGTCATGTGGAAATGGTGCAAACAGTGGAAGAACTTGTCTGAGGGGCACATGATAAGCTGATCTTGAGTAGAATTGGGTGGCATCCCAACTCAGGCAAACTTTGAAGGTTGTAAGAAATGGGTGAAAAGCAAACAAGTGTTTTTACCTTTCCAGGCTTAAGAACTGTCACACAAAGTGAGTAAAATGACATCTGTGGGTATCTTTGATCTTTGTTATTCAGAGTTCCACTTTATCACATGGCAGTACAGCGATACTGCAGAACTCAGTTGATCCCCTTACTACACCAGTCCCAGCAACTTCAGCCCAGCTCATGCGGCCAAGTTCTACCCCCCTGCTCCCCAAGCAGATGCCTCTTAGCTGCTTCTCAGGTCAGAGAAAGTACCTGAGGAAGGGGTTCGAGCAGGTCCTAGAAGCTGCCACAGTGGTCTTAAGGGATCAAGGAGCATAGACGTAGTAAGCTCTGGACAGTCACATCCCACTTGCCCCATATATCTCGTGCACTTTGGAAGGGGTGTGGTTGAAGAAAGGAAAGAACAAGGCCCTCTAAAAGGCAGAGCCCAAGGTAGAATTGTCTCTCATGCGGTCTGTGGTTGGAATGAAACTGTGTGGTGTCTCTGACATCCAGGTTATTCTGGAAGCAATATGCAGGGCAGCGTGGAAGGGGCTGAGTTGGCAGGCATAAAGACCAAGGAGCTATTGTAGTGGTCAAAGGGACCTCATTTAGGAAATGGCAATAAAGATAGGAAGGAGTGGAATGACACAAGAGATACTTAGGTGTGGTGTATAAGCTGTTGAACTCAATGACCAACTAAATCCCATAGTAGGAGAGAGAAGTTGGAAACCAGGATGAATCTGAGCTCTCTATGTAGTGAGGCCAGTAAATGGAAATGTTGGGTTAATTTAGAAATCTCAGTGATGTACTATGCTGTCTCAGACATTAAAGAAGTCCAAAATGAAAATCTGGAGTATGATTATAATTTCATAACTTGCTTTTGGTTGAATATAATGAGAACTGCCATTGTTTTTCATGATTTGACTAAGGAATATATTCTTTGAAACACATGTTTTATATATATATATTTATAAATATATATATATTTATAAATATTTTATAAAATATATATATAAATCTAAAAGATTTATATATATATCTAAAAGATTTATATATATATATATAAATCTAAAAGAGACAATTGTATAATTTACTATGATTTGGATATTTTTGAATCCCATCAAAGCGTAAGCAGTTACACTTACTCAAAATACTATTACTTTAAAGTAACAAGGCTAAATTCCTTTTATTTAGTTTTCATTTAGTTCACTGTGTGAATATTTTCTTGAACCCCTCTTGACCTCTTAAAACATAGATGACATTCTTTCAAGTTGAAATATGTCCAGTCTGATCAGGACTCTATGAAATAAAAGTGAATTGTGTTTAAACAAGGCCTATGATGATAACTACTGAATTGGAAAGAAATTGTTTAATTATTTATGTAAATTTAATTATGCCAGTTGAAGTAGAAGCTTGTCATAAATATTAGTCAAACAGAAGATAGTTCTTTGAATGGCATTGCCTCTAATAAAGCAACATAAACAGACGAAACTAATTAGGAACTGAAATGCATAGGCTGTGAACTTAACATGAAATTTTCAGTTATGATATAACTTGATAGTTTATTATTCTGCTGTTATTAAAATAAACCCTCCTTATAGCACTTATAATGTTGGACTCCTACAGATTACATTATAATGAGGGTGTGATGCATTTTGATTGAGTTACCACAAGGGAGAAATTTAATTTAATTAAAATGGTCTTCATTAAAGTATTGCATTCAAGTGAAGTAATTACATGGCATATACAGTATGGAAGAAATCCTGCTGTTTAAAAGGGAGAAAATTCACAATAGGCCAGCCATGATATTATTAAAGAGCACCTTTCTAAATAATTAACCTCTGACTTTACCATAAGGATATAGCAGACAGATGAACCTTGCTTCATGCTCTGGGTTTTTAAAATACATAGCATCTTACATGTATAAACCTATGTAGAATTTATACATATAAATATCTATATATACATATATAGGTATAGTTACATATATGCACAAACTACTATATGTAAAACTGAAAAATATATCTTAATAATTATACTCAAGCAATTAATGTTACAACATACATATACCTATTATAAAATGTTTGAAACATGTTCTCTGCATAGCCAACAGTTATTAAATATATTTGTAATTTTTAGGTAGTTTATTCATATATTAAAAGATTTAAAAATGTAGGGGGTGGGTGGGTAAATAAGTATTTTAAAATGTTAAGTTGTGGAAAAATTGCTATGGATATTACAGTAGCCTAATAATAAATTTCCCAAGTTAATAATATTTTACATAGAAAGGTAAGAAAACCTGACTTTAGATATTCAAGAGCATAGAGTAAATGATGACTTGAGTTATTACTACATTTTCCTTTAGATTCTCAAAAAAAGTGAAATGAAGCCCATGAAAATTTTATTTCTAAATGAATCTGTTGGTTAACTGATTGCTGAATTGGGTTTCTATATCAAAATTGGCAAACTATAGCATTTTGTTTGCCTTCTTTTATCTCTTGCTCCCTTTGTGAATTCTTCCTTGTTTCTTTAGGCACCCTCTTGACTTATGGAATCTCCTTTCCTGGATCTTTCCCCACTATTCAAAGAGCCCTATATTGGTTCTTTGCCTGATATATCTGTATTCATTCATTAATATAGTGAGCAAAATTAAAGTTTAAGAGTTTGAGTTTAAAACTCAGGTGAATGATGTTGCAGCAGCTCTTGAAGTTTTACCGAATAACAGTTTTTTTTTTTTTTCTTTAAAATTGGCACATGTGCTTGACCTGTCCTCGGCTGGCATAAATTTAAGAGAATATTATGATTCTCCACGTTCACTCATGTCTGTTTCCACTGTTACGTCTACATGAATGATCTTCAAACCTCTTCTCTTCTAACTAGGATCCAGAGCATAGTTCTACAGACTTTCTTACTATTGCTAGTCAAAAATATACAGTAGCCATGTTAAACATGGCTTAAATCTAGTATCTCCTCCTCTCACAAATGTCACATTTTCCCTCTGGGCTTCTTTCTTGTTCAATGAAATCATTATTTACCTGGAAAACCAAACTAGAACCTTAGTTTTCTGTCTACCATCAAATTGTTAATCAAATGGCCTTCATAGTGNCATAAACAGACGAAACTAATTAGGAACTGAAATGCATAGGCTGTGAACTTAACATGAAATTTTCAGTTATGATATAACTTGATAGTTTATTATTCTGCTGTTATTAAAATAAACCCTCCTTATAGCACTTATAATGTTGGACTCCTACAGATTACATTATAATGAGGGTGTGATGCATTTTGATTGAGTTACCACAAGGGAGAAATTTAATTTAATTAAAATGGTCTTCATTAAAGTATTGCATTCAAGTGAAGTAATTACATGGCATATACAGTATGGAAGAAATCCTGCTGTTTAAAAGGGAGAAAATTCACAATAGGCCAGCCATGATATTATTAAAGAGCACCTTTCTAAATAATTAACCTCTGACTTTACCATAAGGATATAGCAGACAGATGAACCTTGCTTCATGCTCTGGGTTTTTAAAATACATAGCATCTTACATGTATAAACCTATGTAGAATTTATACATATAAATATCTATATATACACATATAGGTATAGTTACATATATGCACAAACTACTATATGTAAAACTGAAAAATATATCTTAATAATTATACTCAAGCAATTAATGTTACAACATACATATACCTATTATAAAATGTTTGAAACATGTTCTCTGCATAGCCAACAGTTATTAAATATATTTGTAATTTTTAGGTAGTTTATTCATATATTAAAAGATGTAAAAATGTAGGGGGTGGGTGGGTAAATAGGTATTTTAAAATGTTAAGTTGTGGAAAAATTGCTATGGATATTACAGTAGGCTAATAATAAATTTCCCAAGTTAATAATATTTTACATAGAAAGGTAAGAAAACCTGACTTTAGATATTCAAGAGCATGGAGTAAATGATGACTTGAGTTATTACTACATTTTCCTTTAGATTCTCAAAAGTAGTGAAATGAAGCCCATGAAAATTTTATTTCTAAATGAATCTGTTGGTTAACTGATTGCTGAATTGGGTTTCTATATCAAAATTGGCAAACTATAGCATTTTGTTTGCCTTCTTTTATCTCTTGCTCCCTTTGTGAATTCTTCCTTGTTTCTTTAGGTACCCTCTTGACTTATGGAATCTCCTTTCCTGGATCTTTCCCCACTATTCGAAGAGCCCTATATTGGTTCTTTGCCTGATATAACTTTATTCATTCATTAATATAGTGAGCAAAATTAAAGTTTAAGAGTTTGAGTTTAAAACTCAGGTGAATGATGTTGCAGCAGCTCTTGAAGTTTTACCGAGTAACAGTTTTTTTTTTTTTTTTCTTTAAAATTGGCACATGTGCTTGACCTATCCTCGGCTGGCATAAATTTAAGAAAATATTATGATTCTCCACGTTCACTCATGTCTGTTTCCACTGTTAGGTTTACATGAATGATCTTCAAACCTCTTCTCTTCTAACTAGGATCCAGAGCATAGTTCTACAAACTTTCTTGCTATTGCTAGTCAAAAATATACAGTAGCCATGTTAAACATGGCTTAAATCTAGTATCTCCTCCTTTCACAAATGTCACATTTTCCCTCTGGGCTTCTTTCTTGTTCAATAAAATCATTATTTACCTGGTAAACCAAACTAGAACCTTAGTTTTCTGTCTACCATCAAATTGTTAAGCAAATGGCCTTCATAGTGCCTATCAGTGGGTAAATGAATCTGTTTGTACCTTATACTTGTTTTTTTTTTTTTTTTCCCCTCTTTTTCCTTTCTATACCTTTCCATCCCCATTAATGGTGCCTGACCCTAGGCTTTTGGCATCTACTGTAAGGACTGCTGATGACACCAGCATCCTGAATGAGCAGCTGGTGCATCTGCACAGGGCCTCGTGCACAGAAAGCCCTGCATTTGGCTTTAATGCTGAGATCCTGTCTTAAAATTCTTTATTTCATCTTGAGTTTGTGTTTCATGGTGAAGTCTGAAGAGATAATGGAGCACAGGCAAAGTAATTTAAAAAAAAAACAATTATGACTTATCAAAAGGAAAACTGAAGGAAAAAGTTACACTTTAGTGCATTTCAAGGCACTTTTATCCTGTTTTTTGAGCAAGACGCCCTGCCTTCTCAGCTTGTACTGAGCTCTTGGTGTAGTTCACCCTGACCCGGATAGCATGTCACTCCTTGCCTCCTTTCTGGCCTCCCAGCTCCTTGGTCCATGCGTACATTCACTCTCACATCAAAGGCAGCAGCCTCATGAACTGTGCACGCCAGCCTCTGCCCACCTGCTCAACACTGTTAGACATCACTCCTCTGCTTACAGCAGGCAATTCCTTTTTTCTCAGGTCATCTGTAGTTTGATCTCTGGTAGCCTTGGCCTGCAGTGGCTTGAAGCACGATTTCGGTTCCCCAGCTAGAGACTGAAGTTAGGCTTCTGCAGTTAAGCTCCAAATCCTAGCCACCAGGCCAGTAGGGAAAATGGCCAGTGACGAGACCATGGTCCCTTAGCTTCACAGAAATGAATTCCCACAAAAAGAAGGTAATCAAATAAATAAAGTATTTATTAGGAGGAAAAAAAGTATATGTGGGTAGACAGACGGGACAGACAGAAAAAATTTGCTCCCTTGCGGTTGTTTTAATCACTTATATAGAGCATTTCTTCCAGGTTTCCTTTTGGCCAGTCATCTTATTTGCCTGGTTCTGAGACTTCACTGGTGGCTCAGACGGTAAAGCGTCTGTCTACAATGCGGGAGACCCAGATTCGATCCCTGAGTCGGGAAGATCCGCTGGATGGCAATCCACTCCAGTGCTATTGCATGGAAAATCCCATGGACAGAGGAGCCTGATAGGTTACAGTACATGGGGTCGCAAAGAGTCGGACACGACTGAGAGACTTCACTTTCACTTTTCTGAGTCTGTATTTGGCTTATCTCAGGGTCCTCCCCCATGTGTGTTCAGCTCTTAGCCAAAGATGGATTCTAGCCAAAAGGCCTGTGGGTAAGTTGACATCTCCTACTACGGGGTGGCGCCCCCTCCCTTTTGACCTCCGAGAAATTTCTCCACTTGTATAGTTGGGAAGGTCTCCTTGACCTCAAGAATGAGAAATATGCAATCTCTTATCTGGGCAGGGCTTACCTCCTTTCTGCTGTTGTTTTCATCTTGGACTAACCTTCCACAAGCACAAACTGTAGCTTTTCAGCCTTCATCTGTCTCCTTCCTCGGTTTCTCTCACCATGCCCTTGCTCATCTATTTTTATGACTAGATTTCTATCCCTTTCCTTGAAGCCACCTCTTTCTACCTATTAAAAAAAATCCTCTTTAACCTGGAGCTCCTTGCTAAAATCCTGCTTTCCCACTAGTATATCCAGGGCCTCTTGCATGTTTCTTGCTTTCCTTATATGCCTTCCCTCTGTGGTGCTTATTTAATGACGTGCCTCCCTTGTGTATATATGCCTTAGTCCTCAAATGCAGAATCCGTACATGATAATTACATGTCCAGTTCTAGAAAAATGCTTTACAGTGCAGTGAAGTTAAGTGTAGCTGCGTGGACTCTACTTCATCTTCATTAATAGTTAATGATGTTTCATTGCTGAACAAAGGACGCCCAACACTTTTATATGGCTCAAAAAATACATACCATAGTTAAAATACTGAAAAGACAGAAATAGATTGATTATTTACTGTAAATCCTACTTTCAGTTGTTGCCATAAAATGGCTATGTTGATGATAACATTTCATCTAATGATAGTCTGATTACCCCTTTAAAATACATACTTGTTTTCAAAATGACACAGCTGAAGACTTGAGTGACCCAAAGTTATATAATTCTGTGTAAAAATTCCAACATACCTTTGTGAAAGAGTTGGTTTTAATGTGTCATCTATACGCTTATAAATATTTTAATTTTTATATTGTAAATTATTTTTATATTTAAAAGATAATTATTTTTGATAAGATTTCTCTGAATAACTAGACTCAGAATAATTTTTTTTTGGTACAAGAGATATATTTGCAAAGATTCATTGCTATTACAGCTATTTTGCAGTTAGAAAATAGCCTTGATACATAGGTGCCTATAACATTTCCTAAGAAACATGATATAATATACTTGAGTTTAAAAAGTGCTCGTACTAATACATATTTTCACCAAGTCCTGGTAAAAATGTTTAATCACTTAAAGTCTCCATTTTTAACTTCTTGTTTATGACATAAACATCTGAGGAGTTTTGAAATATGCATGCTTAATTTTCTTGTTGCTTAAACGTGTGTGGCCATCAGGCTCTGGAAGGCAAGCAGAGTGCACGGGAACTGTGTTTTCTCCCTTTGTACAAATTCAAGGATCCCTCCCTTCAGACACCATTTAGACCACAGGAGGCTTAAAAGCTTTTGTGTTTTCTAAAATGTTGTTCGCTACTCAATTTCTTAAAAGTTAGAATTCAAAGTAAGTTATTTCCATTCATCACACAATATTTTCCTTCCAGTATTCCTGGAATAGAGTAGAATGTTTTATAATATAGCACCAGTATTTCAGGTGAAAACTAAAAAATAGGTTGGATTTACAAGTGAGTTTATAGGATAATTGGGGCATTGATAATAATTACATTTTAAGGTATGTGAAGAAAGCAACTTGCTGGTTTGCAGATCACTGTAGTCAGGAGAATGTCATTTGAAACTCTTGAAATTGTGTCAAGTGGATAATTTAGTGGTGTTACCCTTAATTTTCAGGGAGGGTTCAGGACGGTAGTAGAGCTTGCTCAAGCTTAAAGTAGACAGGCTGGAATTCCAACCCAGGTCCTCTGACACAGGGTCCAGCCCTGCCTCCGCCATTGTTCCTCAGGGCTAACAATTACTAGCGATGTTTTCTTCCCTTCTTCTTGTTTTCTTACATAACTGGCTAATTTAGCAGTGCTTCAAGAATTGATTAAAATATGAGAATAAAATCTGGAAGTTTAACATATACTTAAGCTTTCCACAAGTGCCATATCCTTTGTGCATAATAAATGCAGATTTCCTCTCTAAGATTTTTTCAGAAGTGTATTGAAAAGATGCTTTCTGATAATAGTTTTAATTCAGTCTGAAAATACTTTCTTATATCACATTATGAGAGTTATAGTTCTGGCATGTACATTGATAAATATCTTATTTTTAAATCTTGACAAATGAATATCTGGTGCATTTACTGTATCTAGTCTCTAACCTCCGATTCTTCATTTATAAAGAGGAGATTGTAATAACTACAATAAGGAATAAATGTAACAATACATACACATATAATCACAATTCTTGACAATAAATGCTGAGTAAGTCATACTTTTAAAGCCTACTGACTATAGCAGGAAATGATGCCAGCTAACGCAAGAGTCAAGATCTAATAAACACCATACTGTGCTCATGCTTGGTTGCATCCAACTCTTCTCAACCCTTTGGATTGTAGTCCACCAGGCTGCTATGTCCGTGGGATTTCCCAGGCAAGGATATTGGAATGGGTTGCCATTTCCTCCTCAAAGGGGTCTTCCAGGGATCAAATCTGCATCTCCTCCATTTCGTGCATCGCATCAGCCATTGGGGAAGCCTTTATTGGATGATTCAAATAGATGATTTATTTAATCTTCAGTGCACACTGTTTTGTATCTGACTTCCCATTTCTTTTTAAAACCTCTATTCAAATCAACTTACCAAGTGTAACTTGAAAGTCAAATTCTATGTGAATTGCACACAACTTTTAGCTATGTGAACCAAACTGGCTCAGAGGTTAAAGGGTCTGCCTGCAGTGCAGGAGACCAGGGTTTGATCCCTGGGTCAGGAAGATTCCCTGGAGAAGGAAGAAGCAACCCACTCCAGTATTCTTGCCTGGAGAATCCCATGGAGGGAGGAGCCTGGTAGGCTACAGTCCACAGGGTTGCCAAGAGTCAGACATGACTGAGCTACTTCACTTTCACTTTTACCAAAAAGCTTATATTATGGGAATTAGTATCAATATATATGAAAAGGATGTTCTTTCATACACTGTTAATCTATTGTCAAATTATTTTTATGGGTATTATGTCTTAAAATGATATACATTAGTGTAATGGCACTTGAAAATCAGTAATACCAAGAATTCTGTAAGTTTTAGAACCTTCTGGTAAACTGACATTTAATTTCTTTGAACTTTCTTAGTATTTTACCCACACTAAATAATTCATATTAATAAAATGAATATTCTTTTAAAAATAAATTTCCATATCTAACTGCATATTCTACAACATTCTTGAAAATTTTTAATTTTCTAGCTCAAAATGCTATTCATTCTTGTCTAATTACCTTTGGCTAATTAGCTGTGATCTTAATTCTTTGCTCACTGAGTATATACATTGCAACTTGAGATAACTTGTTACATTTTTGCTCAATAAGTTAAAAAGCAAAGGTGAATGTTTTAATGAAGGATCAGGATCTTTCTGTATACTCATTTCTTGTCTATCAAGAAAGTGAAATTATGTATACCTTTCTAATTACCTTTTTTGTAGCTGTGCGAACATGTTTCCTGTTTACTGGTCAGAAATAACCCTTAAAACCACTAAAAAAATTATTCTACAAATCCAACTTTGAGAGGAAAATGTGGTCCTTTTTCTTTCAGTGTTTTTTTGATAATTTCAGTGTTTTTGATAATTTCTTCTCTTTCAAATAACCTGAATTTATGAATGATTGTATCTTCTGAGCTGAACTTGCTCAGATACACCTTTCTGCCCACCTCTCTCTAATGTTGAAGAGTCTGTAGTAGAAATCACCTAAAATTTGTTGGTTCTTAGAGTATTTCTTTTCCCTAGAGTCTGATCTAGCATACCTTCTTAAACTTCTTAATGTCACCTATGTCTCAACACCCAAGATCGAACTCTTCTATGAACTGATTTGTATATTTAATAGAGAGGTATAGAGCAAAAGCAACTTGTATATCCATTGGACTGCCTCTAAGAACCTGAGAGAAGGAAAGCTCATATTTTTTAATGAAGCATAGGTGATTTAAACCTATTGATAAATATAGGTGGCAATTTTTGTACAGCAAAGTGATTCAGTAATACATGTACATATATAGTCTTTTGCATATTATTTCCCATTATGGTTTATTACAGATATTGAATATAGTTCTCTATGTCATATTTCTCTTTATATAGCACAGTCCTATCTTTTAACCAGAATCTCCAGAACATCCTTGTCCATAATTTATTAACCATATGGGCAGCTATGTTATTACTGATTCTTTTTCTAAATCATAGTAGCTCAAATTAATCTTTTGGATTTTGGTGTCTTTTAAAATGAGAATTTTTTCTCATTAATTCCATTACATTTCTCATCATTTCATAAATACCTCATAATTCCTTTAAAATAAATGTGTAATGGAGGAGACCCATGCATTCCCATATAATTCAAATGCATGTTTTCTACTGCATTTAACATGGGGTCTTTTTTACTGATTGCAGCTCAGTCGGTAAAGACTCTGCCTGCAATGCAGGAGACCCAGGTTCGATTTGGGAAGATCCCCTAGAGAAAAAAATGGTCACTGCCTCCAGTTATTCTTGCCTGGAGAATCCCATGAACAGAGGTGCCTGGAAGGCTATAGAGTCCATGGGGTCACAAGAGTCGGACACGACTTAGCGACTAAACCACCAACCACCACAGTTTTATCTGTAGCCCCGCTG
>SJYW01034570.1:39440-61043 GCA_006410735.1 Raphicerus campestris | reverse complement strand
TTCTTTCATTTCTTTTTCATTTATTTATTCTCAGATCTTTATGATTTCTTCCCTTCTAATAATTTTGTTTTTGCTTTTTTGAGGGTTGTTTTTCTTATTCTTTTTCCAGTTGTTTTAGGTGTAAAATTAGGTTGCCTCTTTGGTGTTTTTCTTATTTTTTGAGGTAGGATTGTACTGCTATAAACTTCCCTCTTAGGGCTACTTTTGCTGCATTCCCACAAGTTTTGAGTTGTCGTGTTTTCATTGTCATTTGTTTCTAGAAATTTTTTTTATTTCCCTTTTGATTTATTCAGTAACCTGTTGGTTATTTAGAAACATATTGTTGAATCTCCATGTGTTTGTCTTTCTTACATTTTTTTCCCCGTAATTTAAGTCTAGTCTCACNTTGTCATTTGTTTCTAGAAATTTTTTTTATTTCCCTTTTGATTTATTCAGTAACCTGTTGGTTATTTAGAAACATATTGTTGAATCTCCATGTGTTTGTCTTTCTTACATTTTTTTCCCCGTAATTTAAGTCTAGTCTCACAGCATTGTGGTTGGAGAAGATGCTTGATACGATTTTAATTTTCTTAAATTTACTGAGGTTTGTTTGTGACAAGAGTTGGTCTATCCTGGAGAGTGTTCCATGTGAACTAGAGAAGAAAGTGTATTATGCATTTGGATGGAATGTCCTGAAGATGTCAGTGAGATTCATCTCATCTAATGTATCATTTAAGACTTGTGTTTCCTTATTAATTTTCTGTTTTGATGATCTGTCCATTAGTGTGAGTGGAGTGTTAAAAGTCTCCTACTGTTAAAGTGCTACTGTCGTTTCTCTTTTATGTCTGTTAATGTTTGTCTTATGTACTGTGGTGCTCCTATGTTGGGTTCATAGATATTTACAATTGTTATGTCTTTCTCTTGGTTTGATCCCTTGATCATTATGTAGTGTCCTTCCTTTTCTTTTGTAATCTTCATTTTAAGTCTATTTTTGTCTTATATAAGGATTGCTACTCCAGCTTTCTTTTGCTTCCCATTTGCACGGAATATATTTTCCCATCCTCTCACTTTCAGTTTATTTGTGTATTTAGGTCTGAAGTGGGTTTCTTGTAGACAGCATGTATATAGGTCTTGTTTTTATATCCATTCAGTCAATCTTTGTCTTTTGATTGGAGCATTTATTTCACTTACATTTAAAGTAATTATTGGTATATATGTTCTTATTGCCATTTTCTTAATTGTTTTGTGGTTGATTTTATAATTCTTTATTTCTTCTCTTGTATTTTTTCTACTTTATAAGTCCCTTTAACATTTGTTGTAAAGCTGGTTTGGTGGTGCTGAATTATCTTAACTTCTGCTTGTCTGAAAAGCTTTTTATTTCTCCATCAGCTTTGAATGAGATCCCTGCTGGGTACAGTGATCTTGGTTGTAGATTTTTCCCTTTCAGTACTTTAAATATATATTGTCATTCCTTCTGTCCTGCAGAGATTCTGCTGAAAGATCAGCTGTTAAGCATATGCAGTTTTCCTTGCATTTTACTTGTTGCTTCTCCCTTGCTCCTTTTAATATTCTTTCCTTGTGTTTAGTCTTTGTTAGTTTCATTGGTATGTGTCTTGGCGTGCTTCTCCTTACGTTTAACCTGTATGACACTCTTTGTGTCTCTTGGACTTGATTGACTATTTCCTTTTCCATGTTGGGGAAATTTTCACCTACAATCTCTTCAGAAAGTTTTTCATACCCTTCTTATTTCTCTTCTTCTTCTGGGACCCCTATATTTCAAATTTTAGTACATTTGATATTGTCCTGGTGGTCTCTGAGAGTGTCCTCGGTTCCTTTCATTCTTTTTACTTTATTTTGCTCTTCAGAAGTTATTTCCACCATTTTATCTTCCAAGTCACTGATTCATTCTTCTGCTTCAGATATTCTGCTATTGAAACCTTCTAGAGTATTTTTAATTTCAGTAATTGTCTTGTTTATTCTTTAATTCTTCTAAGTCTTTGTAATTGATTCTTGCATCTTTCTCCATTTTTTTCAAGGTTTTTGATAATTAGTATCATTATTCTGAATTATTTTTCAGGTAGTTTGCCTGTTTCCTCATTAATTTGGACTTCTGGGTTTTAGTTTTCTCCTTCATTTCTGTAGTATTTCTCTGCCTTTTCTTTCTTTCTTCTTTTTTTGTAACTTACTGTGTTCAAGGTCTCCTTTTTCCAGGCTTCAAGGTTGAATTCCTTCTTCTTCCTTTCGGTTCCTGCCCTCTTAAAGTTGGTCCTGTGGTTTGTGTAAACTTCATATAGGGTGAGATTTGTGCTGAGTTTTGTTTGTTTGTTTTTCCTCTGATGGGCCAGGCTGAGTGAGGTGGTACTCCTGTCTGCTGATGATTGGGTTTGTATTTTGTTTTGGTTGTTGTTTAGATGAGTTGTTCTGCACAGGGTACTATTGCTGATTGGGTGATGCCAGGTCTTGTATTCAAGTGGGTTCCTTTGTGAGCATTCTCACTATTTGATACTCCCTAGCATTAGTTCTCTGGTAGTCTAAGGTCTTGGAGTCAGTGTTCCCACTCGGGGAGCTCCCACTCATGGCTTGATCTCTCGTCAAGAACGAAGATTCCACAATGGTTTGTTATGTCATGTTGTGAGATTCAAACAAATATCCAAAAATGAGAAACCAAAGTTGAACCCCAGACAAATGGCAGTCACAAATAATAATTAAAATAATGGAATATAAACATATACATATACATCCATGAGCAAAGTCAAAACAGTCCAACCAAAATAAAGTACAATAGATGGGGATTAATTTTTTTGAGCCTAAGCAATGACATATTGAAAACTTTTCAAGGAGTAACAACATAGTTTCTAGGAGATGTTCAAGCTGTCATTCTGTCAAGATAGCCTATTTCTCTCCCTTGGTTCTTGTCTTGTAACAGATTTGACAGTTGCAAGTTTCATAACAACAGGCTATGCTGTGTATGTCTTCCATAATTTAGTCTGTTATAATCAGATGTATGTATGGATAGAATATTTATGAACCCTTAGTTGTCTCCTTCCTGCCTAAGGTTAATTTAGGAAGCCCTTGTGGTTAGTTTATATCCACTGTGTGCCTAGGGCACATGTTCAGGAGTTGAAAAAGTCTCTATGGTTATTTTTGTAGCATATCTGTGAGCTCTTCTGGGCATGTGTGGTATGGAATTTAGAGAGCATCTTGCATCCATTTTGGCTAGGCCATCCTTGTTGCTCATGCCTACCTTCCCCTGTAGCAATTTCATATTTTAGCATCAGCCTGTATTTAGGATGTGTTTGCTTTTACAGTTTTTGATTCACTATAGTGTTCATCTCTAATGTATTTAAAAAACTCAGTCAACTGTTACCTAATCCTTTGAAGGCTTCTGTACATTTAAAGGTTCCAAAATTGCTTTTTTTTTTTTCCTGTGTATTTGAGGCTGTATAGTCACATCTGTTTCATTTAATTTTATGAAGTAATTTTATGTTTTTAAAAGTAACAAGCACTTATTAAATAATTAAATTTAAATTCCAAAATAAGGAAACAACAGTCATATTCTGTAATTCAGAGAAACCAACTGTTGTTAACACATTTGGCTTCTTTTAGCACTTTTATATGTATACCTTTATTTTTTTAACATAATTGCAATGATAACATAAATCAAGTTTCACAGCTTTAACGTTTATTTTGAGATTGATTCCCAGAAGATAGACTTTAGCATTTAAATTTAGTTTTAAGAGTATTTATATATTTATTTTTGAATTTGGATCACATTAGTGAGAACTAGGGAAAAGTTTGAATTAGAAAATGACATGATTATTTATGTATGCTTAGAGATCCAGAAATGTGTGTGTGTGTGTGTGTGTGTGTGTGTGTGCGTGCGCATGCACTAAAAAAGTACTGCAGTTGGGTTTTTTCTCTGTTTTTATGGCTACGTGGCAAGAGCAGCTTGGACCTAGGCAAAGCAAAGAAAGGCTTTGGCAGGTGTTCACCTCTGCTTTTTCAGTCCTCTTGGAAGAGCTGCTTAGGAATAAGAGTGACAATATCAGAGAAATTGAATTTTAAGCTTAATTTCAGATTCAGTTTGGAGGAAAATTTTGTATGCTCTGAGACTGGAACATTTTTCCTTAGCAAATACTGTGTAAGTGATCAAAGTCTCTATTTTGCATGAGCTGCCAAAAAGAGAGTGAAATTTTGTACTCTGCATGAGTAATTGTGGAACACTGTGACAAAAACACCTGTATTCTAAGGATCTCCAGCCTTGACTTGATCTGTAGTGTCCTTAAGTCTGATATATTTGTAGCTTTGTTTTCTACATACATTTGCTTTAAGAAAATTAAAAATATTGCGAAACAAAGTTGAGTGAATCAGTCAATACAATAATAAGCCACAAGATATGAATCAGAACAACTTAACACACAATTTCTACCTATACTAACTCTCTGTGAGTTGCTTTAAGACACTCTGATGTTGAGTGACTAGTTGTGTTGCAGAAAATTTGAGGAAAATACATATTTAATTCATATGGGCTAGGATTGCAAGGTAAGTGAAATTAGTCCACATGTATCTGTTCTTTCTCTTTTAAGAAAAAAATCCATTCAGTATCTCACTTGCTTAAAAAATATATATAATTTCCTTTTTGCTAAATGATGCCTAATTGAGAGGGGGAAAAAAAGCTGATGTACATAGTAAAAAAAAAATTACTATCCTGAATATAAAACAATCAAAATGATTCATTTGGGTTTTTCTACTTCTCATTTATGAAGGTTAATGAAGGTTTTACTTTAATATACATGAATGTGTGTGTGTGTGTGTGTGTGTGTGTGAGAGAGAGAGAGAGAGAGAGATGTCTTGACATAGTAGTCTGTTGATGGTCTACAGCTGCACTGTTATCAAATGCAATATCCACTAAACACATGTGACTATTGAACATTTGAAATGTCATTACTCCAAACTGAGATGAATGTAAAATACATACTAGACTATCAATGAATTCACATAAAATCTAATCAATATTTCATATTGATTGGATGTTAAATGATAATATTTTGGCTATACTTAGTTAATTTGATCTTTTTGTTTTACCTTTTAAAAAGCGGCTTCTAAATAATCTAAGTTGTGTGTCTTTAAATTCTAAATACACATTTAGGGAAAACACTATATTCTGTCATTTTGGAACACAAATAACAGTTACAAGAATGCTCAGAGCATGCTACAGTATTTTCTTATTTTTTTGAATAGGGGGCTCTAAAAGTGTTTATATCTATGTGCAAAATGAAGGATCACTTTAATTATGAATTAGTTTTGTAGCAGTTCTGCCAGGGCATACTGCATATAAGTGTTAAACTTAGAAATGGTCGCTTAGAGATGCCTCAACCAATTCCAGGATGTTGCTTTTATATATTTTGTGATTTTTTATTATGAATTACCCTCAGAGTTTATGGTCTATTCTTTTCCAAGTCCATGTGGACAGGTTCTACCTGCATTTGAAGAAGATTTTAAATTATTAATATGATGCTACATTTTCACCTTAAAGTTGAAAATGTCAAATTTGTAGGAAATATCATAATATGTGAGCCAAAGCAGTCTTTTAAATAAATTCCAGAACTGTGCAGATTCTCCCAGTCCAGGGGTAGAGGTTCTGGGAGTTCCAGGCAGAACTCCATGTGCACAACAATCCTTCTAATAACAAATCTAAAATCTCAAATAACAGAGGAGCAAGAATCCATTCTCTGCCAGCAAGAGGAGGAAAGCAAGTAGTGCTGGGATAGCCATTTCTAGTTAGTTTTCCCCAGTTTTAGTTGTTGTTTTCAGCCCCTAAGTTGTATTTGACTCTTTGTGACCTCATGGACTGCAGCATGCCAGGCTTTCCTGTCCTTTACTACCCCCAGAGTTTGCTCAAATTCATGTACACTGAGTCAGTGGTGCTATTGAACGGCATCATCCTTTGCCTGCCTCTTCTCCTTTTGCCTTCAATCTTCCCCAGAATCAGTGTCTTTCTCCCAGTTTAACTACTGGATAATCTACTTTCTATCTGCAGAAGAGTGAATACAGGGAGCAGAAAGAGTCTGGAATTTGTGCTCCTTGAGCAGTATTAGGAAAAAATAATTCTTAGAGTGAAGAAGTATATGCTTACTATCATTCCATAAAATGGGAAAAATATTTTCCTTAATATTAATTACTATCATTAATATATCATTACAGATCTCAAGGTATTGCTGCCAACTATGTATTTGTACAGTCCTTACAACTCTTTGATTTCAGTAGCTATTTTATTTCCTCTGGAAGATAAAATGATAGAGTCTCTGAAAGTTCAAGCAACTTGTCCAGCATTATGTAAGCCAGAAAGTACAAGATTCTTTTACTACACACCTGTTCTATTACATCTTCATTGAAATTAAACACATTCTCTCAAAAATTCTATGTTGGTCTGAGTTTTTGAATGAAGTATATCAGAATGATCAGTGAATTATTGAAAACAAAATGAAGAAAAGCAGAAGTTTTATCTCTCTGTGATTCTTAAAGTTATAAAGTAAAATGCAAAGATTTGGAGCATTTGTTGTATTCTAAGAGTTGATACAAAATTTACTGGAACAATTACTTCAAAAATGATTCTACTCATTTTAATACTAACATATAATATAAATCATACATTTTCAGTAATTTCTTAAAGACAAATTTAATATTTTTATTATTCTTACCACCTAGTTCTACATATGGATCATTGTCATAATTTTGATCTCAAACATAAAATTGAATACTTATTGAACAAAGCAATGGCTTCCCTTGTGGTTCAGCTGCTAAAGAATCCTGCAATGCTGGAGACCTGGATTAGATCCCTGGGTTGGGAAGACGCCCTGGAAAGGGGAAGACTATCCACTTCAGTATNAATTTTGATCTCAAACATAAAATTGAATACTTATTGAACAAAGCAATGGCTTCCCTTGTGGCTCAGCTGCTAAAGAATCCTGCAATGCTGGAGACCTGGATTAGACTGGGTTGGGAAGACGCCCTGGAAAGGGGAAGACTATCCACTTCGGTATTCTGGCCTGGAGAATTCCATGGACCGTATAGTCCATGGGGTTGCAAAGAGTCAGATACAACTGAGTGATGAGTGACCTTCACACTTACTTTCATAACAAAGCAAAAAGATTTCTAATAAATTATTTTTTAAATTTAATAATAACAATATAGGCAATTTGAAGTTAAATAAATCTATATTTTCTCTCCTATCTGTTGATTTTATAGAATGCTGTTAGAAAATTACCTTGTAATCTCTGAAATTTAATCCAGAGTTTTCCGCTTTGTTTTTTCCCAAAAGCCTAATTGAAGAAACTACATATACTTAAATTATATAACTTTTATTGTTTGTCTAGATTGTTTTCTGAATGTTAAGCTATTTTACTTCCCATGTTTCAGAGCCTTGTGATTTCAAGAGCCATATTATTTTCTATATACGTGTCCTTNAAGGAGATCAGTCCTGGGTGTTCATTGGAAGGACTGATGTTGAAACTGAAACTCCAATATTTTGGCCACCTGATGTGAAGAGCTGACTCATTTGAAAAGACCCTGATGCTAGGAAAGATTGAGAGCAGGAGGAGGGGACAGAGGATGAGATGGTTGGATGGCATCACTGACTCAATGGACATAGGTTAATGTGGACTCCAGGAGCTGGTGATGGACAAGGAGGCCTGACGTGCTGCGGTTCATGGGGTTGCAAAAAGTCATACACGGCTGACCAACTGAACTGAACTTGTGGCTCAGCTAGTAAAGAATCCGCCTGCAATGCAACAGACCTGGGTTCCATCCCTGGGTTGGGGAGATCCCCTAGAGATGGGAAAAGCTACCCACTCCAACATTCTGGCCTGGAGAATTACATGAACTCTATAATCCATGGTATTGCAAAGAGTTAAACATGACTGAGTGACTATCACTCACTCACTTACAGATTGGAAAACTGAAGATAAGAGAAATAAAGCAATCTATTCAGTCATAGGACCAGCTAGTTGTATATTTAATACTAAGTTTTCTGCATTGAAGTTAGAGACTGAAATGGACACTAGGCGCCCTTGTAAGCTATAAACAAAATGGTCTGTCTTGGATATTCGAAGTGATTCCTGCAGAGCAGATGGGCTGGGAAGGAGCTGCTTTTTAGAGGAAAGGTTTCACTGCCCATGCACCCACATATTCATTCACTCTTTCTGTTATTCTGAGCACTTAGAATTTTATCCAGTGTATTTTTGGAATGCTCAATTCTATGCAGCTAAACCATATGAAGTTAAAAAATTATTCATTACAAATTTTATATGGTAGGACTTTGCAATGTTTAAGTTAGTTCATGAGCAAAGAGCAAATATCTTATGACTTTAGACAGTTTAGTTATAACCCTACAGATGAATCCTTATTAAGATTTGGTAGACATTGGATTCTAAAAAGTAAAACATCTAATTCTTGAATGAGCATTTCATCAACTTTTCATGGCTAAATGGAAATTATTTGATCCGGATAGCCTATGGATATATGAAAATTGCTAGTAATAGAAGAAAAAACATTTTTAAAAGTTTCATTGAAAAGAAAAAAAGAAATGGGTATTTTGAGAAGCTAAACTAATTGAAATTGACTCAAGATTTGCAATTTTCCCTTTGTTCGATCTAGCCAAAGATGATCCTGAATCTTAGCTAAAATAAAAATATATATGATGAAAGAAAACCTAACCAAATTTTCTCAACTTGAAAATCAGCTTTCTGAATGGGAGTTTATATTTGAAAGAGTCAGAGCAGTGCAATGCAGATGTCAGCAGTATTTCAAAGTAAGGAGTAAGTCATTGAGTCCTGTCAGCCCTACAGGAGAACAGTATACAATGGCTAATAGAACTTGCTCTAAGATATTATTCAACTCGTCCTTTCTACCGCAAAAGGTAAGTCCCATCTTCTATCTCCACATCTCTAAAAATATTTAGATTTTAATTTTCTTCCTCTTTTCTTCGTACCTCCAGATTCAGATCTGAATCTTTTGTGTCAATCACCTCCAATTCTTTACTTCCATTAAGTGCCATCTCAGATGGCATAGATGCCAGGATTGTTGCATTTTCTACCCCGTGCATTCAAAACAATTTTCTCTGAGGTTCCATAGCTACTTCTGTGTTGAAGTGTAAGTTCTCAGTAGTGTCCGACTTTTTGCGACCCCATGGACCCCATGGACTGTATGGAATTCTCCAGGCCAGAATACTGGAGTGGGTAGCCTTTCCCTTCTCCAGATGATTTTCCTGACCCAGGAATTGAACCAGGGTCTCCTGCATTGCAGGCAGATTCTTTACCAACTGAACTATGAGGGAAGTGCACAATTAAAAACACATTGATGATCAATACCAAATTAAATTTTGTTGCATATGTTTATGTTCCCCTTCCTATATCATTGAAAGCAGAGAACTTTTATGGTTAAGCTTTGAAGTTCCCACATTATCCAAAATATTTCTTTATAATAATATTTTCCAGTAAATGTGTGTTGTGTTGAATTTACACGAAAATATTTAAGACTATTCAAGTGCTTAAATATGAGGTCAGTATGTTTAGGAAATAATCAATTTAGAGAGAGGTAGAACAAGATGATCTGGGAAATGAAGCCGAAAACTGTACATAAATAGATGTCATGAGGAGTGAAAACTGCTTCCTAGTTGCTAATTTATAGAAGACAAGCAATTATGTGGTCTTTGCTAAAATCTTCTCTGCTGTGTATATGTAAATGGTTGATACTGTCTGTTAAAAAATAAGTTATGATATTGATGTGTTTCCCAGTCCTGAGAATGACTATAAATAATTTAAGTGTGGCAACTCCATTGTCATAGCTCTTGAAAGCTATTGAAAGTATGTTTTCTGCTGTAAAAGACTAGCTCTTTCTTGACTAGAATTTTGAGGCTGTTTTTATTTGCAGAGCACAGGCATGATTACTACTGATAAATATATACGTTGTTATATGAATTCACTAATGGCTAAATTAATACCATCAAAAATCTCTTGCTTTTTGATGCCATTATAAAACCAGATAATTTAAAGCCTCATTGCTTATTTTTTTACTTCATGTACTATAAAATAGTGGTTATGCTATGTACCCTGAAGGGAATTCTTCTCTGACCTTGATGTTTTGAGATCTTCTCATTAAAAGAGTTTTAACTTTATGGTTTGAAAGGAAGGTAACAAATAAATATTACATTTTCCAGTGAAGAGTTCATTATTTTAATTTAATGGTCTAAAGCTAAACAGAAGAAAATTTCTAACAGCTTTAAAATAAAAATGAAGGCTAAATAGAATAAATTCTGCCAAATTTAGTGATGTCAAAATGTTATTTTTTTGCAACTAAATTGTTTTGCCGTATCTTGGAGATACGCTATCCAGTCAAAAATGGTTCTTTCTGCATAGAGACAAAGTTATTCTCTTAAAATTAAAAAAAAATAACAATTTTTCTGTTACAAATAGCTTTATTTATCTTTATTAGATAATTAATCTGTGAATATAATGTTTCATTAACAACAATGGAGACTTCCCTTAATATTTTATTGCCAGAGATATTTTCTTACTGTCAGTACATGTTTACCTCTTTTCATACTGAAAAGTATGCCATTTAGATTTGCTTTTAGAAATATTTTGTTACTATTTAAAATTTATATCTTATGCTTTGTTCATCCTTTTCATGTCTTTAAGTGCTGGATTTTTTTCAGTAACTGGAATTTACTCTTAAGTGTGACTACTTGTGTATTAGAATTATGAGTTTCACTTCCATTATATTGCCACTTTTGTTTTTGCCCTTAAAATGTGGTAGTTTACTTGTTTCTCGTTTTTGGGTCTGAACTTGATTAATTATTTCTTCTTTATTAAATCTGTATAATATTTTTATACTTTATAATGCTTAATTTAAGAGTCTCAAAGTCAAATAGTCCTTCAGGTTGCAAATTTCTGAAGTAATCTTTTGAATATAAGTGCAAAATCAGGAGGTTAAATTTAAAAATGTTTATGTGGCCTTATTTTCACAAACAACCTTAGAACTAATTTTAAAAAGTCTCATTTCCTTGTGAAATTTTTTCCAGGTTACACCCATTAAATTCCTATAGAATTTTTATGTATATATTTTCTTATATTGTCTTCTAGTTTTTTTTCAAATATTAGTATAAACTTGGGCTTCCCAGGTGGCACAGTTGGTAAAGAATCTGCCTGCCAATGCAAGAGATGCAGGTTCTATCCTTGTTTCAGGAAGATCTCCTAGAGTAAGAAGTGATGACCCACTCCAGTATTCTTGCCTGGAAAATTCCGTGGAGTACCACAGTCCATGGCATTGCAGAATCAGACACAACTGACCACATACACAATATAAAATTGGATCAGATGGTACAATCCTTGAAAATATGGTTAAGACTGTTCTTGGTATATTTTTAATATTTGAAAATGCCTATCATCATGTGATTATATATTGTAGTTACTCAGCACATTACTGAAATAATAATTTATGCAAAACATTATTAATTTGACTTCCATGAACCATGTTTGAGGCATCATGAGTAAAGGTAATTGAAAATTTATTAACATTAGTTATTTTTATTCGATTTATATATAAACAATAATATTTAAGATTGACAGCAAAGTTGTGTGATTTAATTTTAGTATCTTAGAAATGTGGAAACAGTCCATTTAAAAATTTTTGGTCATCTACTATTTAATAATTAAAACATTAGTTAAGCTATCTGCCTCAGTGCCAAAGCAATCTTTTCCCCCATGACTCTCTAATCAAAACCACTTTTCTTCTGTTTAGGTATCCAGAGGTTACAATTCATGGGTTGTATAGTTCCCTGACATGTGTTTCTTTTCAGTATAACATTTCTGCTGGGACAAAATCATGAATTCAGATTTTTACTGAATCAGATAAGAAGCTGTGTACTTACACAATCTGGCCATACAGGAGAGTAATGTGTTTCTGTGTTTAGAGACATTAGGAGAGAATCCCAGTTGCTCTCTGCTACCGGGTTGTTAAATGTAGTACTTTTAAATTCCTATCATTGTGACTGCTTTAAGTTACAAAGATATAAAATAATCATTCACAAAGCCTCTCAGGTTTTAGAACCTGTATTATTATCACTCCCTTTTTATTATTCATTTTAGAGAATACAAATGAAAATAATGTGGCTTGGGTACTCCACAAACTATCCTATGATGAGAATTTAAACATAAATATGTCTTCAAATACACATTGTTGACTGAAATAATGCCAGATTTTCAAAATATTTACAAATTTACTCTTTACTTTTTTTTAAACGCTTTACTTTTAACTGATTGGGAGATGGAAGAAATTAGTTAACTTCTAGTTTAGAATATTAATTTTGGAATCTCAAGAGAAATTGCCTAGGAATTAAGATACATATTTTGTGACTGTGTTTTGACTTAGTTTTCCAAATCAATGATTGACATCAATTTTACCAATGTAGATATCTCTTTGGCATAAACATAAAATATGTTTTGATTTTTTCTAGTTTTCACTGTCTTTAATTTCAGGCATATCGTTTATAATTTGACATTTTGATTATGTAATTAAATAGCAACAGTATATGTCATATTCAGTCAACACAGACAATACAATTAGATAAACTGAATAATTCTCTTGTCATTCATTTAATTTTATTAATGCTGATAATCAACTTGAGTTCTATAAAGTTATCCTCTCAGTGTAATAGAAATACTGTTGCTATTTTTTTCATCATCCATTCAATTATTCTTTCATTTATTGCTTATGTTGCTTATAGAAAAATGATTTTCAAACACTATTGCGTGCACAACTGATCTAGGGAGTTTATAACCTCTCCCATTTTAGAGATTCTGTTTCAGTAATTGACAAACATGTTCTGATAATTTTGAAATGGATCAACACAAAGACCACACTGTCATAGAGAATGCAGCTCACTAACATCAGTCACTTTGAAAAATGTTAAAAAACAAAATTCAGGTGAGTAAATTTGAAGATCTAATTGTCTTTATTCAATGATTCACTGATCGGGGCAGCATTCTATCTAGCAAACAGAAAGGGGCTCCCAAGTTCTGTAGAAAAATAAATGATTTTAGGGACAGAGAAGGGCTGGAACAAAGAAACCAGAGCAAAAGAAAATATTATTTCAGGAAGTTGCTTTGCTTTGGAGGAAGACAATTCAAGGTTGACTGGCTGTTACCTTCTTGGAAGAGGCTGAAGCTGCAGTTTGGTGAGGAGTTAAGTCTTGTTTTTCTGATGTGAGGTTTAGAAAACGAAGTCAATTTTGCCTTTTTTTTAATAACAAAATATTTATTTAGTGAAAAATTCTGTATTGCTTTCAATAACATGCATTTTGGTCTTCAAATACTTTTAAGATTTTTTAAAGAGATAATCTATACACACGGATTTTAGGACATGTGTAAAACAATCATTAAATAGTAATTGTTTAGTAGTTTCTAATAACCATAAATTTTCAAATACATATTATTTATAATCTTTATTTCAACATTATTTTTTTCTAACCACCCACCTTCAGAATGAATATAAAATATAAGTAATTTTACATCTCTTCCTACAATTATTGTCAGCTGGTTGAAAGGTAAATAGTGCATAAATAAATAATTATTAGTAGACTTAATAAATATTTATAGTTCAATTTAACATGAATGTCTTAGTTTTTGTCTTTTAAAAGTGATTCTATCTATTGCTATATTTAATTAGCATAAAGTCCAGAAAATATGTGGTTTACTCATTTTCAATTTATCCCTTTTTCAAATTCTAGAAGTAAGTCTTCAAAAATGTGACAAAATCTTAAGTTGGATTTTATAATTATATGTGTTTGGTCCTGATACATGCATACTATCTGGATTTATTTGGCATGAAATATGAAAATTTAAATAATTATTACCATACTAAAAGATATTGAAGTATTTGTGAAAGTTGACATGTATCTTCCATCACTAACAAAATCAGAACAAATAACAAGNATGATCCTGAATCTTAGCTAAAATAAAAATATATATGATGAAAGAAAACCTAACCAAATTTTCTCAACTTGAAAATCAGCTTTCTGAATGGGAGTTTATATTTGAAAGAGTCAGAGCAGTGCAATGCAGATGTCAGCAGTATTTCAAAGTAAGGAGTAAGTCATTGAGTCCTGTCAGCCCTACAGGAGAACAGTATACAATGGCTAATAGAACTTGCTCTAAGATATTATTCAACTCGTCCTTTCTACCGCAAAAGGTAAGTCCCATCTTCTATCTCCACACCTCTAAAAATATTTAGATTTTAATTTTCTTCCTCTTTTCTTCGTACCTCCAGATTCAGATCTGAATCTTTTGTGTCAATCACCTCCAATTCTTTACTTCCATTAAGTGCCATCTCAGATGGCATAGATGCCAGGATTGTTGCATTTTCTACCCCGTGCATTCAAAACAATTTTCTCTGAGGTTCCATAGCTACTTCTGTGTTGAAGTGTAAGTTCTCAGTAGTTTCCGACTTTTTGCGACCCCATGGACCCCATGGACTGTATGGAATTCTCCAGGCCAGAATATTGGAGTGGGTAGCCTTTCCCTTCTCCAGATGATTTTCCTGACCCAGGAATTGAACCAGGGTCTCCTGCATTGCAGGCAGATTCTTTACCAACTGAACTATGAGGGAAGTGCACAATTAAAAACACATTGATGATCAATACCAAATTAAATTTTGTTGCATATGTTTATGTTCCCCTTCCTATATCATTGAAAGCAGAGAACTTTTATGGTTAAGCTTTGAAGTTCCCACATTATCCAAAATATTTCTTTATAATAATATTTTCCAGTAAATGTGTGTTGTGTTGAATTTACACGAAAATATTTAAGACTATTCAAGTGCTTAAATATGAGGTCAGTATGTTTAGGAAATAATCAATTTAGAGAGAGGTAGAACAAGATGATCTGGGAAATGAAGCCGAAAACTGTACATAAATAGATGTCATGAGGAGTGAAAACTGCTTCCTAGTTGCTAATTTATAGAAGACAAGCAATTATGTGGTCTTTGCTAAAATCTTCTCTGCTGTGTATATGTAAATGGTTGATACTGTCTGTTAAAAAATAAGTTATGATATTGATGTGTTTCCCAGTCCTGAGAATGACTATAAATAATTTAAGTGTGGCAACTCCATTGTCATAGCTCTTGAAAGCTATTGAAAGTATGTTTTCTGCTGTAAAAGACTAGCTCTTTCTTGACTAGAATTTTGAGGCTGTTTTTATTTGCAGAGCACAGGCATGATTACTACTGATAAATATATACGTTGTTATATGAGTTCACTAATGGCTAAATTAATACCATCAAAAATCTCTTGCTTTTTGATGCCATTATAAAACCAGATAATTTAAAGCCTCATTGCTTATTTTTTTACTTCATGTACTATAAAATAGTGGTTATGCTATGTACCCTGAAGGGAATTCTTCTCTGACCTTGATGTTTTGAGATCTTCTCATTAAAAGAGTTTTAACTTTATGGTTTGAAAGGAAGGTAACAAATAAATATTACATTTTCCAGTGAAGAGTTCATTATTTTAATTTAATGGTCTAAAGCTAAACAGAAGAAAATTTCTAACAGCTTTAAAATAAAAATGAAGGCTAAATAGAATAAATTCTGCCAAATTTAGTGATGTCAAAATGTTATTTTTTTGCAACTAAATTGTTTTGCCGTATCTTGGAGATACGCTATCCAGTCAAAAATGGTTCTTTCTGCATAGAGACAAAGTTATTCTCTTAAAATTAAAAAAAAATAACAATTTTTCTGTTACAAATAGCTTTATTTATCTTTATTAGATAATTAATCTGTGAATATAATGTTTCATTAACAACAATGGAGACTTCCCTTAATATTTTATTGCCAGAGATATTTTCTTACTGTCAGTACATGTTTACCTCTTTTCATACTGAAAAGTATGCCATTTAGATTTGCTTTTAGAAATATTTTGTTACTATTTAAAATTTATATCTTATGCTTTGTTCATCCTTTTCATGTCTTTAAGTGCTGGATTTTTTTCAGTAACTGGAATTTACTCTTAAGTGTGACTACTTGTGTATTAGAATTATGAGTTTCACTTCCATTATATTGCCACTTTTGTTTTTGCCCTTAAAATGTGGTAGTTTACTTGTTTCTCGTTTTTGGGTCTGAACTTGATTAATTATTTCTTCTTTATTAAATCTGTATAATATTTTTATACTTTATAATGCTTAATTTAAGAGTCTCAAAGTCAAATAGTCCTTCAGGTTGCAAATTTCTGAAGTAATCTTTTGAATATAAGTGCAAAATCAGGAGGTTAAATTTAAAAATGTTTATGTGGCCTTATTTTCACAAACAACCTTAGAACTAATTTTAAAAAGTCTCATTTCCTTGTGAAATTTTTTCCAGGTTACACCCATTAAATTCCTATAGAATTTTTATGTATATATTTTCTTATATTGTCTTCTAGTTTTTTTTCAAATATTAGTATAAACTTGGGCTTCCCAGGTGGCACAGTTGGTAAAGAATCTGCCTGCCAATGCAAGAGATGCAGGTTCTATCCTTGTTTCAGGAAGATCTCCTAGAGTAAGAAGTGATGACCCACTCCAGTATTCTTGCCTGGAAAATTCCGTGGAGTACCACAGTCCATGGCATTGCAGAATCAGACACAACTGACCACATACACAATATAAAATTGGATCAGATGGTACAATCCTTGAAAATATGGTTAAGACTGTTCTTGGTATATTTTTAATATTTGAAAATGCCTATCATCATGTGATTATATATTGTAGTTACTCAGCACATTACTGAAATAATAATTTATGCAAAACATTATTAATTTGACTTCCATGAACCATGTTTGAGGCATCATGAGTAAAGGTAATTGAAAATTTATTAACATTAGTTATTTTTATTCGATTTATATATAAACAATAATATTTAAGATTGACAGCAAAGTTGTGTGATTTAATTTTAGTATCTTAGAAATGTGGAAACAGTCCATTTAAAAATTTTTGGTCATCTACTATTTAATAATTAAAACATTAGTTAAGCTATCTGCCTCAGTGCAAAAGCAATCTTTTCCCCCATGACTCTCTAATCAAAACCACTTTTCTTCTGTTTAGGTATCCAGAGGTTACAATTCATGGGTTGTATAGTTCCCTGACATGTGTTTCTTTTCAGTATAACATTTCTGCTGGGACAAAATCATGAATCCAGATTTTTACTGAATCAGATAAGAAGCTGTGTACTTACACAATCTGGCCCATACAGGAGAGTAATGTGTTTCTGTGTTTAGAGACATTAGGAGAGAATCCCAGTTGCTCTCTGCTACCGGGTTGTTAAATGTAGTACTTTTAAATTCCTATCATTGTGACTGCTTTAAGTTACAAAGATATAAAATAATCATTCACAAAGCCTCTCAGGTTTTAGAACCTGTATTATTATCACTCCCTTTTTATTATTCATTTTAGAGAATACAAATGAAAATAATGTGGCTTGGGTACTCCACAAACTATCCTATGATGAGAATTTAAACATAAATATGTCTTCAAATACACATTGTTGACTGAAATAATGCCAGATTTTCAAAATATTTACAAATTTACTCTTTACTTTTTTTTAAACGCTTTACTTTTAACTGATTGGGAGATGGAAGAAATTAGTTAACTTCTAGTTTAGAATATTAATTTTGGAATCTCAAGAGAAATTGCCTAGGAATTAAGATACATATTTTGTGACTGTGTTTTGACTTAGTTTTCCAAATCAATGATTGACATCAATTTTACCAATGTAGATATCTCTTTGGCATAAACATAAAATATGTTTTGATTTTTTCTAGTTTTCACTGTCTTTAATTTCAGGCATATCGTTTATAATTTGACATTTTGATTATGTAATTAAATAGCAACAGTATATGTCATATTCAGTCAACACAGACAATACAATTAGATAAACTGAATAATTCTCTTGTCATTCATTTAATTTTATTAATGCTGATAATCAACTTGAGTTCTATAAAGTTATCCTCTCAGTGTAATAGAAATACTGTTGCTATTTTTTTCATCATCCATTCAATTATTCTTTCATTTATTGCTTATGTTGCTTATAGAAAAATGATTTTCAAACACTATTGCGTGCACAACTGATCTAGGGAGTTTATAACCTCTCCCATTTTAGAGATTCTGTTTCAGTAATTGACAAACATGTTCTGATAATTTTGAAATGGATCAACACAAAGACCACACTGTCATAGAGAATGCAGCTCACTAACATCAGTCACTTTGAAAAATGTTAAAAAACAAAATTCAGGTGAGTAAATTTGAAGATCTAATTGTCTTTATTCAATGATTCACTGATCGGGGCAGCATTCTATCTAGCAAACAGAAAGGGGCTCCCAAGTTCTGTAGAAAAATAAATGATTTTAGGGACAGAGAAGGGCTGGAACAAAGAAACCAGAGCAAAAGAAAATATTATTTCAGGAAGTTGCTTTGCTTTGGAGGAAGACAATTCAAGGTTGACTGGCTGTTACCTTCTTGGAAGAGGCTGAAGCTGCAGTTTGGTGAGGAGTTAAGTCTTGTTTTTCTGATGTGAGGTTTAGAAAACGAAGTCAATTTTGCCTTTTTTTTAATAACAAAATATTTATTTAGTGAAAAATTCTGTATTGCTTTCAATAACATGCATTTTGGTCTTCAAATACTTTTAAGATTTTTTAAAGAGATAATCTATACACACGGATTTTAGGACATGTGTAAAACAATCATTAAATAGTAATTGTTTAGTAGTTTCTAATAACCATAAATTTTCAAATACATATTATTTATAATCTTTATTTCAACATTATTTTTTTCTAACCACCCACCTTCAGAATGAATATAAAATATAAGTAATTTTACATCTCTTCCTACAATTATTGTCAGCTGGTTGAAAGGTAAATAGTGCATAAATAAATAATTATTAGTAGACTTAATAAATATTTATAGTTCAATTTAACATGAATGTCTTAGTTTTTGTCTTTTAAAAGTGATTCTATCTATTGCTATATTTAATTAGCATAAAGTCCAGAAAATATGTGGTTTACTCATTTTCAATTTATCCCTTTTTCAAATTCTAGAAGTAAGTCTTCAAAAATGTGACAAAATCTTAAGTTGGATTTTATAATTATATGTGTTTGGTCCTGATACATGCATACTATCTGGATTTATTTGGCATGAAATATGAAAATTTAAATAATTATTACCATACTAAAAGATATTGAAGTATTTGTGAAAGTTGACATGTATCTTCCATCACTAACAAAATCAGAACAAATAACAAGATGTGTATAAGAGACAGTCCNATCTGGATTTATTTGGCATGAAATATGAAAATTTAAATAATTATTACCATACTAAAAGATATTGAAGTATTTGTGAAAGTTGACATGTATCTTCCATCACTAACAAAATCAGAACAAATAACAAGGAAAATATCTGAAGGACTCACTGTGGGAAAAACAAACATATGAATAGTTAATAATAGGAGGAACAAGCAGGATTAACAGCTTTAGAAATATAGAAGAACTTTTGTATTAATTAAACCAAGCTTTGATATGTCTCATTAAATTTCAGTCACAGATTTAATCCACAGAAGCTAATTTAAGTAGGCTTTGCATTGAGCATTGTCATAATGTTTAAAATCTGGCCAATGAACTTGAATTAATCATGAATATAAATAGTGTCACGTTCTCTGGGTGCCATAGAGATGAATGTCAGCTTGGTCATATTTGAAACTTCATTAATGGCCTGAGAGATGGAATAAATAGAGTACCAGTGAAATTCTGAGATGAGTTCAGATGGGCAGATAAGGAAAGCCCCACTAAAAGAAAGTTTTAAAAAGTCAAAATTTGAAACTACCCTGAATGGGTAAAATCTTGGTAAGAACATTAGTACACATATAATTTTCAAAATGTGATATACCTGAAGAAATTAATGGAAACTATAGAGTATGAGCTCAATCTTTAAATGGCAGTTTTAAGACAGGTCAATGAAAGTGAAAGTATTAGTTGCTCAGGCGTGTCCAACTCTTGGCAACCCCTTGAATTGTAGCCTGCCAGGCTCCTCTGTCCAAGAATTCTCCAGGCAAGAATACTGGAGTGAGTTGCCATTTCCTTCTCCAGGGGATCTTCCTGACCCAAGAATCAAACCTGGGTCTCCTGCATTGACAGGAGGATTCTTTACCCCTGAGCCACCAGGGAGGGTCTTAAGATAGGTCAGAGTAAACATTAAATTAGAACAATTTATTCTAATTTCTGGAGAAGGAAATGGTAACCCACTCCAGTATTCTTGCCTGGAGAATCCCATGGATGGAGAAGCCTGGTGAGCTACAGTCCATGGGGTCGCAAAGACTCGGACACGACTGAGCGACTTCCTTTTTATTTGCGTGTATCTTACAGATTGGAAAGCAGATCCTCCTTTTAAAAATATGATTGTGGTTCTGGTGTTTTTAAAATATATATATTTATTTTATATTGGAGAATACTTGATTAACAATGTGATACTTTCAGGCGTTCAGCAAACTGATTCGGTTTATACGTTACATTCAGTTTATATAATTCAGATTATTTTTCCATTTAGGTTATTGCATAATATCCAGCAGAGTTCCCTGTGCTAGACAGCAGGGCCTTGTTGGTTCTCCATGTTAAATACAGCAATGTGTCCATGTCCATCCCAAACTCCCTGACCATCCCTTCCCCCATCCTTCCCCCTGGTGACCATACAGTTATTACAGAGTATTGAGCAGAGTTCCCTGTGCTGTCCAGCGGGTCCTTGCTGGGTCTCCATGTTAAATACAGCGGTGTGTCCGTGTGCATCCCAGACTCCCTGACTATGCCTCCCCCACCCTTCCCGCCTGGTAAGTTCCTTCTGTAAGTCTGTGAGCCTGTTTCTGTTTTGTAAACAAGTCATTTTACTTTTTAAAGAATATAATTGCTGTAGATGGCTCTCCTCCCACCTCCCAAATTCACATGTTGAAATTCTCACCCCCCATGGGATGCTGTTAGGAAGCGGGGCCTTTGGGAGGTGATGAAGTCACAGGGTGGAGCTCGCGTGAATGGATTTCTTGCCTTTACAAATGACACCCAGAGAGCCCCCCGACCCCTCCCAACACAGCAAGGAGACTTCCGTCAGATGTGTATAAGAGACAGGTTCTGAGCATCACCACTGCTTCTCTTCTCTCTGAGGCCTGTTTCCTTTGGTAATTTTCATCACGTTCTAGAGGTTTTGCTAAATATAACTAGAGGGCTGAGTTCGCCTCTGAAGCTTTTATATTACCCCAAATGTTTGGACTTGTTTTTTTTTTTTTTAGCCCAGTTTGAGAGAGGTGGGAGGTGAACCTTGTCTCCCTTCTGACACAATAACTTGTGTGACTGGCTCTCCTTCTCTCTCCTTGCTAATGAGGCATGGCAAGCCTCTCTCCGGTTCCTTTGCTTTCTGTCTTTTGGTGGCTCAGAGGTTAACGTGTCTGCCTCTAATGTGGGAGATGCGGGTTCGATCCCTGGGTAGGGAAGATACCCTGGAGAAGGAAATGGTAACCCACTCCAGTATTCTTGCCTGGAGAATCCCATGGATGGAGAAGCCTGGT
>SJYW01034570.1:10647-30819 GCA_006410735.1 Raphicerus campestris | reverse complement strand
TTGTCTTATATATTGCGGTGCTCCTATGTTGGGTGCATGCATATATATTTATAATTGTTATATCTTCTTCTTTGATTGATCCTTTGATCATTATGTAGTGGCCTTGTCTCTTTTCACAGCCTTTGTTTTAAAGTCTATTTTATGTGATATGAGTATTGCTACTCTTGCTTTCTTCTGGTCTCTATTTGCATGGAATATCTTTTTCCAGCCCTTCACTTTCAGTCTGTATGTGTCTGTTGTTTTGAGGTGGGTCTCTTGTAGGCAGCATATATAGGGATCTTGCTTTTGTATCCATTCAGCCAGTCTTTGCCTTTTGGTTGGGGCATTCAACCCATTTACATTTAAGGTAATTATTGATAAGTATGCTCCTGTTGCCATTAACTTTGTTGTTTTGAGTTCGGATTTATACGCCCTTTTTGTGTTTCCTGTCTAAAGTTTATCCTTTAGCATTTGTTGGAGAGCTGGTTTGGTGGTGCTGAATTCTCTCAGCTTTTGCTTGTCTGTAAAGCTTTTGATTTCTCCTTCATATTTGAATGAGATCCTTGCTGGGTACAGTAATCTGGGCTGTAGGTTATTTTCTTTCATCACTTTAAGTATTTCTTGACATTCCCTCCTGGCCTGAAGCATTTCTATTGAAAGATCTGTAGTTATCCTATGGGAATCCTCTTGTATGTTATTTGTCATTTTTCTCTTGCTCCTTTTAATATTTGTTGTGTTTGATCTTGGTTAATTTGATTAATATGTGTCTTGGGGTGTTTCTCCTTGGGTTTATCCTGTTTGGAACTCTCTGGGTTTCTTGAACTTGGGTGATTATTTCCTTCCCCATTTTAGGGAAGTTTTCAACTATTATCTCCTCCAGTATTTTCTCGTGGTCTTTCTTTTTGTCTTCTTCTTCTGGGACTCCTATAATTCGAATGTTGGAGCGTTTCATAT
The DNA here is from genome assembly GCA_006410735.1 of Raphicerus campestris. Classification (NCBI taxonomy): domain Eukaryota; kingdom Metazoa; phylum Chordata; class Mammalia; order Artiodactyla; family Bovidae; genus Raphicerus; species Raphicerus campestris. The sequence continues at coordinate 29,886 of SJYW01034570.1, read as the reverse complement.
TGTCCTGTAGGTCTCTGAGGTTGTCCTCATTTCTTTTAATTCGTTTTTCTTTTTTCCTCTCTGATTCATTTATTTCTACCATTCTATCTTCTATTTCACTAATCCTATCTTCTGCCTCCGTTATTCTACTATTTGTTGCCTCCAGGGTGTTTCTGATCTCATTCATTGTATTATTCATTAAATGACGACTCTTTTTTATTTCTTCTAGGTCCTTGTTAAACCTTTCTTGCATCTTCTCAATCCTTGTCTCCAGGCTATTTATCTGTGATTCCATTTTGATTTCAAGATTTTGGATCATTTTCACTATCAATATTCGGAATTCTTTCTCAGGTAGATTCCCTATCTCTTCCTCTTTTGTTTGGCTTGGTGGGAATTTCTCCTGTTCCTTTACCTGCTGGGTATTCCTCTGTCTCCTCATCTTGGTTATATTACTGCATTTGGTGGCCTTTCTGTATTCTGGGAATTTGTAGAGTTCTCTTTATTATGGAGTTTCTTCACTGTGGGTGGGGTTGTATCAGTGGCTCGTCAAGGTTTCTTGGTTAGGGAAGCTTGTGTTGGAGTTCTGATGGGTGGAGCTGGATTTCTTCTCTCTGGAGTGCAATGAAGTATCCAGTAATGAGTTATGAGATGTCTATGGTTTTGGAGTAACTTTGAGCTGCCTGTATAATGAAGTTCAGGGCTGTGTTCCTGTGTTGCTGGAGAATTTGTGTGGTATGTCTTGCTCTGGAACTTGTTGGCCCTTTGGTGGTGCTTGGTTTCAGTGTAGGTGTGGAGGCATTTGATGAGCTCCTATAAATTAATGTTCCCTGGATTCAGGAATTCTCTGATAGTCTCAGGATTTGGACTTAAGCCTCCTGCTTCTGGTTTTCAGTTTTATTTTTACAGTAGCCTCAAGACTTCTCCATCTATATAGCACTGATGATAAAACATCTAGGTTAAAGGTGAAAAGTTTCTGCACATTGAGGAATACCCAGAGAGATTCACTGAGTTACATGGAGAAGAGGGAGGGGGTAGTTAGAGGTGACTGAAATGAGATGAGGTGGGATCAAAAGAGGAGAGAGCAAGCTAGCCAGTAATCACTTCCTTATGTGCACGCCACAGTCTGGACTGCTCAGAGATGTTCACGGAGTTATACAGGCAAGAGGAGAGGGAGAAAGTAGACAGAGGTGGCCAGGAGGATAAAAGAGGGAAATGAAAAGGAGAGAGACAGATCCAGCCAGTAACTAGTTCCCTAAGTGTTCTCCACCATCTGGAACATGCAGAGATTCACAGAGATGGGTAGAGAAGAGAAGGGGGAGGGAGGAGGCAGAGACAACCTGGTGGAGAAAAAGGAGAAGCCAGAGGAGGAGAGAGTGGTCAAGCCAGTAATCTCATGCTCAGGTAAAATTGGGTACTGAAGATTGGGTTTTTAAATGTACAAAATTGACAAAAAATACCAAAAAGCAAAGATTAAAAATCTAGAGTAGAGGTTGGATTTTCAAAAATACAGTATTAAAGAAAAGAAGGAAAAAAAAAAACACAAAGTCACGAGAATTATTAAAAAACAAAAACAACAACTGCAAATATATATGGTGTTTGTTTTAAAAATAGGGTCTTTTTTTTTGAAAAGTAATAGTAGGTTATAAAAATTAAAATTAAAGGAGAAATAGAGGACTTAAAAATTTTAAAAAGTTGAAAAAAAGAAAACGAAAAGAAGAGAAAACAATCAAACAACATCAACAACAACAACAAAAAACAGTGAGAATGGTCATAAAAATAATAAAGATATATCTGTGACTTTCTCTGGTGTTGTGGGCAGTGTGGGGTCACTTCCAAGATGGTTCCCTCTGTTTAGCTTCTTCGGTTTGCTGGTCTCTTCAGTGTCTGATTTCCACCCTGACACAAGGGGGGCAGTGGTGGACACTTTTTTTTTTAAGGCTCACTTATTCAGTCGTGCTGTGGGGAGGGAGGGATGCTGCAAACAAATAACACAGGCATGTCCTCGCAGTGTCTCAGCCACGCTGAGCATGCCCCTGCACATGGCTCACACTGCTCAGGCTCTACGTTGCTCCACTGGGAACTGTCTGAGGCCGGCCCCAGACTGCATGCACCTCCCTGGTCTAAGCCTCTCAGGCTCGGCTCTCAGGTAGCCGTCAGAGGCTCAGATTCAGTTGGGCCTGCGTTTTGTGCCCTTCCCAGGACCAAGCAGCTCAAGTGTCTGGTGAGCATGGTCGCTGTGACTTATCGCCTTTCCCGTCTGCTGCTCAGTTTTCTGGGTGTACCGCTGGTGCCCCTTGTGAGGCAGATGGTGACTGTCCAGGACCCCAAGAAGTCTTAGCAAAGAAGCCTGCTTGCAGTTTGGTAGGTAAAATCTCTCCGGGGCTGCGATTGCCCCCTTCCAGCCCTTATGGCTCTGGCTGCCTGTCACCAGAGGGGGATTGTCTGCAGCCATCTATTTCTGTTCCGTCCTTTTTTCTGTGCACGGTCCTGGCGGTGTCTTATGTTAGAGTTTTTCATGTGGTAGCTATCCCACAGTCTGGTATGCTAGCCCAAGTTAGTTCACTCTGGTTACACTCGCGGCATTCTGGCCCGAGGCTTAAAAAACACTGCAGCCCACGCCTTGCTGCCCAGCCCCCGCTTGCTAGTGGCGGATGCAGGCGTCTGTGCTGCTTCTCCACTGGGGGAGTTACCGTTGGGCTTGTAATCTGTTGGTTTTAATTGTTTATTTATTTTTCTTCCCTGTTATGTTGCCCTCTGTGCTTCCAAGGCTTGCCACAGATTCAGCAGTGAGAGTGTTTCCTGGTGTTTGGAAACTTCTCTCTTTTTAAGGCTAGGACTCCCTTCCTGGGACGGAGCTCCCTCCCTCCCTCCTTTGTCTCTTTTTTTGTCTTTTATATTTTTCCTACCTGTTTTTGAAGACAATGATTTGCTTTTCTGGGTGCCCAATGTCCTCTGCCAGCATTCAGAAGTTGTTTTGTAGAATTTACTCAGCGTTGAAATGTTCTTTTGATGAATTTGTGGGGGAGAAAGTGGTCTCCTCATCCTATTCCTCCACCATCCTAGGACCGCCCCCCCCAAACCTGTGTCTCTTGCATCACCTACATTGGTGGGTTCTTTACTTCCCTGGTGGCTCAGATGGTAAAGCATCTGCCTACAATGCGGGAGACCCGGGTTCAATCCCTGGGTCAGAAAGATCTCCTGGAGAAGGAAATGGTAACCCAATCTAGTATTCTTGCCTGGAAAATCCCATGGATGGAGGAGCCTGGTGGTCTCCAGTTCATGTGGTCGCAAACAGTCGGACACGACTAAGTGACACTCACCTACCAGCTAAGCCACCATTAACTTACTGGTATGTGGACTGGATCTGCATGCTGTGAGGCTGTCATTGTCCTGGGGCTCTTATCCACATGCTAATGGTGAGGCTTGTCTGACGAGAGCAGCCTTGCTGATGGGTAGGGCTGGGGATTCTGGCACTGGTGCCTGACCAGTGGTGTTTGAGCTGAGTCCTTTGCTCTCTGATTATAGGGCCCTGGGGTTCCTGGGTCCAGGGCCCATGCAGTGCTGTTTGGAGCTGAGTCCTGGTCCTCTGGTGGACAGGGCTGTGTACAGGGGTGGTTGTGAGGTCAGAGAATCTTAAGGCAGCCTCTCTGCTGGTGGGTAGGGCTATGTCCCCATTCGGTTAGCTGCTTGGCCTTGGGTAAGTCCTGGTGCCTACAGGCTCTTGGGAGGTAGGAGGGGGCTGGGTCATGATGCTAAGCCAGAGGGAAGATTCCAAAATGGCACTTGCCAGCACCAGTGTCCATGTGGCAGAACAAGCTCCCCCAAATGGCTCCTGCCAGTATTTATGGTCCCAGAGTGAACCCCAGGTGCCTCCAACCTCTCTGGAAGGCTCTTTGAGATCAGCAGGTGGATCTGACCCAGGCTTCTTTCAAATGAATGCTTCTATGCTGGGTACAGAGCATGTGAGATTTTGTATGTCCTCTTCATGAGTGGAGTTTCTATTTCCTCAGTCCCCTGGGGCAGCTGAAAGTAAGCCCCGCTGGCCTTCAAAGCCAAACATTCTGGGGATTCATCTTCCTGTTGCAGGACCGTCAGGCTGGGGAGCCCAGTGTGGGGCTCAGAAAATTCACTTCTTGAGGCAGTCTCTGCAATTGTAATTTTTCTTGCCTTTGTGCGTTGCTTTTGTGGGGGTGTGGTACTTTACCCCTCCTACTCATCTCCTTGTGGTTTCTTCTTTATATCTTTGTTTGTTGAAGATCTTTTCTGGTGGGTTCTGGTTTTTTTCATCGATGAAACCAGAAAAAGCCTTTCTTCTGTATATTGTTATAGTTTTGGGATGCCATGAGAGGAGGTGAGCTCAGGATCTTCCTGCCCTGCCATCTTTTGCCAATTTCCTCCCACATTACTTTATCTGTAATTGTTGATGGATCTTTAGAATGTTTCAGAGGAGTGCAGCTATCTCTTTGAGATCCTGATTCAGCTATTTTGCATGAAAACTCAAAAAGTGGGATTGCTTGGTAATATGGTAAATTTCTTTTTATTGTTTGAGAAATGGCCATACCATTTCATAATAAGTCATTTCACTCCAAGTGAGCCAGGACAGAAGCCGCTTCCTCAAGCAGCCCACTGCAGCATTGAATGCATGCTCCCGCCTTGTCTTTCCTGGGTTAATCACAACCTGGAGCATTCTTTTGCCTCAGCATTGAGGTTCTGCAGGAGAGATGTTGATGCAGGTGAAGTGATAGTGCACTTCTTATCAGTTTTATTGTATCTGTTTTCAGCTTCGTAGTGGCCTATGGTATTGTGACTTCCTAAAAGTTTCTGTAAGTCTCATAAAGAGATTTTAATCCACATATCATTGCTAAACCGGTGTTTCTGTGGGGGCAGGAAGGCTGGGACTTCCTCTTACACCATCATTCTAATGTCACTCCTTACTGTACTTAGATTCAGGTAATCTTTTATCACTTCTATATGTGTGATTACTGTATCTTTCTTTCTATCGTGACTTTTTTTAAAAAAAGTTGATTTGTTTATCTGACTGCTCAGGCCTTAGTTGTGGCACGCGGAATCTTCCCTGTGTCATGTGAAATCTTTCGCTGAAGCACAAGGGCTGCCTCAGGGCCTTTGGGATCTTAGCTCCCCAACCAAGGATCGAACATGTATTCCTTGCATTATAAAGCAGATTCTTAACCACAGGACCACAAGGGAAGTCCCTGAATTTTCTTTGATTGTTTGATTGCACCAGTTTTATTTTATAGATCTCCTACCAAAAAAGAAAACTTTTCCTCTAGTATAATTTCTTCATTGGAAATATAATAAACTTGATGTAAGTGATGAAAAATTTAAATTTATCAAAGTTTAATAGTCTGTTGATGGGTTAAACAGAAGACTAGCCCAGAGGTCCACATGATGCAGCCTTGCTTAAATTAATTAATTTTTATGGTTACTGGAAATGAAGGTCATTTAATTCTTAAGGAAGGAAAAATTTTTAACGTTGAAATGACACATAAANGTGTTTGTGTTACGTATTAGATGCTCCTATATTGGGTACACAGATATTTACAATTGTTATGTCTTCCTTTTGGGTTGATCCCTTTATCATTATGTAGTGTCCTTCCTTATCTCTTGTAATCTTCTTTATTTTCAGGTCTATTTTGTCTAATACGAGGATTGCTACTCTAGCTTTCTTTTGCTTTCCATTTGCATGGAATATATTTTTCCATCCTCTCACAGTCTATCTGTTTCTTTAGGTCTGAAGTGGGTTTCTTGTAGACAACATATCTATGAGTCTTGCTTTTGTATCCATTCNATAATTTCTTCATTGGAAATATAATAAACTTGATGTAAGTGATGAAAAATTTAAATTTATCAAAGTTTAATAGTCTGTTGATGGGTTAAACAGAAGACTAGCCCAGAGGTCCACATGATGCAGCCTTGCTTAAATTAATTAATTTTTATGGTTACTGGAAATGAAGGTCATTTAATTCTTAAGGAAGGAAAAATTTTTAACGTTGAAATGACACATAAAGAAACTCTATTTACCAATTAACCTTTACTGGGTTCACTTACCTGGGATTTATGTTTGATATAAAAATTATATTTTATATTTTAGTTCAGTTCAGTTGCTCAGTTGTGTCCGACTCTTTGCGACCCCATGAATCACAGTACGCCAGGCCTCCCTNACAGTCTATCTGTTTCTTTAGGTCTGAAGTGGGTTTCTTGTAGACAACATATCTATGAGTCTTGCTTTTGTATCCATTCAGCCAGTCTGTGTCTTTGGTTGGAGCATTTAATCCATTTACATTTAAAGTAATTATTGATAAATATGTTCCTATTGCCATTTCCTTAATTGTTTGGGGTTGATTTTGTAGATCTTTTTGCTTCTCTTGTATTTCTTGGCTGTGTAAGTCACTTTAACTTTGTTGTAAAGCTGTTTTGGTGGTACTGAATTCTCTTAATTTTTCCTTGTCTGAAAGCTTTTTATTTCTTCTTCAATTTTGAATGAGATCCTTGCTGGGTACAGTAATCTTGGTTGTAGATTTTCTCTTTGAGTACTTTAAATATATCCTGCCGTTCCCTTCTGGACTTCAGCATTTCTGCTGAAAGATCAGCTGTTAAATATATGGGGTTTCCCTTTTATGTTACTTGTTGCTTTTCACTTGCTGATTTTAATATTCTTTCTTTGTGTTTAGTCTTTTCAGTTAGATTAGCATGTGTCTTGGCATGTTTCTCCTTGGGTTTATCCTATATGGGACTCTGTGCCTCTTGGACTTAATTGACTATTTCCTTTTCCATGTTGGGGAGAATTTTCAACTATAATCTTTTCAAAAATTTTCTCATACCTTATCTTTTTCTCTTCTTCTCAGAGNTGGATTAGTATGTGTCTTGGCATGTTTCTCCTTGGGTTTATCCTGTATGGGACTCTGTGCCTCTTGGACTTAATTGACTATTTCCTTTTCCATGTTGGGGAGAATTTTCAACTATAATCTCTTCAAAAATTTTCTCATACCTTATCTTTTTCTCTTCTTCTCAGAGCCCTATAATTCAAATGTTGGTATATTTGATATTGTCCCAGAGGTCTNTAATTATGCATTTGTTTAAGATATGGAGGAAAGCTCTGTTTGTGATGTCATAGTAAATACACTTGAAAGAGTCCTGAATTATAAGTTTGGGGAAACAGACTCCATTAGTTAAGTCACTAACCTGGATGATCTTGGATAAATTGCTTAAACTCCTACATTTAATTGTAAAGTAGAGAGGAAGAATTAGATAATACTGCAAATCTAGGATTCTGTGGATGGAGACAAGTTTTTTGTTCCTCTTCTCCTTTAAGGTTTAGTAAATATGGTTGATATTTCTTAAAGTACTGAAAAGAGAGGCATCGTATAACTAAAACAACCCAGATNTAGAGAGGAAGAATTAGATAATACTGCAAATCTAGGATTCTGTGGATGGAGACAAGTTTTTTGTTCCTCTTCTCCTTTAAGGTTTAGTAAATATGGTTGATATTTCTAAAAGTACTGAAAAGAGAGGCATCATATAACTAAAACAACCCAGATTCTATGGTACAAATTTAATGAAAATGAAATATTTACATGTCAGCCATCACAACACTATATCAAGACAATATAATTAATGTATTGAAAATAGTCTATATTTCTAAAGTTTAATGGGGTTGAGAGTACTTGATTACATGGATTTATACTAAATAGAATCTTAAATATGAAGATTAGAGCATAAGTACACAGAAAGTAAAGGGATTTTTTTTTTAGGGTCTGTTATTATTAAAGCTTAAATTTCACATCTTGTATTTTCATTTTTCATATGGAATTTTAACAAATACCACTTGGAGGCACTGTTATACTGCTGTTCTGTACAACTTATACTTTAAGAATGTCATATAATGAAATTTCAATTTTTGTTTCCTTTTTTAATTCTACTAATCACTTGGGGATGGGTAATTAACATTAGTTGTGGTCTTTAAACTTTGACATTATTCATATTTATCATCCTATGTTTTTTACTGTTATAAATAATCTCTTGTTCCTCTTATAAAACAGATTCCATTAATTCCTATAAGAATGAAAAAAAGGTTTTAGGAAAATACCTATTAATTCATTTGAGGCTAAATTTTGGTTTACAAATTAATGTGTCTTTCAAATTAGCAATTTTTACTAAAATTGTGTTCATTTAAAGTCACTGTTATACGAGGCAGAAATGTCAGTGAGGTCCCAGAGAAAATATTGATGAGAACTAATCTCATCAACCATTTAAATATTTTTATGGGGAATATATTCAATTAATAGGATTATAATAACATCAAATGAAATATAACAACATGTACAGGCTATACATTAAAATGGGTTTGCACAGGAAAACTAAAGTTTATGTCCACTCACTTTTGGTAAGAAATTTTTAAAGAAATGAAATAATGTTATTTGAGGTGTTCTCATTTTTATACCATTTAATAACATTAATTTATTTTTAAAATTAATATAAATTCCTTCTACATATGCAAAGTATATGTCTTGTTCAAAATTCATGCCCTTCTTTGTTTCAAATATATTTGGAAGATACCGAGTATCACATAGGGAAGCATATATGTGTTACCTCTTTTCTACTTTACTGTGAACCTAGAATGTACAAAACAGTGCAAGAGAAGTAAACTTCCCCGGTGATGCAGATGGTAAAACATCTGCCTAAAATGCGGGAGACCTGGGTTTGATCCCTGGGTTGGGAAGATCTCCTGGAGAAGGAAATGGCAACCCCCTCCAGTACTCTTGCTTGGAAAATCCCATGGACAGAGGAGCATGGTAGGCTACAGTCCGTGGGGTCGCAGAGTCGAATATGACTGAGTGACTTCACTTTCACTTTCTTTGTTTTAGTGTTACTTTCACATAAGATATTTTAATGTTTTTATTAGGAATTATGTCATTGTAACGTGCAAACTATAAAACTAAAATGTTAACTTTTATCAAATTTTGATCAATTAATAATAGATCAGTATATTAAAATAGTATGTTTGCCTTACATGAAATGAGTAAATAATAACAGATTTCATCTGTATGTTAATATGCTAGTGCTTTTTAAAAGCTTAGAGAAATTTTAATTCTTTAAACTCTTGTTAGTGTTATGACATCAGTGCAGTTCAGTTCAGTTCAGTTACTCAGTCATGTCAGACTCTGCAACCCCATGAATTGCAGAATGCCAGGCCTCCCTGTCCATCACCATCTCCCTGACTTCACTCAGACTCACGTTCAGTGATGCCATCAAGCCATCTCATCCTCTGTTGTCTCCTTCTCCTCCTGCCCCCAATCCTTCCCAGCATCAGAGTCTTTTCCAATGAGTCAACTCTTCGCATGAGGTGGCCAAAGTACTGGAGTTTCAGCTTTAGCATCATTCCTTCCAAAGAAATCCCAGGGCTGATCTCCTTTAGAATGGACTGGTTGGATCTCCTTGCAGTCCAAGCGACTCTCAAGAGTCGAAAGGGAAGTGTCATTTGGATAGTGTCAGATGGGAAGGGACTCTCTTAACAAACCTTTCATCTCCACAAATAATTCAGGCACTTGCTCACTATTCTTTTTTGTTGTTGTCATTCCTTGCTTCTAGGGATGGTTATGTATCGCCGGCTTCTGATTCAGCTAACCTGTTTATTTTTCTCAGCAGCATAGGGTTTACTTTCATAATGAAACACTTTAACACAGGATTTGATTAATATTTGGACAGTTAGATAGATACATATACACATGTATTATTGTTTGCACTTAATGCATCATATATTACAAACTAACAATAAAGGGAAAGGTCTATTATTTAAATTCACACATGAACTACAGTTCATGTAGTCCCCAAAATGTACTTTCTTTAGAGCTGAGAAAATAAAAAACCAGAATTAATTGACAGAATTTTCCCCTTTTCAAGGTAATCATTTTATAAAGCCATGATAGTGAGATGTCTATGTTAAACAAACTGCTCCAAAACAGTGGAGTAGCAGCCATTGATATGCTCACAAATGTGGAGGTTGAAAGGACTCAGCCAAGCCGGTCTCAGGGTAGGACTGGGACACAGGGAAGACTTTTTACAAGCATCTGGTGTTGGGTTCTGTGAGGAAGCCTGTAACTCTTTACCTGTTTTCTATCTTCATAGGGCTGCTCAGGGTAGTGAGACTTCCTACTTGACAGCTTAATGCCCTCAGGCCAGTGTCCCAAAAGAAACAGCAGAATATGCGTGGTCTTTTCTAAACTAACATTGGAAGTCATAAGGCATCACTTCAACCACATTCTTTTCTTCCAGGCAGGCACAAAGACTACTCAGTTGCAAAGCAAAAGACACAAATTTCACCTTTGATTCAGAAATATATATATTTTTAAAAATGACTGTTCTTACTGTGGTTGTTTTATTAAGCTTTCCAATTGAAAGTAGGCTTCAGTTACACCCAAATTATAAATGTCAACACAAAAGTATGAGGGCATATTTTAACTATAGATACATTCAATTTGATGTTTAGAGATTTTTAACTTAACAAAGTATATATGTTCTTACAGATAGACGGTGCTTTTTTTTCTTTAAGTTTAAAATAAAATTTGTTTTTTCTATACTAGTGAAGAAGTATTTTCTAAATCGGTAGTTTTCTATGACTTTGGGATTTTCTGACCCTGCAAATCTTAGGATGGACTCATTAGAATGGTCCAGTTATATGTGTAAAGCTTGAACCCCTTGACAACATCCTTAATGGGTTAGAATCCAACTTAAGCTCAAACGCATACAGGAATAATTGACTAGCCCAGGGAAGTCCATTCAAGTTATACCCAGAGACAATAATCAGAAATGTCTTCTGTAACTGTTTTTGTTTTAATTTTTTCAAAAACATCTTCTGTATTTTAAATTGCTTTTTGGCTACTTCTTTACCCCGGCTAAAAAATATTGAAACTGAACCTAATGATGTCAATGTATATATACACATCCTGGTGCTTCCTTACACTTTTGGATTATGTAAGGTAGTAAATTCCTGGTAAGATCACCTGTGTGAAATAAGTAACCCCTAGAATGTAGATCAAGGTTATACCAAAAAGCTACTTCCCACTCAGCATAAAGATCTACTTAAATATTTTTGTCTCCTTTCCACCTCTAGTCCCCTCCTCAAATTAATAACAAGTTTTATTGACTAAACAAACATGCTGCTTAGGTGGAAAGACAAGTGTAAAGGACTGACACATAAATCTGACACCAATAATGTGGGTAGTGAATAGAAAGAGTATTTGGCTTCTTCCTGTGATCCAGAGTATGATCCAAGACTTAGGGAGCTGAAGAAGAGCCAAGACTGTTACAATAAAAGACCTTCAAAGTATTCTTTGTCATACTGTCCTTGAATTGAAAATACTATTAGAACATTGAAATTGTTCATTTTGTTATGTTGAATCGATAAGAGATAAGCACTCTTTCTACTTCCCATCTCCTGTCTCTATCTGCTCCATCTTTTCTGACTGTAAATTGAAAGAAAACAGTAAATATGCTTTTCATTGTACATAATACCTACAATATCTGGCTCTGAAAAATTCAATAAATATATATGAACTGAATTAATAAATTAAAAAAAATATTTGAAGTCTCTTTGCTGTTAGGTATGTCTCTGACCTCCTGTGAAGAAACTGCAAAGAAATTTCCACAAGAAAGTCTCTTTAGGAATAGAGAGAGGGCTGGAAAATTCATTGAACAACATAGTAGGCCCTTCCTCTTACAGTTCCAGAATATACTCCATTTTAGGATATTTTGATACACGTGTAAGATATATAACCATTCTCACAAACTTAAAGATTCCCCAAAACTTGTTTACCTAGCTTGAGAAAAGCAATACTTGATTGCTTTCAATCAAGTAAGAAAAATGCAGAAGCTTATTCTAGGGAAAATACTTTAACAGTAATCCGCATGCCCTATTACCTTATTTAACAAAGTAAATCAGCTGATGGGCTTACTGTTGGTATATGTGGATGAAACCCTTATCCAATATGAAAGTAAATAGTATGTCAAGAAAAGAGGAAAGGAAGAGATGTAGGAACTGCAGTTTCCATGATGATGTTAATTTGCTAAACTGCTAAATATTTCATTGTCAGAAGATCATTGTGGGACTGAGGAAATACACAGCATTTAGAATTAGTTAAGCTTTAACACTAACTTTGGAAAGTTACTTCTCTGAATTAGTTATTTGTCAATATGATTGTGATTACTAGATAATATAATGCAAGCATCATGCCTAGAACAGGGTCTCTCCCATCCTTATATCTCTCTTCTTTTTATCATCAGTGATTTATACTGGAAACCTAGGGATTTATAATAGTGTTATGAATGTTAAACAGTAATAAATGTCAGATATCTCTCAAACTATTGAAACTGGACTTGATGTCATCAGTGTATAAAGTGTGAATATATCCCAGTGCCTCATGTGCACTTTAGAGTGTCTAAGTCTGTGAATTCCTGGTCATATCACTTGTATCAAAGAAGTAATAAATCCATTACAATGTAAATCAAGTGTATGCCAAAAAGCTCTTTTTTGATCTTAAGAGAATCTCAGTCTAGTGGGTGAGATATATACAACATAGAAATATTTAAGATAAAAGAAGTAAGATATGAGTGTAGGGTTTGGATTCCAAAGGCACAGAGCTGGTTGTGTGTTTAAATTCAAGAGTAATGGTGCTCATTCAACTCTAGGAGCTTCCTTGATTTTCTCTCCTATAGAGAGTTGGAATGAGATCTATAACCGTAAGCTACATTGAAGATGTAAAAATCATACTTTACTAAAAACCCATCTAGAAAATGTATGTTTTTAAATATATAAATGTATGCTTTTTCAATTTTTTCTTAAGTTTTTGTTCTTTGAATTTTGTTCTATGAATTTAATATAAATAAAAGATGAAAGGGAGAACAAGTGGAAGATTAGCATATATTTAATATCTATTAACATTTCTTTGTTCACCAAATCTAAAGTTTAACTTATTTCCTACTTTAGAAAACATAAAAATCAATAAATCAGAAAGGTTTCAGTTCAATAAGTAATAACTAATTACATCTATTATGGCCTCAACTTGTCTATCCCTACTACTTTCCAGGATGTTAGCAGAATTTGTTGTTGTTGCTGTTATTGTAAAAGCACAGATAGTTTCAGATTCCTACAATGGAATCCAGAGTTGCATCTGCCAAACATTCCATCTGCACTGCCACATATCTGTTCCTCCTGACAGCGTGACGCTCTCTGGCCTGTGGACTATGGAAAGCACTGATGTGTGTCACTTCCAGCCAATGCTGGGAAAAGCCAGCACACAACTCTCTAGTTCTCCTTCACCTAAGGCAACAGCAGACAAGACCTCGTGCTGATATGGTAGAGCTGTAAGATCGCTGCAGTCTCAATTGATGGGGCCCTAGTTATCTGAACATTAGCTCCAATCTATAATAGATTATGTTCAAGGGAGCAGTACATCTTTTTGTTGTTGTTGTTATTGTTAAATCAGAGATGTTGGGGATGTTTGTTAGCACAGCATAGCCTACTCAGTACTGACTGGCTATTCTCTGAGATGTTAGCATGATGGCCTCCTTATTACATCACTTGATGTAATAAGTTTGTCCATGTAGACATTCAGCAAATATACCAAAGTACACTTCAGAAATTAAAGGAAGTTACAAAATTATTGTTAAGTCACTAGGTCATGTCAGACTCTTTTGCTTCCCCATGTTTGTAACCTGCCAGGATCCTCTGTGCATGGGATTTTCCAGGCAAGAATACTGGAATGGGTTGTCATTTCCTTCTCCATGGTATCTTCCTGAGGAAGGGATCAAGCCCATGGTTCCTGTATTGGCAGGCAGATTCTTTATCCCTGGGCCACCAGGGAAGTCCAAGTTACAAAATATGAATAAATTGCTGAAAGAGAACTAAGGNGACTCTTTTGCTTCCCCATGTATTGTAATCTGCCAGGATCCTCTGTCCATGGGATTTTCCAGGCAAGAATACTGGAATGGGTTGTCATTTCTTTCTCCATGGTATCTTCCTGAGGAAGGGATCAAACCCATGGTTCCTGTATTGGCAGGCGGATTCTTTATCCCTGGGCCACCAGGGAAGTCCAAGTTACAAAATATGAATAAATTGCTGAAAGAGAACTAAGAGATTTGAAGGATCAATTAAGTTCAGTTGCTCAGTCATGTCTGATTCTCTGTGATCCCATGGGCTGCAGCATGCCAGGCTNTGATTGTGAGGAAAGGAGAAAGAAGAAACAAAGTTGAGACTCTGGAAATCTTGCTTGGTCTCATAAATTATGGTTGTATAAAATATACTTTTTTTAAAAAAAGCTTAATAGTAATTGACAAAAAAAAGGACAAAACTAATGGACACATAGCAAAAAGTCAGACAGTTTCATCTCCAGAGGCTCTTAAATGTCTTCATTAGGTGAAAGTGAAATAATATATCTCTGTTCAGCAACTTCCACATTGGAAATTCTCATAGCTTCTGACTGCCCTATTGTTTTAACCCTATATGTTTAATTTTCAACTTTAAATTAATTCCTTTGGCATAAACTGTGAAAATATGATACTTGATCACCTTCATTGATTTGTATATAAACTCAGTTGGAATTCAAGAGACCTTAGAACCATCAAAAGGCAGATTGAGATGTGTACTTTATGCAGGTTCTCATTGATGGGTACAGGGAAGGAAAAAATGACAGCCAGAAGTCATGAGGTTAGGATGATATACATAACTTTACATGCCAGAGAGTCAAAGACACAAGAATGTAAATCAGAGAACTGTTCCTCCTCATCTCTCAGTTTCCTTCTCCTATTTTTACTATTTTCTGAAACTATAAATCTTTAGATTTGACCCCTTGTTTTTTAAAGTAACCACCTAATGAATGAATCAAAAATTTTTATTTCATTTTCTGGAAATTCACATGATCCAAGTCTATCCTCTCTTCAACTTTCAAGCAGTAATAATATTTGTAAGATAATTAAGGTAAATCTTGTCTACTAGTTTGCAAATGGAAGATTTGCTGTAGATTGATAATTCCTCCCATTTGCAATTTATATATTACAAGACTAAGAAATTTAATAGGATAATGTTAATAAGGTATATATTATGCAATAAACAACTAATGAAGCATTTTTTTGGCTTAATGATTNAGCTTTTAAGAGGAAACAGACCAAGAAATAAACCATCAAGCTTAAAAAGGTGATAGCAATCCATAAGAGAAATGTTTTGATTTTCCCCTTAATCTAAATGGGCTGCTCAGTAACTTGCTATTAAGTCACTTCTAAGTTTGATATAGGTACCAAGTTTTTCAGTTTTATGGTTTTCTATAAACCTGGATTTAGTGTGTGACTCTTTCCCAAAAGCTATAATTTTGGACTTACTATAATTAAATTTAAGTTCTTATCTACTAGAAAAGATGGTAAAATATATTTCAAATATGTGTAGGGTCAGGTCTTCAGAAGGTTGTGAGCAAGGGTGGTGAAGGCATCTGTGATAAGAGCTCATATTTCTCTCACCTTAGCAATAGTGCTTATGGGATAATAACTATTCACATTAGTTCATGGAAGGGAACCATTAACTGTTAGTGTATCTGAGTAAGTAGCAAAAGCCATTCTAAGTCAAATTAAATTGATGGATGGTTGTGACATATTGACCTTTGGGGTCATGATTATAAAATCCCTGAGGAAGAATAGTTCTATGCTCTCTACCTATAGTGCAATGTCATCAATTATTAAGGGGTTAGTAAGTACTAATTTAATTAAACTGATAAAAGAAGAAAAAACAGTAGAATCAAAATATAAGATATAGAATTTTGAAATAGTATATATAATTTAAGCCTAAATTCTTTTATATTATTTAGTACTTTGTATTAAATTACTTTATATCATAAAAGTAATCTCTAAGTCCTGAAATAGCAATAAATAAAAAAACTCTCTAGATTTTTATTGGTAGGCAATGTGAGGAAGAAAATCTAAAGGCAATTGATTAAACTAAGTAGAAAGCAAAGATATATTTAAAAAGATGAAATAAAATAAAACAATAGATTCAAATGAAGTTAAGGAACAAATATGTGAGGTCATATGCCACAAAATCAATTCGTATCAAAAAAAAAGTCGATTCTAAAGTAGATACGAAGTGTGATCTTTTTCTGTTAAAGACAGTAGAAATAAAGGGGTGACACAGTCTCTGATGCTGATATATGTCAGTCTCCTCCTCACTGAAATACTCTGTGTATTCTTCACCCATGATTGTGAGGAAAGGAGAAAGAAGAAACAAAGTTGAGACTCTGGAGATCTTGCTTGGTCTCATAAATTATGGTTGTATAAAATATACTTAAAAAAAAAAGCTTAATAGTAATTGACAAAAAAAAAGGACAAAACTAATGGACACATAGCAAAAAGTCAGACAGTTTCATCTCCAGAGGCTCTTAAATGTCTTCATTAGGTGAAAGTGAAATAATATATCTCTGTTCAGCAACTTCCACATTGGAAATTCTCATAGCTTCTGACTGCCCTATTGTTTTAACCCTATATGTTTAATTTTCAACTTTAAATTAATTCCTTTGGCATAAACTGTGAAAATATGATACTTGATCACCTTCATTGATTTGTATATAAACTCAGTTGGAATTCAAGAGACCTTAGAACCATCAAAAGGCAGATTGAGATGTGTACTTTATGCAGGTTCTCATTGATGGGTACAGGGAAGGAAAAAATGACAGCCAGAAGTCATGAGGTTAGGATGATATACATAACTTTACATGCCAGAGAGTCAAAGACACAAGAATGTAAATCAGAGAACTGTTCCTCCTCATCTCTCAGTTTCCTTCTCCTATTTTTACTATTTTCTGAAACTATAAATCTTTAGATTTGACCCCTTGTTTTTTAAAGTAACCACCTAATGAATGAATCAAAAATTTTTATTTCATTTTCTGGAAATTCACATGATCCAAGTCTATCCTCTCTTCAACTTTCAAGCAGTAATAATATTTGTAAGATAATTAAGGTAAATCTTGTCTACTAGTTTGCAAATGGAAGATTTGCTGTAGATTGATAATTCCTCCCATTTGCAATTTATATATTACAAGACTAAGAAATTTAATAGGATAATATTAATAAGGTATATATTATGCAATAAACAACTAACGAAGCATTGTTTTTGGCTTAATGATTTGATAAATGTATTTATATCTTCAGTTAAGCATTTATTTTTATCTAAAATGGTTAAGGAATTAGGAATTTGTATCTTCTAGAAAAATCAGGACTAAATTTTATTCTATTTGCTTTTATATTAGATAATATGGATTTTATTAAAGAATAAAATAAGAAAAATATCCATAAGGGGAAAAAAAATATATATATATACAGCTTCAAAATCACTTAGAAAACAGAAGCACTTTTTAATAAAAATTTATATGAGTTAAGATATCTATTCTTGACTTTTCAATTTTAGATTAATTGTGCTACCCTCTATTTGCAAAACAAAACCAAAGACATTAAGATTATAGTTGGACTATTTAATACCCTGAAAAAAAATTAAGGATAAACCTCTAGCACTGGGACCAGTCATCAGAGTTCAAATTTGTTTTGTTTGAAGGTGCTCTGGTGACTGTAATGTGCAATGGAAATTGAGAATCACTGCATAAAATTATTTAACCAAAAGCTCACTGTGTAAAAACCTGGGCAAGAACAGTTTCCCTTACATTTAGATCAGTAATTACCTTGGTCCTTATGCCATAGTTGCTTGTTTTTATATCACAAAATGATAGATTTGATGTAATCTATCATTAATCAAGAGTGGAAAATTAATGGAAAATTTGGGTCCTGATATGAGTAGACTGGCTTCTTTTCTATATTTACACTGTGCCTGTCAATGACTGTATCTACTGGGTCCAAGTAATACTGGAAATAGCTTCTTAGGGTCAACAATATCAGCCAAAATAATGAAATAGTAGCTGTGTCAGGAAACAACCTCACCTGACTTCTCTATTAGTTGGGAGAGAATATAAAGTGACCTGGCCTCTCTAACTGATCTTACACCAATTATTATAGTGCATCACTCTCAAAAGGCCAAGATATCTTAAACCAATGCCCATCGATAAAAGCTTTTCCCATAAACTCCCCCTATTAATTAAATCAGATGTAGCTTTTAAATTGATGAGACTGCAAAGATAAGTTGTTCCTTATGCTTGGTAAATTTATCAGTAAAATAATGTGAAACAAAACAATGAGTAAGAATACCTTTAAGAGAAGAATTGCACTATCCACATTCAATTGCCACTGTGTTTGTATAATTAAAGAAGAGGGCTATGAGGAAAATTTAGAAATCAAAGAGAAACCTTAATATTTGGCTAGCATTCAAAGCATAAAAGGCAGTTTCATGTCATGTCTGTTTTGCCTTTTATTGGGAGAGCAATGCTGAAAATGAGCTTAAGTAAAATGAAGGATCATTAAGCTAATACCAAAGATTTTAGATAAAAGTTATAATACTTTTTTGAAAAGTGGGACACGTATACTGATGTATTTAAAATACGTGGTTAATTTTCAGCATCATGTTAGACCAGAAGAAATTGTAGAACCAACTGAGGAGTCAAAATGTAATATTCTGTCATTCCTGAGAACTAATACAAACCTAATTTTATACACTGGTTTTTGAAAACTAATAAATATCAAAATAAATAAAATCATTTTTTTACCTCTATTAGATTTGAGATATCTTTCAATCCAATGTCTTAGGACTGAATGAATCACTTAGACTTTATTAATATTAATTGTATAAAGATTCCTTGGAAAATCCTGATGCCTACCTTTATTTAGTTAACAATGACAAAGAAACCTTTGACAATATTTCTGAAGTTTTATGCCATTTAGAGGTTGCCTTTGTTTTCCAGAAGGACATACTATAAATGGAGTCACTTTCAAGAAACCCTTGAGTACAGAGTTTCATTGGGACTGAATTTCAGACAGTTTTTATTTATCTTCAAAACTAGTAGGAAATACCTTGAATTTAATGTAGGGCAACCATTAACATATCCTCTATCTTCCAAAAATATTTAAAATCAATTATTAAAAGTAAAAGGTTAGAGGAAAATATAGTGTAAGATCAAGGTAAAATTCCTCTAGTTGAAAACTTCAAATTCCAAAATATACCTATAATATTAGCATTTCTATAATATATTTAAGGCCCTTAGAAATACTGAATTCTCATAAAAAATCTGATACTTTCCAAAATCAAATATATATTTTAGTTAG
>SJYW01034565.1:0-22930 GCA_006410735.1 Raphicerus campestris | reverse complement strand
CACCACAGAAAAAGAGAAACATGGATCACATAACGAAGAAGACAGTGATAATGTCTGCAACAAAACCAGATGATATGAAATCCCCAAGAATCTCCAACAGGAGCCAGTGGGAACAAACAGGGCCACAAGATCCCTGTGGCATCAGCAACTGTGCAGAAGGACCCAGAGGGAGAGGACAGGTGTCTGCCAGCCTCAGAACAGAAGGATGCCACCACAATCACCAAGAACTTTCCATCATTCAAACTGACCTTCAAACGTAACGTCTGCAGAGAAGCTGTTGTGTACCTTTGAGAACTCGGCTATGCGTTCCCATGATCCCTCCCTAGAAACACACAGGACAGTGAGCTACAATCAACCAAAAACGACTTAAGAGACCTTGACAATGGGACTGGAAGGGATACAGGCGGCAGAGGAGCATGGTGAATGACACCATCGGATTCAAACATAAAAATCAATATATGGGAACTCTATAGAAAAGGGGAGAATTTGTCAGCAGAAACAAACGAAAAAAGAATTGGGGGCAAACCTATAGATTGAAAAAACGCCAAATCATCACCATATGTTGAAATTGCGTGTGTGCTAAGTCACTGCAGCCATGTTTAACTGTTTGTGACCACGTGGACTCTAGCCCACCAGGCTCCGCTGTCCATGGGACTCTCCAGGCAAGAATACTGGAGTGGGTTGCCATGCCCTTCTCCAGGGGGTCTTCCCAACCCAGGGATCAAACCCACAGCTCCTGCGTCTCTTGATTTGCAGGTGGATTCTTTATACACTGAGCCACTTGAGTTCTGTGTATGTTTGCAATTTTCTATGTTAAAAGCAACCAGAAAAACAAAAATAGACGAATTTTTTTTAAAATCAGAGGCAAATAGTAATCCACAAATTATCATTTGGGGAATATTATGAGAAAAGAAGGCAGTTGTCTTAGTAGCAGCAAATATGTATATATAAAACATCTAGAAATCAACTTAAGAAGTAGAAAAGGCCTATAAGAGAGGAACATAGAGGAGCTTAATCAATAAAGAGACATTTTATGCTCCAAATGGGAAGTCACCATTTAAAGATTTTTCCACAAATGTATCTATAAATGTAATACGACTCCAATCAATATTTAACTAGATTTTTTGAACTGGACCAATTAGTTATAAAGTTCACCTATAAAATAAAAGATAAAATGAGAAATTTTTGGAAAAGAATTGAGAAGAAAGAATGTTTGAATTACCAGTTAGTGGAATACATTGCAATAGCGGAGAAACTAGAGTGTGCTATGCTGTTTTGGCCTAGACAAATCAATCAGTGAAAGAGAACAGAGATTTTGGAAAGAGACGTGGTCATTTATAAGAATTTATTATAGAGTAAAGATGGCATTTCAAATCAGTGGGAAAAGGATGGATTATTNCAATAGCGGAGAAACTAGAGTGTGCTATGCTGTTTTGGCCTAGACAAATCAATCAGTGAAAGAGAACAGAGATTTTGGAAAGAGACGTGGTCATTTATAAGAATTTATTATAGAGTAAAGATGGCATTTCAAATCAGTGGGAAAAGGATGGATTATTCAATAAGCCCTGTTGGTACCACTGGAGCTCCTTTTGAGAAAGAAATAATGTTAAATTCAATCTTCTGCAAAAATATTTTTCAGACATTAAATATACAAATAAAAAGTTAAAACTCTCAAAATATGAGGTTATTTTTATAATTATGAAAGATGGAAAGCTTTTCTCATCAAGTCACTCTACAGCTTTAAGGTTCTATGTACTGGTATGGAAACATCTCCAAGCTGTACTGTTAATTTCTTTTTTTTAAAAAAAGGTACAGAATAATGTATATAACTTACTACCGTTTTGTGTATAAAGAGGAGAATAGACATCTATCTCATCTATACTTGTTTGGCTCTGTGTGTACTAAGCCACTTGCTCATGTCTGACTCTTTGCAACCCAATCAACTATAGCCCTCCTCTGTCCCCGGAATGTAGGCAAGGATGCTGGAGTGGGCTGCCATTTCCTCCTCCAGGGATCTTCCCAACCCAGGGATCAAACCTGTATCTCCTGTATCTCCTGCATTGTCAGGTGGATTCTTTATCACTGTATCACCCAGGAAGCCCATCCATTTCTAGACACAAAAACAAACGCTGGAAAACTCTTTAGGGTACTAATGCTGGTGTCTGTCACAGCTGGGGAGTACAGGTTCTGAACAGGGGGTGACAGGACTGGGAGAAAGAATTTCCACTGTACAATTTCACTCTGTGTTTAATTTTTGAATTCCATCAGTATATTGCTCATCTCAAAAATTAGAGAAGTAAATGCATGAAAAAATATTTTCATAACATATTATAAACAATTGAATACACAAATAACAGAAGAGAAAATGTCACCTAGATGACAAAGAGTTTAACTCAGTATATATAAATTTCTCTATGCTAAAGGAGAGAAAAAATAAACATCTGAAGAGAAGGAAAAAACACAAGCAAAATGTATAAACAATGTATTCCCTAAAAAATAAACCAAACAAAGCTCAAAGCCTTAGAGAGCTTGAATTCAGATAGGTGATTCTGCATTTCANAAATAAACATCTGAAGAGAAGGAAAAAAACACAAGCAAAATGTATAAACAATGTATTCCCTAAAAAATAAACCAAACAAAGCTCAAAGCCTTAGAGAGCTTGAATTCAGATAGGTGATTTTGCATTTCAAATCAGCAAGGAACACCCGGTCTAAGCTGTGGCAACAGCTGGGGCCCCATTCATTCCCCAAATTCCTTCTTGTCTTCCATCCACGCAGTCTTCACACCACGGTGGCCCTCAGCTTTAGGGATGTAGAGCTGACCCTGTGCCTCCTCTGACTAAATTCCTCCAGTGGCTCCTCATTGTTCTTAGAGTAGCATCCAGACTTGCTACCAGGCCCTGCAGTAGCTGGTCCCCGCCTGCCGCCGTGGTCTCCTCTCAAACTGCTGTGCTTGAGCTGAGTCAAAGGATGTGGTAGCTCTGTATGTACTGATATAGAGACGAATTCATGCTGTTTTCAAGTTTTAAAAGCAGGTTACTTTTGGAGAAGACTCTTGAGAGTCCCTTGGACAGCAAAAACATCCAACCAGTCCATCCCAAAGGAGATCAGTCCTGAATGTTCATTGGAAGAACTGATGCTGAAGCTGAAACTCCAATACTTTGGCCACCTCATGGGAAGAGCTGACTCATTTGAAAAGACCCTGATGCTGAGGAAAGATTGAGGGCGGGAGGAGAAGGGAACCACAGAGAATGAGATGGTTGGATGGCATTACCGACTCGATGGACATGAGTTTGAGTAGGCTCTGGGAGTTGGTGATGGACTGGGAAGCCTGGCGTGCTACGGTTCATGGGGTCACATGACTGAGTGACTGAACTGAACTGAACAGGATGATCCCACTGGAAAAAAGATTTAGAGAGATAGATAATGTATAATATATGTTATATGATAGGGAATGTGTGTGTTGTATGACAGGGAATGTGTATGTTATATGATAGGCCATGTATAGTATATGTTATATTTTAATGCTGCATATTATATTTTATGCTATGTGCTATTACATAGTATATAGTATATATCTGAGAGTCTCCAAACTGTTAACATGTTTTCTTTGTGGATGTGTTTCTGTAGGGGGGATCATTTTTCTTCGTTATATACTGTCCGTAGATTATACAATAAACATGTACCGTGTTTGGTAATAAAGACAACATTTAATCCCATATAAAATGCATTTAGATTCTGCAGTTTTGTGGTGCTTCCGGCTTGCAGTTTCACAGTTCATGCTGTTAGATGTTTCTGTTGACCTGAGGGGGAAGTGATGCAGCTATAGGTAGAGAAACGCGCTTGACGGGCGTGCCCGCCTCTTCAGAGCACACAGGGGGAAGGGCGCCACCAGCACGCTGGCTAGCCGCACGCCAGCTCTTATTTCAGAGTCAAAGGCAGACAAACGATGAAATGGATGAAATGGTCAGTGAGATCATCATCATAAGAGCATTCTGAAAATTAATAAATTCTCAGGCAATTTTTGCGTGAAATAATTTTTACTTGTTCTTATTCTTTAATGACACATACTTTCTATTTTGTTAAAATTACTTATGGAGTGAGACAATCTGGAAGCTTGAAGTCTCTTTTTAGAAATTGAATCCTGTTTTCAAAATTAGATAAGCCATATTTTCTTTGTAAAAGGACAAGTTTTGAGATCTTGAAAAGACTGATTCATTACTCACATGCTTATACAACATATTTTACGAAGGCCCTAAAAATGTGATGTCATTTGCTTTACTTCTCTGCAACATTCTGTGGGGATCCATCAAAATCCAGAAGGATACATGGCAATGCGTGCTATCACCATCACGTATACACAACCAAGAAAGGGAGGGGTTTCAGAACTGCTGCTAGTTTAACAAGCAGAGGTCACAGCTACACATTTGGCATCTTGACCTTGGCACCAGTTCCATGACTGACTTCTGGAAAGCCGACATTCTACAGTTCTTTTCCCTCCATCAATATATGGTCAGAATGCCAACGCTGCAGCCTCAAAGCAGTGGCTTTAAAGATCCTCTAAAGGATTACACACACATTGGGTTTTTGCCTACAGAGACTGGAGGCTTGTGCCCAGAGGGAAGCCCTTGATCTGACCTTAGTTATGAATCTGGTGGTGGAACAGCTCCCTGTAGACCCGAGGAATCGGCACCATGGATCCATGTGCCACCTGCCCCCATCCAAACGCCCACAGTGACGACAGTGATCACCAATAACTGTAAATCCTAAGCAGTGTGGCTTCAGAGCTTAGGAAGGGCCGAGCCGTTTTTGTTAAATCTCTGCCTGCCGGTATGGGGCTTCCCCAGTGGCTTAGCAGTAAAGGCTCTGCCTGCAATGCAGAAGGTGCAAGTTCGATCCTTGGGTCGGGAAGATCTCCGGAAGGAAGAGATGACAACCCACTCCAGTATTCTTGCCAAGAAATCCCCACGGACAGAGGAGCCTGATGTGCTATAGTCCATGGGAGTCACAAAAAGTCACTAAATCAACTGAGCATTCTACTGGGACTAAAAATAAGTTTATGAAATAAACGTAAGTCGTTAAGCACTGTTTTCTCACCACCGTCTCTATCATTTCTCAGCTAATATTCCATTCCTCCTGAAAATATCATGGGCAATTGTTTTGTTACAACACAATCTATTTTCCATCTCCTCCAGCTGCTTAGAACTCCTGAGAGAAAAATGGCACAGGAAGAGCTTATTTTGTTTTTTCACTTCTGTGTTTGTTGTTTTTAAAAATGAGGCCATTTCAAGCAGTGGTGACGGGGGAGTTTGTTTCCTTGCTTGGGGGTTATTTATTTATCGGTTACTCTTTTGCCCTTCCTTTCAGCTCCCCTGTGACACACTTGTTGCCTGTATGAACAGCCCTTTGTAGCAGGGGTCTCCAACCTCCGCCATCTAATGCCTGATGATCTGAGGTGCAGCTGATGCAATAATAATAGAATAAAGTGCATAATGCATGCAATGTGGTTGGATCATCCCCAAGCCATCGCACCCCCTCCCCAGTCCGTGGCAAAATGGCCTTTCACAAAACCGGTCCCTGGTGCCAGAACCGCTGGGGACTGCTTCTCTGCAGGATCTCAGGTCTCCTGCCAACAGGAAACGCAAACAGGGGGGCCCGAGTTTAGGATCCAGGCTGCACACAGAACACACTGGCCTTCATTTTTATCTTTCACCGTCTTCATCGCTTTGCCTCGCCCAGCTTTGTCAATGACCCCTGAATGCTTTGAGTGCTCCAAAACAATTTGATCATTGGCGTGGGCTGCACTGAGGTCTGAGCAGCGCCTGGTGGGTCTGTGACTCGGTACAGCGATGGTCCAGTGCCCATGTTCTGCTCAGGGTCCACCCACAGGGTCCGGTGGACCCCACTCAGCTTTGGTCCCTACCTCTTCAAGTCTTCAGCTGGTTTGAATATCCACTTGGAGTCACNACAGGGTCCGGTGGACCCCACTCGGCTTTGGTCCCTACCTCTTCAAGTCTTCAGCTGGTTTGAATATCCACTTGGAGTCACTCAAGATGCCCAGTCTCCTGGCACAGGGCCCCCTTAAAAACCCCAATTCTGCACCTTCTCCTCATTTCTGAAATTCTGAACCTTCTTCACATTTCCTTATTTCTGAAATAATGATGGGCTCCCCTGAGACTGAAAGGAGGGGAGAATGTGACTCCCACACACCTCCCAAAGGTGTTCATGACCCATACACGAGCGTCTCCCTCTACTCCAGGTCACTTCCGGCCTCATATGGGCTAATGGAAACACCAGCAGCCACAGGTGGCCCTAGAATACCCAGAACCAGCCGGGGTGCCGGAGTGTAGCGGGGTCCCTACTGGCAGGTCAGGCCACAGCCCACTCCCCCTCTCACTGGCCACGAATGCAGAACAGCTGCTCCCTCCAACTGCAAAGACAGGCAGAAACCTGCCCCTCACTGCCCTCGCACCCTGCTGTCCACTCTGGCTCGTTCTCAGGCTGACCAGCGTAGGATGACCAGTGGCAAGGGGCCGCGGCAGCCTTTCCAGCTCAAGGGCACAGTGAAAGGAGCTGCTACACGTTTTTTAAATGTACACAGTTGACCTTTGAACATTGCCAAGCTTAGAGGCGCTGACCCCCATGCTGTCAAAACTCTGCATGCGACTTCTAGAAGGCCCTGGAATCCACAGCTCAGCACCCACAGGCTCTACCAACACCAGACCACACGGTATATCACCACACGGTGTTTACTATTGAAAAAAATTCACCAAGAAGTTGACTCACACCCTTGAAGTTCAAACTCTGTTGAGGGCCAACTGCAATTGTGACCACTCCATTTCCCAGTCCCCAGTTTCTTCCTCTGCAAAATAAAATAAGTGAATTAGAATAAATGATCTTTAATATCATTTCCAACACCACCCACAGAGACCTTTTTGTGAGTGAAGATGCTGTGTGTGGTCACAGGACCCATTTCTGGAAACTTCTGGACAACGTGCAAACCAAGTCAACTTAGCTTATGTGTTGCCTTCAAGCTCTCTGTCGTAATAAGCAAACAATCTCTATTATTAGGGGCTTTTTTCTACATATCTCTAATGCTAAGTTAACAGATGTTCATACTTTCCAACTTAAAGCATGACAAAATCTTGACGTGGTCAGAGGGAAAACACATTCAGTTTAGTTTTGTTAGACTTGAATATAGTCTTTGGAAGATCAGTTCTGTCTTCTCTGTACTATCAGAATGTTTTATTTTAAGCATTCTGGAAAACAGCTAGTTACCACAAATAAGTNAAGCATGACAAAATCTTGACGTGGTCAGAGGGAAAACACATTCAGTTTAGTTTTGTTAGACTTGAATATAGTCTTTGGAAGATCAGTTCTGTCTTCTCTATACTATCAGAATGTTTTATTTTAAGCATTCTGGAAAACAGCTAGTTACCACAAATAAGTTAATCTGTACTGCTATCAGTGATGCAGTGAGAATCGGCATTCTGGAATTAGGTCTTTAAGACTACTTTTTGATAATTAGCTTTTCCCTACCAAATGTCAAGAATTATTAAACAGTCACAAGAAACTCATTTTGATCCTTTGCCATAAACTGGTAAATTTTGATAAGTCTAATAAGCTTCAAATCTGAAATACTAAAATAGGACCTATCATTTACAAATGTGAACAAAGTACTAAGAAAAGCAGTTGCAAAGGGTCTGAAGACTCTCACTAACCCTTATGAAGAAAGCCCTGGGGTCTGCCCTGGTGGTCCAGGGCTTAAGACTCTGCTTCCAAAGCAGGTGGTTCGGTTTTGATCCTTGACTAGGGAACTAAGAGCTCACATGCTTCATGAGAAAAAGATTAAATTTAAAAAAGAAAAACTCTGCAGAAAGGCTTTGATTCCGTCCTGTTATGTGTGCATTGATTGAAGACTGAGCCGTACAACCCTCTCACTGACAGTCTTATAACTGACCAGACCTACAGTGCAATCAATCAGACTTGGTTTTCACATAATTACGATCTCAAAGGCGCCATGCTTCTGCATCCCTGTATCTCAAGAGTCCCTTGGACAGCAAGAAGATGATTAAACCAGTCAATGCTAAAGAAAAGCAACCCTGAATATTCATTGGAAAGACTGTTGCTGAGGCACTTAGGCCATCTGATATGAAGAGCCAACTCCTTGGAAAAGACCCCAGTGGCGGGAAAGACTGAGGGCAGGAGGAGAAGAGGGCAGCAGAGGATGAGATGGTTAGACAGCTTCACTGACTCAATGGACATGAATCTGAGCAAACTCCAGGAGATAGTGAAGGACAGGGAAGCCTGGCGAGCTAAGGGGCGGATACGACTTCACAACTGCACACCAGCAGCATCAGTCATTGGGAGCAGCAGCTTAGCTGGCAGGGAGGGTGGACGTACTGTCCCTAACCTGTGGACAAGGGGCTCCTGTCAGTGGAGGGAAGGCTCCAGACGAGGCTGTAGCCGCGCACCGTCAGCAGACTGCAGAGGCTGGAGGCCCCGCCTGGTACTGTGACCCGGGAGGCCCCACCCGGTACCGTGACCCGCCACCTCCGAGCCAGAGGGGCCGCCACGATCTCCTCCGGGGCTGTGGGGCCAGCGGGACCGTCCTCCCAAGGCCGATGCGAGCCCTGTGCTCAGACTCACAGGAGAGCCGCAGCGCTTCCCAGCTGGGAATTTTGTGAGGGTTTTCTTTTCAGTAGGAATGAGGGTAACAGTAAACTGCTACCCTTGGAAGCTGTCAAGTTCTTCCCCGAGTTGATTGATTCAGAAAATATGTACTGAGTGCCTGCTTCCTTCTAAGCCACAGGGGGCCCCTCGGGGGAGAATGGCCCCCTTGCTCTTGTACCAGGGACCCCTACACGGGCTGCGTTCCCACAACCCCATGAAGAATTCCAGCCGGGTTATCACTGAGAGCCCTGCACGGGCCTGAGCGACGACTTCCACAACAAGCGCCTGTGCAAAGAGATCACCGTTATTTCGGTCAAGAAGCTCTGCTGCAAGAGCGCGGGCTACAGCCACCTCTGACGACGCAGGTTCAGGGAGCCCAGTGAGACGGGTCTCCATCCAGCTGCAGGAGGAGAGACGATTAGGCGCCTGAGGTCCCAGCCCGGGATCAGGAAATCACTGATGCAGGTCCTGATGCTAACACTGAAGCCCTTGGACTTGGGCAGTCTGTCCAACCTGCAGGTCACTCGGCCTACAGGTGGGATGAATCTCAAAACACCACGTGGAGGTGCTTGAGTCTTTCTGCTGTGCTGCCATGGCGCCCCACTCCAGGGCTCCTGCCTGGAGAATCCCAGGGACAGGGGAGCCTGGTGGGCTGCCGTCCATGGGGTCGCTAGGAGTCAGACACGACTGAGAGACCTCACTTTCCCTTTTCACTTTCATGCATTGGAGAGGGAAATGGCAACACACTCCAGTGTTCTTGCCTGGAGAAATCCCAGGGACGGGGGATCCTGGGGGGCTGCCGTCTATAGGGTGGCACTGAGTCGGACACGACTGAAGCGACTCAGCAGCAGCAGCTGTGCTGTGATATTTTCAATAAACCTGACAACAACAACACTAAAGAAGGAGGCAGAAAGGAGAAGAAGAATGGCTGCCTTATCTGTGCGACTCTGCTCCAGGTGCTGGAGACTTATTCACATGCTGTCATGTAACTGCCACAGTGGCCCATCAGCATTTTTTTTTTATTCCTCTAAAGCTTTCGAGGGCTTCCCAGGTGACTCAGTGGTAAAGAATCTGCCTGCCAATGCAGGAGATCTGAGTTTGATCCCTGGACCACAAAGATCCCCTGAAGGAGGGAATGGCAGCCCCCTCCAGTATTCTTGCTGGAGAATCTCATGGCAGGGGAGCCTGGCAGCTACAGTCCATGCAATCACAAAGAGTCGGACACGACCGAGCAGCTATAAGGCAACAGTGACGCATACGGGCCCCACAGGGATCAGCTGACTTGCTGGCGCTCACGCAGCTACAGGTCTGGTTTCCTAACAAATCTCCAAGTCCGTGCTTCTGACGACACAGATGCTGTCACGCGTTACGCTGGGAGGGCAAGGAAAAGGCACAGGAAAAGAAGGCCCCTGATAACCCGGGAATCCCACAGTGGGGAGTCACCTGGGAGCAGGGATGGGCTGTGCTCAGATGGGGCCCAGTGAAGTTCGTGGTTTTCGCATTCTAAGCAGTTGGCATATTTTAGGAGCAGTCTCGAAAACGAGCAGGACCCTGTGGTCCTTGCCCCCTCGATGTCCTTTGCCTGCCTTTTGTCTATGGAAAGCTTTACTCTAAGAATAAGCGTAATCAGAGAAATAAGAAATGCAGATACAAGGGGAAGGAGTCGAAGGAGACCAGATAATAACAGTGTGGCCATTAAGCATAAGCAAGGACAGTCAGCTCCTGCTCAAGGGCTGCAGATAAGAGAGCCACGAGCTACGCGCTGCCACACAGATGCTAAAACATCAAATGGAGAAGTTAGCTACACAGTGACCGGACTGTAGCCGTGACACGAGCTGCTACAGTTCTGAGAACGGACCTCAAAGAAATGGAACAAATTGACCCTGAAACTGTTGATTAACTGAACCTAAAACAACCAAGATGACTCTGGGCAGACCACCGATGACCAGTTTCAAGACGACCGACTAAGATGACTGCTGTTTCTGCATGAACCCCCCACTCTATGTATAAAAGTTCTCGCCCCAGTGGTGGCCAGTGTCGGGGGAGTCGGCCTGTGGACAGATGTCCCCCACCCCAGTTGCTGGCATCTGAAATAAAGCAAATTTCCTTTCCGCCAGCTTGGTCTGCTTATTGGTTTTTGAGTGGTGAGCAGGCGGACCCCACACCTTTCGGTAACAGTTTCATGGACTGCTCCACTAACAGTTTTGACAAAGAAAAATAAGGTCATGTGCCAGCCCGATATGTCTTATCTGCTGAAGCAAGGTAAAACTCTTGCCTACGTGGTTTTGGGTTTTTTTTTTTTTCTCGCTAAAATAAGGGAGATATATTATCACTGTTGCAATCAAAGTGTCTGTGAATGCAGAAATGCTCATTATTTATACAGCAATGTGAATGCATTTGGCAATTTACCATACATAGCACCTGCTGAACAAACATTCCTCTCCCCCAAAGAGCTGAGGGAAGTACGATATAGGACAAAACAATGCAGGAAAAATACAGTCTTAGACAAGCAGAAGGGAGTCTCTGGTCTTTATGGCCAGAAAGCTTCATGGAACAGAAATCATTCTCTGTTTAAGTATTCAGTGCTGAGACTCGGTACACTGTATTTGTAAAACACAGATTTGCCTGATCAAATCTATCATTTTTACCTTCTTCAGGAAACCGATGAAACTGCATTTCACAATCAGCTCTTTGGAAATCAGAGTTGAGGAAAAGCCAGTCGTTTAGGAAATGGAGCTGAGAAGTGGACACAAAGGCAAAGGGGGATTTAAAATTAATGCAGAGGGGTCATGATTTAGAAAGGATTTGCTTAACAGCTTAGAGAAGGGCTGTGTGTCTTATAGAAATGTGTTCCTGGGTTGATCAGAGCAAGATCAGCTGGCCCTCTCCAGCTGGCCACCTTTCCCAGTGGCCACTGATTCCGGGTCCATGGTCTGCCCAGGCAAGTCATAAACGTGGGTTGGATCACAGCAGGGAGTGGGCTGGAATGTGGCTTGAAGGACAGAGGTCATCACTATTTGAGACAAGCAATTCAAAGTAGCTATCAGGATGATGGTGATAAACTACCCATTATTGAGGAATTATTTTTAAACTGGTAGCACTACGGTTGAGCAATGCATATTATTTAAAATGGTGTGGATGCATGGTTAAAATACCTATTGGTCAACTAATATTAAGTTTATAATATTAATATTAATGTATTATCTAAACCAGGACACTTTTGTTGATTAAAACAAAAAGGCACTATTAATAATCACCCCAATACATTACAGGCAAACCATGACTGTTTCCAGCAAATCTGGACCTATGGTCACCACAGCCATTTGTGAGCCATGCACAGAAGGAAGAAATGACCAGGTTACCAAGAAAAAAAATCTGTGAAACCTGGACCTTCTTTATTCATCTCCAGCCACCAGGGAAGTCATTTACCCTCCAGAAAGTATGATGAATACAAGACTGCACTCCACAGAGCCTCCTGGATGGGAGCCAGAATTAGGTTTCAAACAAGTTCTTACAGAGCATTTGTCCTTATCGCCCACTGCATTTCTTAACCAGTTTCACTGACTTCAAAGAAGCTTCAAAGAAGAACCTTTGAGATGTGTGTGAAAACCACAACAGAAAGGGCATGTTTGGCAGCATTTCTGGCTCATCGCTTAGGAAAATACTACCTGGTGAATGTGAGTGAGCGTTTATCCATTCAGCAACTCTCATTACTGTTCAACAGAAGAAGTTAAACTACAGGCCAGCGTTCCTCAACCTCACCAATAGCGAAATCGGAGCCAGATAATCCTTTGTTGGAGGGAGGCTGACCTGTGCATTATCGTGTTTAACAACATCCCTGACCTCTACTCACTAGATGCTAATAGCACCTTCCCCTGAGTTTTAATGATCCAAAGTGTCTCCAGCCATTGCCAAGTGTTCTCTGGGGGTGAGAGGGCCCACAGTTGAGAACCACTGGTGCAGACCATGACCTCTCTGTGCCATTTTATTTGCTACTAACTTGGCCCATGCTCTAAAGGTGTACAAACCCTCCATCTTTCAGCAGGAAGGGATCTCAAAGGAAATGACTCCTCTTCCACATGTTTATTAAAGCCCCTGTAACATTCCCACCACTGGAAGGACTGAGGCTGACACTGAATTACCAATACTTTGGCCATCTGATGTGAAGAGCCTGATGCTGGGAAAGACTGAGGGTAGGAGAAGAGGTAACAGAGGATGAGATGGTAGGACGGCATCACGGACTCAACGGACATGAGTTTGAGCAAACTCTGGGAGATGGTAGAGGACTGGGAAGCCTGGCCTGCTGCTGTCCATGGGGCTGCAAAGAGTCAGACACGGCTGAGCGACTGAACGAGAACAACAACATCCCAGGCGGTGGTCATCCAGATTCGGCTTGTCTCTTCCGACGCCAGGAGCTCACTTCCTCGCGACACAATCTCTTTAATGGTTGGCACTTTGAATATGAAGACATCTTTAATGCTGAGCACAAGTAAGCTTCCATCCTAACTCTACCCAAGGGGCGCTGAGGAAAGTATCTCCTCCTCTGCTACTGCTCTGCCCTCATGCACGGAGCCTCCTTTCTTCCCAGACAAGCTCCCCTGTTTCCTTCCACAACACCTTTCTTAATCCACCAGCATGTCTCTCCACCTCAAGACTTTCCCAGTAATCAAATGATTATGGTGGTGATGATGATGACAGTGAGGATGACGGTTCCTTCTCTGTGCTACATGCTCTTCATCCACTGCAGTGCAATCCAGTGGACCAAGCATCGTGACTGTTGTTGCTGCTCTTCAGTTGCTAAGCTGTGTCCAGCTCTTTGTGACCCCGTGGACTGCAGCATGCCAGGGTCCTCTGTCCTCCACGATCTTCTGGAGTTTGCTCAAATTCACCTCAGCTGAGTTGGTAACCAACTATCTAACTATCTAACCATCTCATCCTCTGTCACCCCCTTGTCCTGCTCTCAATCTTTCCCAGCATCAGGGTCTTTTGCAAAAAGCCAGTTCTTCACATCTTTCCCAGCAGCAGAGTCTTTTCCAATGAGTCGGTTCTTCACGTCAAGTGGTCAAAGGATTAGAGCTTCAGCTTCAGCAACAGTCCTTCCATTGAATATTCAGGGTTGGTTTCCTTTAGGATCTACTGGTTTGACCTCCTTGCCATCCAAGGAACAAACATAGTAACTACCCCCAAAAGAAACTGGCAGATTAATCTGAACTATGATTTCCGCCACATCTTGCCCTAGCTCGTGAGCCTAACCTGGCTCTCCGCAGCACGGCTCTCCCCCAGACTTCCAGAGCACTTCCGGAGCTGTCTGAGCCCATAGGCTCCTCCACTTTACTGCCCGTGAGCATCCAATGCCTTCTCCCCAGTCTCATCACATCCCACCACACGACACATGAGCCCACAACTATGCACACCCTGATTCTTATTTCCCTGAAATTCCTCCTACTGCCTCTACCCCCACTCAAATATTGCTCTTCCTTCAAAACCAGATAAAATCCTCCTTGATCTACTTCAACAAATCAAATACTTCTTGAGTAGCTCTCTGTGCCAAGCACTGATGCAGAACTCAGCCTGCCTCTCAGAGAACTTGTGTCAGAGACAACCTTTAGTCGCCGATAAGACTTCTCAGCCTTCCCTCCTCTCGCTTCCAGCTGCTCAAGACGGCTCTGGCCAATTAGGAATCTTACCCCGCTTCACCCCAGAAAGAGAGTTCTCCCTTTGACACATTGCGTTCAGCAGTTTCATGAAGCAGAATTAAGGGAATGGAGAAAGAAAAGAGAAACCACCCAACAGAAAGGGAGAGAGAAGAAAGATAAAATAAAAGATGCACCTTTGTGTTAGGAAAGTCGGGCTGTTTTGTTTGCAAATTTTCAGAGCAGGCAGTGTCCTGGGGGCGCTTAGGGAAGAGAGGAGAGTGACTTCGGAAGAATGTCATGGTGGATTGCAATTCAGATAGTCTTCCATGTTCCTCCTGAGACACAAGAAACATTTTAAATTGCTTTTTAGTTACTAGATTGTGTTTATTTGACTGCAACAGCGTAAAAACCCTGGATTATGTGGTCCTCAGTTTATATTTCAGTGATATCTATAATCTAAATTTGGACCTTGGGACATAAAAAGGAGAACCATTTATAATTATTCTGAAATAGCAGACAGAAATCAGGACTGTGCTGGACAAATCAGGATGTCCAGTCACCCTACTTACACTCACTACAAAATGCGGCAAGTGGAGGGGTGTCATGTGCCAGGACGACTTTAGGGCCCAAAGGATAAGCATCTTATCCAGCGAGTGGCAAGAGAGGAGAAAATATCTGGAGAAGTCTTTCCAACTCCAGGGCCTCCTGTGAGCTTTCTCTCTTCTGAATTAAACACTCTGTATCATCTAAATTGCACCCTTTCTCTTGGTAATGGATAATTTTTGCCAATAATCAGAAAACAGCTCAAAAAATGTGAAACGTCAGTCTTTAGCATCACCACAAGGAGGAAAGAAGAAAGCATCATTTTCCTACACATCAAAAATTCTGGGCAGTAGGTGAAGTACAGAAGGAAAGGAGTGCAGTGCGTGCAGGCTGTCTGAGCAGCCTCCCTCCCCTAGCCTAGGGGTTGGGCACTCATTTTCCAGTTGTTTCATAATGGCCTCTGAGCAAACGCTCAGTAGTGGGGCCCGAGTCTGATGTCCATGCTTTCAGGCTAGCAGCCATACATGTCTACTTGTGATTAATAGAGACAAGAGTGAACTCGAGTCTCATTTACCAGGCTTCCCCAACACCCCCAAACATCGCTTAAGAGTCCAACACATCCGTATACCTACACTGCCAAGTGGAGGTAAAAACCTTGTCTGTCTTCAGCTGTGGAAAAGAACAAGGCTCAGGGCGCTCACCACCCTTTTTCTCCCTCTACCCCCAATCTGCTCGGAAGGTGTGCTAGATGGCTTGAGGACAGCATTTCCAAGGCCATTCTGTGACAGGTGGGCAGGATCCAAGGGAAAACAGACCATCTCTCTTATTCAGTTAAATTCAACGTGATGTGATGGAAAACCCAAGACCCAGGGAACCCACACTGCACACTCGCCTGGGGCGCGAGCAACTTTCCGGCACTGGTTGGGCCGGGGGTGCATAGACTGATACCAAATCATCTCTTTGGCTCTCCAGGGGGCAAATGGGGTGATGATGGTTGGGAAAGACCAGTGAAACGTGTAAGGGTAAGTGCCTGGACTCAGACAGGAATGCCATGCCACAGGCAGGAGAGGGAATCTCTGGCCACTCAAAGTGGGTCTTTTGATCTGAATGTCAAGCGAACACTGACTTATCGCTGACAAGTCCAAGAATGTTCTCTTCCCTGCCTAACCCAAGGTGGCACCTTCTCTGACTGGTCAACTCCATCATAAATTATTCTTTGGCTGCCGAATTTCATGGCGTATTACTAAAGATAACTTTCTAGGTTACAGGGAGTCTTCCCGGTAGCTGGTATTTATTCATTCATTTATGTGTGTATTTAATATAATAAAACTGAAGCATTGCATTAAAGGAAGAAAGGAGGCAAGGGAAGGAGGAGGGAGAGAACACGGGAGGAAGGGAAGGAGGAAGGAAGGAGGAAAAACCTTTCCTTACAACCAGCTCAGGCTGGAAACAGAATTGTCAACAACTCCTTGGCTTCTAAAGAATGAAAGACACTTAGATAAACCGCTGGGCAAGTCATACCATCTCCACCATCTGTCCGCATTATACCTTGAGAAACATAAGGGGCTCCAACCAGACGGATCCTGTCTTCCAACATAAATATTAGGAAGGAGTTCTGCTTCTAACCAAACTGAGACACATACATTAATAACAACCACCTTCCAACCTCTTCCAACTTTTGCCATCATTTAATGGAGACTATAAATGTCACCTCAACTTCAGGCTCAATTCAAGGCATATTCAAACTAGGAACAATCTGTCATATGTATCTGGAACATTTTTATCCTGTTTTGTGACAAGACACTAAATGAGTAGGTCAAAGGGTACAAGGAGGAAAGCTCAGTGAGGTTCTCAGAATCTAAAGATTAATCTGTCCTTTTATTTGGTGGCTGATAAATATTTTATTGTTGTTTGGAGGACATGTAAGCGGAAACACCAGTTTCCTTTCTGCGACTCTCCTGGAGCTGGTCATTACTTCTTCATGAGCAGAAACAAGAATTCCCNTTTATGGCCAGAAAGCTTCATGGAACAGAAATCATTCTCTGTTTAAGTATTCAGTGCTGAGACTCGGTACACTGTATTTGTAAAACACAGATTTGCCTGATCAAATCTATCATTTTTACCTTCTTCAGGAAACCGATGAAACTGCATTTCACAATCAGCTCTTTGGAAATCAGAGTTGAGGAAAAGCCAGTCGTTTAGGAAATGGAGCTGAGAAGTGGACACAAAGGCAAAGGGGGATTTAAAATTAATGCAGAGGGGTCATGATTTAGAAAGGATTTGCTTAACAGCTTAGAGAAGGGCTGTGTGTCTTATAGAAATGTGTTCCTGGGTTGATCAGAGCAAGATCAGCTGGCCCTCTGCAAGTTACTTACCTTTCCCAGTGGCCACTGATTCCGGGTCCATGGTCTGCCCAGGCAAGTCATAAACGTGGGTTGGATCACAGCAGGGAGTGGGCTGGAATGTGGCTTGAAGGACAGAGGTCATCACTATTTGAGACAAGTAATTCAAAGTAGCTATCAGGATGATGGTGATAAACTACCCATTATTGAGGAATTATTTTTAAACTGGTAGCACTACAGTTGAGCAATGCATATTATTTAAAATGGTGTGGATGCATGGTTAAAATACCTATTGGTCAACTAATATTAAGTTTATAATATTAATATTAATGTATTATCTAAACCAGGACACTTTTGTTGATTAAAACAAAAAGGCACTATTAATAATCACCCCAATACATTACAGGCAAACCATGACCGTTTCCAGCAAATCTGGACCTGTGGTCACCACAGCCATTTGTGAGCCATGCACAAAAAGAAGAAATGACCAGGTTACCAAGAAAAAAATCTGTGAAACCTGGACCTTCTTTATTCATCTCCAGCCACCAGGGAAGTCATTTACCCTCCAGAAAGTATGATGAATACAAGACTGCACTCCACAGAGCCTCCTGGATGGGAGCCAGAATTAGGTTTCAAACAAGTTCTTACAGAGCATTTGTCCTTATCGCCCACTGCATTTCTTAACCAGTTTCACTGACTTCAAAGAAGCTTCAAAGAAGAACCTTTGAGATGTGTGTGAAAACCACAACAGAAAGGGCATGTTTGGCAGCATTTCTGGCTCATCGCTTAGGAAAATACTACCTGGTGAATGTGAGTGAGCGTTTATCCATTCAGCAACTCTCATTACTGTTCAACAGAAGAAGTTAAACTACAGGCCAGCGTTCCTCAACCTCACCAATAGCGAAATCGGAGCCAGATAATCCTTTGTTGGAGGGAGGCTGACCTGTGCATTATCGTGTTTAACAACATCCCTGACCTCTACTCACTAGATGCTAATAGCACCTTCCCCTGAGTTTTAATGATCCAAAGTGTCTCCAGCCATTGCCAAGTGTTCTCTGGGGGTGAGAGGGCCCACAGTTGAGAACCACTGGTGCAGACCATGACCTCTCTGTGCCATTTTATTTGCTACTAACTTGGCCCATGCTCTAAAGGTGTACAAACCCTCCATCTTTCAGCAGGAAGGGATCTCAAAGGAAATGACTCCTCTTCCACATGTTTATTAAAGCCCCTGTAACATTCCCACCACTGGAAGGACTGAGGCTGACACTGAATTACCAATACTTTGGCCATCTGATGTGAAGAGCCTGATGCTGGGAAAGACTGAGGGTAGGAGAAGAGGTAACAGAGGATGAGATGGTAGGACGGCATCACGGACTCAACGGACATGAGTTTGAGCAAACTCTGGGAGATGGTAGAGGACTGGGAAGCCTGGCCTGCTGCTGTCCATGGGGCTGCAAAGAGTCAGACACGGCTGAGCGACTGAACGAGAACAACAACATCCCAGGCGGTGGTCATCCAGATTCGGCTTGTCTCTTCCGACGCCAGGAGCTCACTTCCTCGCGACACAATCTCTTTAATGGTTGGCACTTTGAATATGAAGACATCTTTAATGCTGAGCACAAGTAAGCTTCCATCCTAACTCTACCCAAGGGGCGCTGAGGAAAGTATCTCCTCCTCTGCTACTGCTCTGCCCTCATGCACGGAGCCTCCTTTCTTCCCAGACAAGCTCCCCTGTTTCCTTCCACACCTTTCTTAATCCACCAGCATGTCTCTCCACCTCAAGACTTTCCCAGTAATCAAATGATTATGGTGGTGATGATGATGACAGTGAGGATGACGGTTCCTTCTCTGTGCTACATGCTCTTCATCCACTGCAGTGCAATCCAGTGGACCAAGCATCGTGACTGTTGTTGCTGCTCTTCAGTTGCTAAGCTGTGTCCAGCTCTTTGTGACCCCGTGGACTGCAGCATGCCAGGGTCCTCTGTCCTCCACGATCTTCTGGAGTTTGCTCAAATTCACCTCAGCTGAGTTGGTAACCAACTATCTAACTATCTAACCATCTCATCCTCTGTCACCCCCTTGTCCTGCTCTCAATCTTTCCCAGCATCAGGGTCTTTTGCAAAAAGCCAGTTCTTCACATCTTTCCCAGCAGCAGAGTCTTTTCCAATGAGTCGGTTCTTCACGTCAAGTGGTCAAAGGATTAGAGCTTCAGCTTCAGCAACAGTCCTTCCATTGAATATTCAGGGTTGGTTTCCTTTAGGATCTACTGGTTTGACCTCCTTGCCATCCAAGGAACAAACATAGTAACTACCCCCAAAAGAAACTGGCAGATTAATCTGAACTATGATTTCCGCCACATCTTGCCCTAGCTCGTGAGCCTAACCTGGCTCTCCGCAGCACGGCTCTCCCCCAGACTTCCAGAGCACTTCCGGAGCTGTCTGAGCCCATAGGCTCCTCCACTTTACTGCCCGTGAGCATCCAATGCCTTCTCCCCAGTCTCATCACATCCCACCACACGACACATGAGCCCACAACTATGCACACCCTGATTCTTATTTCCCTGAAATTCCTCCTACTGCCTCTACCCCCACTCAAATATTGCTCTTCCTTCAAAACCAGATAAAATCCTCCTTGATCTACTTCAACAAATCAAATACTTCTTGAGTAGCTCTCTGTGCCAAGCACTGATGCAGAACTCAGCCTGCCTCTCAGAGAACTTGTGTCAGAGACAACCTTTAGTCGCCGATAAGACTTCTCAGCCTTCCCTCCTCTCGCTTCCAGCTGCTCAAGACGGCTCTGGCCAATTAGGAATCTTACCCCGCTTCACCCCAGAAAGAGAGTTCTCCCTTTGACACATTGCGTTCAGCAGTTTCATGAAGCAGAATTAAGGGAATGGAGAAAGAAAAGAGAAACCACCCAACAGAAAGGGAGAGAGAAGAAAGATAAAATAAAAGATGCACCTTTGTGTTAGGAAAGTCGGGCTGTTTTGTTTGCAAATTTTCAGAGCAGGCAGTGTCCTGGGGGCGCTTAGGGAAGAGAGGAGAGTGACTTCGGAAGAATGTCATGGTGGATTGCAATTCAGATAGTCTTCCATGTTCCTCCTGAGACACAAGAAACATTTTAAATTGCTTTTTAGTTACTAGATTGTGTTTATTTGACTGCAACAGCGTAAAAACCCTGGATTATGTGGTCCTCAGTTTATATTTCAGTGATATCTATAATCTAAATTTGGACCTTGGGACATAAAAAGGAGAACCATTTATAATTATTCTGAAATAGCAGACAGAAATCAGGACTGTGCTGGACAAATCAGGATGTCCAGTCACCCTACTTACACTCACTACAAAATGCGGCAAGTGGAGGGGTGTCATGTGCCAGGACGACTTTAGGGCCCAAAGGATAAGCATCTTATCCAGCGAGTGGCAAGAGAGGAGAAAATATCTGGAGAAGTCTTTCCAACTCCAGGGCCTCCTGTGAGCTTTCTCTCTTCTGAATTAAACACTCTGTATCATCTAAATTGCACCCTTTCTCTTGGTAATGGATAATTTTTGCCAATAATCAGAAAACAGCTCAAAAAATGTGAAACGTCAGTCTTTAGCATCACCACAAGGAGGAAAGAAGAAAGCATCATTTTCCTACACATCAAAAATTCTGGGCAGTAGGTGAAGTACAGAAGGAAAGGAGTGCAGTGCGTGCAGGCTGTCTGAGCAGCCTCCCTCCCCTAGCCTAGGGGTTGGGCACTCATTTTCCAGTTGTTTCATAATGGCCTCTGAGCAAACGCTCAGTAGTGGGGCCCGAGTCTGATGTCCATGCTTTCAGGCTAGCAGCCATACATGTCTACTTGTGATTAATAGAGACAAGAGTGAACTCGAGTCTCATTTACCAGGCTTCCCCAACACCCCCAAACATCGCTTAAGAGTCCAACACATCCGTATACCTACACTGCCAAGTGGAGGTAAAAACCTTGTCTGTCTTCAGCTGTGGAAAAGAACAAGGCTCAGGGCGCTCACCACCCTTTTTCTCCCTCTACCCCCAATCTGCTCGGAAGGTGTGCTAGATGGCTTGAGGACAGCATTTCCAAGGCCATTCTGTGACAGGTGGGCAGGATCCAAGGGAAAACGGACCATCTCTNAGAGTGAACTCGAGTCTCATTTACCAGGCTTCCCCAACACCCCCAAACATCGCTTAAGAGTCCAACACATCCGTATACCTACACTGCCAAGTGGAGGTAAAAACCTTGTCTGTCTTCAGCTGTGGAAAAGAACAAGGCTCAGGGCGCTCACCACCCTTTTTCTCCCTCTACCCCCAATCTGCTCGGAAGGTGTGCTAGATGGCTTGAGGACAGCATTTCCAAGGCCATTCTGTGACAGGTGGGCAGGATCCAAGGGAAAACAGACCATCTCTCTTATTCAGTTAAATTCAACGTGATGTGATGGAAAACCCAAGACCCAGGGAACCCACACTGCACACTCGCCTGGGGCGCGAGCAACTTTCCGGCACTGGTTGGGCCGGGGGTGCATAGACTGATACCAAATCATCTCTTTGGCTCTCCAGGGGGCAAATGGGGTGATGATGGTTGGGAAAGACCAGTGAAACGTGTAAGGGTAAGTGCCTGGACTCAGACAGGAATGCCNCTCTTATTCAGTTAAATTCAACGTGATGTGATGGAAAACCCAAGACCCAGGGAACCCACACTGCACACTCGCCTGGGGCGCAAGCAACTTTCCGGCACTGGTTGGGGCGGGGGTGCATAGACTGATACCAGATCATCTCTTTGGCTCTCCAGGGGGCAAATGGGGTGATGATGGTTGGGAAAGACCAGTGAAACATGTAAAGGTAAGTGCCTGGACTCAGACAGGAATGCCACAGGCAGGAGAGGGAATCTCTGGCCACTCAAAGTGGGTCTTTTGATCTGAATGTCAAGCGAACACTGACTTATCGCTGACAAGTCCAAGAATGTTCTCTTCCCTGCCTAACCCAAGGTGGCACCTTCTCTGACTGGTCAACTCCATCATAAATTATTCTTTGGCTGCCGAATTTCATGGCGTATTACTAAAGATAACTTTCTAGGTTACAGGGAGTCTTCCCGGTAGCTGGTATTTATTCATTCATTTATGTGTGTATTTAATATAATAAAACTGAAGCATTGCATTAAAGGAAGAAAGGAGGCAAGGGAAGGAGGAGGGAGAGAACACGGGAGGAAGGGAAGGAGGAAGGAAGGAGGAAAAACCTTTCCTTACAACCAGCTCAGGCTGGAAACAGAATTGTCAACAACTCCTTGGCTTCTAAAGAATGAAAGACACTTAGATAAACCGCTGGGCAAGTCATACCATCTCCACCATCTGTCCGCATTATTCCTTGAGAAACATAAGGGGCTCCAACCAGACGGATCCTGTCTTCCAACATAAATATTAGGAAGGAGTTCTGCTTCTAACCAAACTGAGACACATACATTAATAACAACCACCTTCCAACCTCTTCCAACTTTTGCCATCATTTAATGGAGACTATAAATGTCACCTCAACTTCAGGCTCAATTCAAGGCATATTCAAACTAGGAACAATCTGTCATATGTATCTGGAACATTTTTATCCTGTTTTGTGACAAGACACTAAATGAGTAGGCCAAAGGGTACAAGGAGGAAAGCTCAGTGAGGTTCTCAGAATCTAAAGATTAATCTGTCCTTTTATTTGGTGGCTGATAAATATTTTATTGTTGTTTGGAGGACATGTAAGC
>SJYW01034554.1:19610-41515 GCA_006410735.1 Raphicerus campestris | reverse complement strand
TTGTAAGCAAGAA
Organism: Raphicerus campestris; assembly: GCA_006410735.1. Taxonomy (NCBI): domain Eukaryota; kingdom Metazoa; phylum Chordata; class Mammalia; order Artiodactyla; family Bovidae; genus Raphicerus; species Raphicerus campestris. The sequence continues at coordinate 41,502 of SJYW01034554.1, read as the reverse complement.
TACCCATTAGCTTTTGGCATATGAGTAAAATCAATTTCCCAGTCCTCTTTAGGATACTTTCCACTTCGTTGTAATCCAGATTTTGCTAGATTTTCCATCTTTGGGTTATTTTTCTGACAAACCTCACACCTTTTGATAATGTTCTTTAAAGTTTTCATTACATTTTCACCTTCAAACAAACGAGATGTCATCTGGTAAGTACTCTCTGCACCCACNTCTTTGGGTTATTTTTCTGACAAACCTCACACCTTTTGATAATGTTCTTTAAAGTTTTCATTACATTTTCACCTTCAAACAAACGAGATGTCATCTGGTAAGTACTCTCTGCACCCACATGAAAACTCTGCTGTAAACCCTTAAGAATTTTCCATTGAGCATTTTCAGGAATTATTAATCGTGTATCCTTGGACTGTAACCATCCTTTATCTGTAATCTTAGTTCCTCATATTTTTCTAATTCTTGCTCAGTATATTGTGGTTTTTCCTGTTCTACAGGACCTGCCCAGATCAAGGGTGTCTTAGTAAAGGGGTTTCTTAAAGTGCCGCTTTTCTGGCTTGACAGTCAGCCAGCTGATTACCTTCCGCTGCTTTACTACCATCCTTACTGTGCCCTTTACAATTCATAACAGCTGCTTCTTTAGTACAATATATAGCAGTTAAAAGTCTCTCAATCTTCCTGAAATGCATAATAGGTTCTCCTGTTGCTGTTTTAACCTGTCTTTCTTTCCATATTGCAGCATGAGCATGTAAAGTCAAAAAGGCATACTTAGAAGCCATGTAGATACTTACTCGCTGCCCTTTGCTTAACTCTAGAGCTTGAGTCAAAGCCACAAGCTCCGCTAAATGAGCACTGGTTCCCTGGGGGAGAGATTTTGCTTCTAAAACCTGTTCAGCAGTCACCAAGGTGTAACCTGCTTCATGCTTTCCATCCCAAACAAAGGAACTGCCATCTGTAAATATTTCCATGTCAGGATTGTCTAATGCGGTATCCATTAGATCCTCCCAAGCTGCATAGTTTAAAGTTAGAAATTGGTAAGAATCGTGATCAGGTGTTTCATTTTCCTTCTCAGGAAAGAAAGTGGCAGGATTTAAATGTCCACAGACTTTAATCTTAGTTACTGGTCCTTCTAACAACAGTGACTGATATTTAAGAAGCCTACTGTCTGTCATCCAAATATTAACCTTAGAATTTAAGATTCCACTGACATCATGAGAAGTCAGAACAGTAAGATTTCCTCGATTAATTATTTTTAAAGCTTCAGGTGCTAATAAAGCCGCTGCCCCAATTACTCTTACGCAGTGGGGCCACTCATGTAAAGTTACATCCAGTTCTCTACTTAGATAAGCAATAGGTTGCTGGTGAGGCCCTCCAGGTTGTATCAAAACTCCCAAGGCCACCCACACCTTTTCTTTCAGTGAGAAACAAATTAAATTCTGACCCTGTGGGCAAGCTCAAAGAGCTTGCAGGAAGGCAGTCTGAAGAACCTTTAAGAAACATCTCAGGAGAGTCGTTGTCAGAATCATTAGGTTCTAACAAAGGAGAGACTTCTGGATTTGTGCCTGCTGGCAGAGGAGGAGCATGTGAAGCAGCCCGGCAGGTCTAGTAGGAAAATTTTGAAATATTTGTGTTCTACTTGGGCCTTTTGTAAAGTTTTATCATCTACTTGATATTCATGCAATAAGTGTTCTGTCTGTTGTCGAGTATTGGAAGGGCTAGAATTTACCTTGAAATGGCAGAATTACAGCTTTAGTGAGAGCCCATAGGGGTCAGAAATCAACTGGAATATTTTTTCCCTGCCTGGTGACTCGTTCAACATTTTCTTTGACCCAGTGCCAAATTTATAAATCAAAACGACCTTTATTAGGGAATCACAGTTTCATTTAACCACTGTTTGATAGCAAGCCTCTATTCATTGGCACGAAAGTCCCTGAGCTTTAAACAAATGGTAAAATAAAGTAGAGAAAAGATGGGGCTTTCCAGCTGTTTGACCCGTGTCTTAGTCCTTACCAACCGCAATAGGTCCCAACCTCAATAGGCCCTGAGTCCCTCTGTTTGAAATGCCATGTATGCCAGAGTCCCTCTTCGGATGCCACTTTGGGTCCTTGAATGGACCAGAACCTGGTGGTCCGGAGTCAATGATAAGAAAGTGGAAGAGAGAAAGAGAGAGAAAGAAAGGCACGGAGACCCAAGCTCTGATGGTGCAAAGGTGCTTTAATATTTCTGCAAGTATATATAGACTGTTGTACAGGAAAGGATCAGAAAACCAAACGTACAGCAACCATTACCAAGGGAACAAGGGATTGATAATGGTCACCAGGTCAGGAGACAATCCATATCTTAAGAAAGAGGATGGAGACTAAGCAGTTTTGCCATAAGGAGAATGTTTGCTGAAGGAAATTCAAACCTGTCTCATCCTATGACCTCAGTCCTGGGAGCAGCGTGCTGTTCCACTGGCTTCTGACAACAGAAACTGATAAGGAACAGAGGATTTAGGAGAAACAGCACAGAGGAATCCTCCTGTATTCCTTAAAGGCAGTATTCTCTTAAAGGCAGGAGGAAATGAAAGAGTTAATGCTTAGGCAGGTAATCCAAGGCCCTGTAAGGAGGAGGCAAACATTCTCACTCATGCTTTCCTTAAGCCTTTTGCAACAATGTATCTTGCCAGAGAACTGACTTTTCTTTAGGTCCAGAACTAATGATTACACAGCCCAAATTCTTACTCATGGAAATGCTGTTCTTAGGCCCTATGGTAATGATTATAACAAATCTTGTCTGGGAACCTATATCTCAAGACTTGTACCCCTGCTTACACAGCAACAGTATATCTTGCATAGAGACATTATCTGGAAACTGTTGTCCCTGGCTAATCTTGTACTGAAGTTATCTCAGGATGTATGTCTTGGGAAAGGCCCTAATAGACCTCTTACAACATTGAGGTATTCTTTTTATCTGTTCTCAGCAGCTAGTTGAGAAGTATATAAGGTCCCACTTAAACTAATGAGGTGGATACTCTTTCTACCCCCACAAACCTTCTGCCTTGACTTGGCCGATCTAGTTTGACTTCTAAAGGAATTACTGTTTACCCTGGAATAATTGATTCAGATGATAAGGGAGAAATTCAAATTATGATGTCATCTCAGATACTATGGCAGTTCAAAAAGGGGGACAAAATTGCCCAACTACTTCTTTTACCCTACTTGTCTATTAACTCCTCTAATGGCATCTGGACAAGTGGGTTTGCCGGTACATATCAAAAACAATCCTTATGGACGTCAACGGTATCTGAATATGCACGACCAAATATAAATATCAAAATTAATGGCAAAAGATTTTCTGATCTTCTTGATACTGGATCCAATATTACTATTATTTCCAAACATTTATGGCCCAAATCTTGGCCTATACAGAGAATTTCTTGCCAAACTGCAGGAGTTTCTCAATCCAGAGCACAAGAGGTTCATCAAAGTGTCCAAATATATCCATGTGAGGGACCAAAAGGCCAGCCTGCAACATTACGACCTTATGTGACAGATACACCCCTCAATTTAATATGAAGAGATTTACTTATGCAATGGGAAAGTGAAATATATATTCCACATTTTTCCTAGGGGCCACTGCTCACTTAATCAATGCAGTTATTAAAATTACTTGGAAAAATGACAGGCCTATTTGGACAGAGCAATGGGCCCTCACAAAAGCAAAAATGGAGGCTACTAAAGAACTTATCAATACACAACTGAAACCAAAGCATATAGAAGAATCTTATTCCCCTTGGAATCTCCTATTTTTGTAATAAGGAAATCTGGCAAATAGCATGTCTTAACAGNATGGACCATACATAATTACAGCCTTTTTCATTTGTTGCATGTAAAAAAGATTAATACCATGATATTGAAGTATTATGTGCCCTTGAGCATCAGGATTTCTTAAAACTGGAAAGATGGAGAAACCATCGGCGTCAGAAACTTGTCATAGCAAAGCCTGTAATTCAGAGAGCCTCTGTCACGGAGGAGAGTGAGTAAGTGCTGTTTTTTCGCAAATCTGAGTCTGTGCCAAGGACTGTTTCTTCAGAAGAGCATGAAAGGTCTTTGCTGAACCATGCAAAGATCCATCCAGTAAAAGTATCCACCCAAAATTGTAAGCAAGAATACCCATTAGCTTTTGGCATATGAGTAAAATCAATTTCCCAGTCCTCTTTAGGATACTTTCCACTTCGTTGTAATCCAGATTTTGCTAGATTTTCCATCTTTGGGTTATTTTTCTGACAAACCTCACACCTTTTGATAATGTTCTTTAAAGTTTTCATTACATTTTCACCTTCAAACAAACGAGATGTCATCTGGTAAGTACTCTCTGCACCCACATGAAAACTCTGCTGTAAACCCTTAAGAATTTTCCATTGAGCATTTTCAGGAATTATTAATCGTGTATCCTTGGACTGTAACCATCCTTTATCTGTAATCTTAGTTCCTCATATTTTTCTAATTCTTGCTCAGTATATTGTGGTTTTTCCTGTTCTACAGGACCTGCCCAGATCAAGGGTGTCTTAGTAAAGGGGTTTCTTAAAGTGCCGCTTTTCTGGCTTGACAGTCAGCCAGCTGATTACCTTCCGCTGCTTTACTCCCATCCTTACTGTGCCCTTTACAATTCATAACAGCTGCTTCTTTAGTACAATATATAGCAGTTAAAAGTCTCTCAATCTTCCTGAAATGCATAATAGGTTCTCCTGTTGCTGTTTTAACCTGTCTTTCTTTCCATATTGCAGCATGAGCATGTAAAGTCAAAAAGGCATACTTAGAAGCCATGTAGATACTTACTCGCTGCCCTTTGCTTAACTCTAGAGCTTGAGTCAAAGCCACAAGCTCCGCTAAATGAGCACTGGTTCCCTGGGGGAGAGATTTTGCTTCTAAAACCTGTTCAGCAGTCACCAAGGTGTAACCTGCTTCATGCTTTCCATCCCAAACAAAGGAACTGCCATCTGTAAATATTTCCATGTCAGGATTGTCTAATGCGGTATCCATTAGATCCTCCCAAGCTGCATAGTTTAAAGTTAGAAATTGGTAAGAATCGTGATCAGGTGTTTCATTTTCCTTCTCAGGAAAGAAAGTGGCAGGATTTAAATGTCCACAGACTTTAATCTTAGTTACTGGTCCTTCTAACAACAGTGACTGATATTTAAGAAGCCTACTGTCTGTCATCCAAATATTAACCTTAGAATTTAAGATTCCACTGACATCATGAGAAGTCAGAACAGTAAGATTTCCTCGATTAATTATTTTTAAAGCTTCAGGTGCTAATAAAGCCGCTGCCCCAATTACTCTTACGCAGTGGGGCCACTCATGTAAAGTTACATCCAGTTCTCTACTTAGATAAGCAATAGGTTGCTGGTGAGGCCCTCCAGGTTGTATCAAAACTCCCAAGGCCACCCACACCTTTTCTTTCAGTGAGAAACAAATTAAATTCTGACCCTGTGGGCAAGCTCAAAGAGCTTGCAGGAAGGCAGTCTGAAGAACCTTTAAGAAACATCTCAGGAGAGTCGTTGTCAGAATCATTAGGTTCTAACAAAGGAGAGACTTCTGGATTTGTGCCTGCTGGCAGAGGAGGAGCATGTGAAGCAGCCCGGCAGGTCTAGTAGGAAAATTTTGAAATATTTGTGTTCTACTTGGGCCTTTTGTAAAGTTTTATCATCTACTTGATATTCATGCAATAAGTGTTCTGTCTGTTGTCGAGTATTGGAAGGGCTAGAATTTACCTTGAAATGGCAGAATTACAGCTTTAGTGAGAGCCCATAGGGGTCAGAAATCAACTGGAATATTTTTTCCCTGCCTGGTGACTCGTTCAACATTTTCTTTGACCCAGTGCCAAATTTATAAATCAAAACGACCTTTATTAGGGAATCACAGTTTCATTTAACCACTGTTTGATAGCAAGCCTCTATTCATTGGCACGAAAGTCCCTGAGCTTTAAACAAATGGTAAAATAAAGTAGAGAAAAGATGGGGCTTTCCAGCTGTTTGACCCGTGTCTTAGTCCTTACCAACCGCAATAGGTCCCAACCTCAATAGGCCCTGAGTCCCTCTGTTTGAAATGCCATGTATGCCAGAGTCCCTCTTCGGATGCCACTTTGGGTCCTTGAATGGACCAGAACCTGGTGGTCCGGAGTCAATGATAAGAAAGTGGAAGAGAGAAAGAGAGAGAAAGAAAGGCACGGAGACCCAAGCTCTGATGGTGCAAAGGTGCTTTAATATTTCTGCAAGTATATATAGACTGTTGTACAGGAAAGGATCAGAAAACCAAACGTACAGCAACCATTACCAAGGGAACAAGGGATTGATAATGGTCACCAGGTCAGGAGACAATCCATATCTTAAGAAAGAGGATGGAGACTAAGCAGTTTTGCCATAAGGAGAATGTTTGCTGAAGGAAATTCAAACCTGTCTCATCCTATGACCTCAGTCCTGGGAGCAGCGTGCTGTTCCACTGGCTTCTGACAACAGAAACTGATAAGGAACAGAGGATTTAGGAGAAACAGCACAGAGGAATCCTCCTGTATTCCTTAAAGGCAGTATTCTCTTAAAGGCAGGAGGAAATGAAAGAGTTAATGCTTAGGCAGGTAATCCAAGGCCCTGTAAGGAGGAGGCAAACATTCTCACTCATGCTTTCCTTAAGCCTTTTGCAACAATGTATCTTGCCAGAGAACTGACTTTTCTTTAGGTCCAGAACTAATGATTACACAGCCCAAATTCTTACTCATGGAAATGCTGTTCTTAGGCCCTATGGTAATGATTATAACAAATCTTGTCTGGGAACCTATATCTCAAGACTTGTACCCCTGCTTACACAGCAACAGTATATCTTGCATAGAGACATTATCTGGAAACTGTTGTCCCTGGCTAATCTTGTACTGAAGTTATCTCAGGATGTATGTCTTGGGAAAGGCCCTAATAGACCTCTTACAACATTGAGGTATTCTTTTTATCTGTTCTCAGCAGCTAGTTGAGAAGTATATAAGGTCCCACTTAAACTAATGAGGTGGATACTCTTTCTACCCCCACAAACCTTCTGCCTTGACTTGGCCGATCTAGTTTGACTTCTAAAGGAATTACTGTTTACCCTGGAATAATTGATTCAGATGATAAGGGAGAAATTCAAATTATGATGTCATCTCAGATACTATGGCAGTTCAAAAAGGGGGACAAAATTGCCCAACTACTTCTTTTACCCTACTTGTCTATTAACTCCTCTAATGGCATCTGGACAAGTGGGTTTGCCGGTACATATCAAAAACAATCCTTATGGACGTCAACGGTATCTGAATATGCACGACCAAATATAAATATCAAAATTAATGGCAAAAGATTTTCTGATCTTCTTGATACTGGATCCAATATTACTATTATTTCCAAACATTTATGGCCCAAATCTTGGCCTATACAGAGAATTTCTTGCCAAACTGCAGGAGTTTCTCAATCCAGAGCACAAGAGGTTCATCAAAGTGTCCAAATATATCCATGTGAGGGACCAAAAGGCCAGCCTGCAACATTACGACCTTATGTGACAGATACACCCCTCAATTTAATATGAAGAGATTTACTTATGCAATGGGAAAGTGAAATATATATTCCACATTTTTCCTAGGGGCCACTGCTCACTTAATCAATGCAGTTATTAAAATTACTTGGAAAAATGACAGGCCTATTTGGACAGAGCAATGGGCCCTCACAAAAGCAAAAATGGAGGCTACTAAAGAACTTATCAATACACAACTGAAACCAAAGCATATAGAAGAATCTTATTCCCCTTGGAATCTCCTATTTTTGTAATAAGGAAATCTGGCAAATAGCATGTCTTAACAGACCTTAGAAAAATTAAAACTATCTATGAAACCTATAGGTGCATTGCAACCAGGAATTCTATCACCTACCACTATTCCTCAAAACTGGCATATTATTATTATAGATTTACAAGATTGCTTTTTTTTTTTTACTATACCTTTACACCCTCTAGACCCAGAGAGATTTACTTTCTCTCTTCCTTATCTTAATCATATTGTGCCTAATAAACGATATCAGTGGACTGTATTGCCTCAAGAATGATGAATTCTCCCACCATGTGTCAACATTATGTAACCAAAGCCCTTGAACCTGTGAGAAAACAATTTCCTAACTTTCTTGTTATTCATTATATGGATGATATATTGTTTTCAGCTCCATGTGTTTTAGAAACTCAACAAATGTTTGACATAGCTCAACAATGCTTGAAAGACTCTGGATTAATTCAAACCTGAATTAATTCAAACCTCTACTGAAAACATTCAAACCTCTACTCCTTACCATTGTTTAGGATTGTTTGTTAATAGACAGTGTATCACTCCCCAACTAACAGAGATTCATGTTGATAAATTAACAACTTTGCATGATTTTCAAAAACTTTTAGGTGATATAAACTGGATTAGACCCACTTTAGGCATTGCACATGATCAACTGACTAATTTATTGAATACTTTGAAAGGAGATTCCCTATTTAAATAGCCCTCGTTCAAGACAAAACAAATTGCAAAAACAGTTTCTTACTCATATTAGACTTGATTTACCTCTCGAGTTGTTTATACTCCCTTCTCTCCATTCCTCCACGGGACTTCTGGCCCAACAAGAACACCTGATAAAATGGATCTATACCCGTTTTAGAGGGACAAGGTAACTTACACTCTATATTGATTTGATTACTCTAATAATTATCAATGGGAGAAATAGAACTAAGACTCTCATTGGCGCCAATCCTCATAAAATTGTAATTAATAAATCTCAATTTGAGAATGCACTACAAACGTCTACCAAGTTCCAAATTGCCTTTCTGGAATATTTTAAAAATATTTCATTTCATTATCCTTCTAACAAACTCTGAAATTTCTTCAAAAATACTGAATTTATTATCTCTTGCATTGTCACATTACAACCTATACCTCGAGCTGATGTTTTCTATATAGATGGGACTAAAAACACCAAAGCCTCATTCTGGTCTGTCAAAGAATACAAAGTCTTTTATACTAAATTTCACTCTGCTCAACAAAGCGAATTATATACTCTTATTCAAGTTTCTCACCTACATCCTTACCCTATTCACATAGTCTCTGACTCTTTATATTCAGTTTTTATATTAAGAAATATAGAAACCTCTATTATAAATTTCAGTCAACCTATTATTCAACAAGTTTTTCTCAAACTACAGTCTCTTATTAGGGACTGCATTTCCCCCATTTATATTNTTTACCCTTTTCATATAGTTTCTGACTCTTTATATTCAGTTTTTATATTAAGAAATATAGAAACCTCTATTATAAATTGCAGTCAACCTATTATTCAACAAGTTTTTCTCGATCTACAATCTCTTATTAGGGACTGCATTTCCCCCATTTATATTACCCATACTCAAACACATTCCTGCCTTCCCGGCCCTATGACTCATGGTAATGAACAAGCTGATAAACTTGTTTCTTTTGCTACTCCCGAGGAACAACATGCTCTATTGTACAATCATGCTGACTCCTTAAACGAAATTTAAAAATTCCATACCACCATGCTAAAGAAATTCCTCTACTTGTAGATCCCTACATCTTCGACCCATTGGACAGGGTGTTAATCCTCGAGGATTACAGCCCAATGAATTAATGGCAAATGGGTGTAACTCATTGCCCTGAACTTTCTCCATCTTCTTTCCTACATGTCTGTATCGACACAAATTCTTTTATATGGGCCATCCCTCTTTGAGGTGAGGCTACACGGCACGTTATAACCCACCCATTAGCTTGTTTTGCAGTAATGGGAACTCCCAACTCTATAAAAATAGACAAAGGCCCTGCCTATACGTCCAGGCAATTCAAACAATCTTTACAATCTTTTTCTATTCAACATATTACAGACATTCCTTACAATCCACAAGCACAGGGCATAGTTGAACGAGCACATTGAACACTAAAACTACAAATAAAAAAATTTAAAAGGGGGAATACACAGGAACATTTCTATCTTCCTTATCCAGAGCAGATTTTACTAGATCTCAACACTGTATACTCTCTAATCCTATAACTATTATTAATACAGCTTTATTTGTTTTAAATTTTTTAAACTGACCTCAAGGAGATATCTTGACACGAGCAGAAAAACCTTTCGAGGAATTAAAGGATACCTCTCTTCCTCTGCCCATTTGGTATAAAGACGGGCTAACTAAGCAATGGAAATTTTGGAAATTATCTTACAGGGAAAGGGGTATGCTTGTATTTCTCCAGATGGATCCAACGAACTCAATTGGCATCCTCTTAAGACGATCTGCCTCAGGGGAGCCTCCTGTGTTCAAAATAAAGACGAAGAAACAAAACCCTGGGAGAAAAATATTCCAATAAATGTCATGGCAGCTCTAAACATCTTCAAGAAGCATTGTCTTTGATGTCATCAACCTCATGATCTCCCTACGTGGGGACAAATGAAAACTCTTACTTATCAAGCTGAAAATCTGATTTCTCAACAGGGAATGCCTCGAAATCCAGAAAAGATTTTTGTCGCTATGGTTGCTTTGCTTGCTTTCGCTTCCCCTGCTCAAGCTGAATTAATTAATCATACTTATTGGGCCTATATACCCAACCCCCCTTTACTGCAGGTTGTAGAACTGACAGATAAAGGACCGATCGTATCCACCATTGACTCAGTACATAAGCCTCCTTCGTGGAGCTTGGGGGAGGTGGGGGCCTTTATCCTGAGGAAGAAGGGAGATTAATTAATATTTCTCTAGGGTATGTAGTCCTTCCTCTGTGTCGGGGGCCAGTGTGAGGAATCCCGCCCGTGACAAGGTCATGTGGAAAGAAGCCTGACAAAAACGCAAGGACATGATCAGATTTCAGGGGTTCCCCCTGGAATTTCCGGAATATCCACCCCCCCCAAAAAAAAATAAGAATCTGAAGTCCTTTGTATTCTTCTTTTCCACTCTTCTGATATTCTCTGGAAAAAGTCAAATCAGGGCTTTAGTCTTCTGCATTTGAAAGAGATGTTTCAGCTAAACCCCCTCTGATAGCTCTCTAGCTTGCCTAACAGGTTCCCCAGACCTCTTACAGCTTGTGAATTGCATACAGCCCCCCAACCGCCAGAGGCACAAGGCTTAAAAGCATCTTAAAGATACAGAGCCTTTTCTAAGAGTTAAAAATCATATTGGTGACTGGTTTTCACTGTTGACTCAATGATTGCTGCCAGGCCTCCATATTCTTTATCTTTTAGGCACCTGGGAGGATGTTAATTAATGTAATCAGGATGTAGAAAAAGATATATAGTAGTTTTGATGTTAGCAACACTAGACTTTTGAGTTAATTGCTTTTCTTTTGTTGTAAATCACTGTACTCCTTTAACTTGTTGTAAGTTGCTATATCTTTGCTATCCAAGAATGTAACTTTATTTAGTGCTTTCTGAGAGTGGCAGCAGACTTTGGGAAGATCAGCACAAATAAGTCTTCTGGTTGACAAACCCTTATTGGAAAAAGGCTGTAAAATGTTCATTGGCCCTTTTTGGCCAGAAGATGATGTGAATTACCTAATACTTGTGTATACAATTAGGTATGCAGAAAAGCCTGTTTTTGATGAGTCTGTGCTGTTAAAGCTGCATAACTTTGTATTACCCATTGATCTCCATGTTTTATCAAAAGTACAAAAGGCCTGCTGAACAATAAAGGATGGACCAGTTTCTTGGACTAGTGTCTTGACCTAGTTTCTTGGGAATCTGGCTCCCCCCATGTCTCTCTCTTCTCCTTTTCTCCCTCTCCTTCTCTCTCCTCTTCACTCTAATTTCAGGCTGAATTCCCATCTGGACCGTAGCGGCTCGCCAGCTCTACTACTTGTCCTGGCTTCTAAGACCTGCGCTAAAGGGAGCCTAAGGCGGAGCACCCTTAGATATTCAAGTGGGCACCGGTGGCCCCGCGTATATGGTGCAAGTTCCTTGTCTGGAACTTTATTGGTCTTCCCCGTAAACCAAGTTATTCAGCCTTCTTTCTCCACTTAATTTTCATACTACACTATTTCTTCTTACTCTAATCTTGTATTTCTATATTAATAAATAAATAAGTCTTTCCTCACCAACGCCGTCACCGCTTCGAATTCCCTAGATCCACCGGGGCTGGACCCCGGCACCTCTGTGCATGGGTCCAGCAGAATTGTGCATTAACATTAGCTGACAAACATGGACTTTCATTCTACCTCCAAAGAAGAATTTTCGGACATTGCTTGGAATGTTTACTGCCCTTTTTTTCTATGAGAACCATGTCAGCACTACTGAAACTCTAAGAAAAGGACAAAATCATTATGCAAAGGGTTTCAATGTGAGAACTTTAAATATACTCCTGTTCATATATGTATATATGAATATACAAATGTCAAGCCAAATCAAGGAAATTAATGTTTGTGGCCAATTACACCATTGTTGATTGGGGACCCCATGGTTTGTGGTTGTCTAACTGTTCAGATGATATTAATAGCACTGTCTGTGATTAGGCTACTCAAGTAGCATAGAAGGTTACTGATACTATGATGGAACATTACCATGACAAAGGACTTCTTGGTTGGCTTGATGGTGAAATGGCACCGCTTCACCCTCCAATCATCCTCAGTAAACGGATTGGACCTGAACAATGCGACATCTGGAAACTTGCCGCAAGCACCGAAGAACTTGGAATTTGGACTGGATATTTCATGGGGACCAGCTGTAGTCATAGTAACTATTCCTTTCGTTATAATCATTCCTATTTCATACAAGCTTGTGTTCCCCTTCCTTTTGTTATAGCTGTAGGGAACTTGCAGTTTAATAAGACTTTATGTTCTGTGACTTGTATAGATTGCAAATTGTATACTTGTCTTAATTCCTAGGTTCCTTTGAAAAACGAATTCCTTTTGATTCTTTAATCTCGACCTAATCTATGGTTGCCAGTAGATCTCCAACGACCCTGGGAAGAGGGTCCCATGGCGGGACTTGCCTCCTGGTTACTTACTAACTTACTTTGATGATGTAAACGATTTATTGGATGGTTAATTCTTGGCATTTGGGGATTAACTGCCATTTGCACTACAGCCGCTGTCACAGACATTGCTTTACAAGCCTCAATTCAAACACACAACTTTATTCAAAATTGGAGCAAAGATATGCATACTATGTGGACCACTCAAGCTCAGATAAATGAGGAACTTCAAAATGAAATACAGGAAATAAAAACAGCCATCCTATGAGTCGGTGATCAATTAATAGATTTACAAAAACAAGTTATACTAAAACGTGACTGGAATTCTACTCAATTTTGTATTACCCCTGTTCGGTTCAACTATAGTCCCTACTCTTGGGAACAAATCAAATTTATTTTGCAAAACATACATGATATTGCTTCCTAAAATGTGCAATTATTACAAAAGGAAATCTTTGAAACCTTCTGTAAGAGTCTACCTTCTTCCAACCATTTGGAAACCTTAGCAGAACAGCTAGCTGATCAATTATCTGGGCTAGACTCTCGAGGATGGTTTCAAAGAATTACATGTAGTATTGGATCTGGAGCTATAATACTGATAATTATCCTGGTGATTATATTCATAGTATACTGATTCTTTTCAACTAAAATTGTTCAAACGAAACAAACTCAATTGGTCAACGCCTTTTTCACAAAAAGTATCTACAGTCACCCCCAATTATGAAAAAATTAAAAAGGGGGAATTCTCAGGGGGTGTTCAACTTTAAAGAATCCAATATGTGGCATTTTCTTCCTTTGTGTGCTATTTCTCAAGACTCTCTGTTCCTTATCAGTTCCTAGAAAACAGGAACGAGCAGAGCTGCACACAGTTCTCAGGACTGAGATCATAGGAAAGAGCACCTACTTTGATTCCCTTCAGTGACTCCCTTCACTGACCTTTTACTTATACGACTATCCATTTTCTTGCAACTGATGGAATTTCATTCTTAATGGCTGAGTAATCATTTTTATTGAAGATATATAAGCATGTGTTTCTGAAAATAAAGTACCCTTGTTTCACTTGAGACTTGGGTCCCCCACATCCTTCTTTTGCCTTCTTTTCATCGACTCTAGTCTGCAGGTCCCAGTCTGTAAACACCATAACAGATAAGGAAGATAGAAGTGTTCCTGTGTATTCCCCCCTTTTAAATTTTTTTATATGTAGTTTCAGTGTGTGATGTGCTCATTCAACTATGCCCTGTGTTTTTGGATTATAAGGAATTACCTGTAATATGTTTAATAGATAATGATTGTAAAAATTGTTTGAAAGGTAGGGCCAGAAATATAGGTAGGGTCATTGTCTGTTTTTATAGAACTAGATATTCCCATTGTTGTAAAGCAAGTTAATAGGTGGGTTATAACATGTGTAGTTTCACCTTGGGGAGGTGTGGCCTATATATAAGAATTTGTATCGATTGAGATATGTAAGAAGGAAGAGGGAGAAAGTTCAGGGCAATGAGTTACATACATTTGCATAGTTCATTGGGTTGTAATCCTCGAGGCTTGATACTTCGTGCAAAGGGTCGAAGATGTAGGGGCCTACAAGTAGAGATATTATTAATGATTTCTTTAGCAGGTTGGTATGGAATTTTCCAAATTAGATGTAATGAGCTAGCATTATGGTATAATAGAGCATGATGCTCTTCAGGAGTAACCAAAGAGACAAGTTTATCAGCTTGTTCATTGCCCTGAGCCATCGAGCCAAGGAGACAAGACTGTGTTTGAATATGGGTTCTTTGAATAAAAGTTATGACCAACCTAGAGAGCATATTGAAAAGCAGAGACATTGCTTTGCCAGCAAAGGTCCGTCTAGTCAAGGCTATGGTTTTTCCAGTGATCACGTATGGATGTGAAATTTGGACTGTCGAGAAAGCTGAGCACTGAAGAATTGATGCTTTTGAACTGTGGTGTTGGAGAAGACTCTTGAGAGTCCCCTGGACTGCAAGGAGATCCAATGAGTCCATTCTAAAGAAGATAGGCCCTAGGTGTTCTTTGGAAGGATTGATGCTAAAGCTGAAACTTCAGTACTTTGGCCACTTCATGCGAAGAGTTGACTCACTGGGAAAAAACTGATGTTGGGAGGGTTTTTGGGCAGGAGCAGAAAGGGATGATAGAGGATGAGATGGCTGGATGGCATCACCGACTCGATGGACATGAGTTTGAGTGAACTCCAGGAGTTAGTGATGGACAGGGAAGCCTGGCGTGGTGCAATTCATGGGGTCGCCAAGAGTCAGACACGACTGAGCAACTGAACTGAACTGAACTGAACTGAATATAAATGGGGGAAGTGTGGTTCTTAACAATAATTGTAGTTCAAGAAAAAGTTGTTGGATAATAGATTGATTAGAATTTATGGTAGAAGTTTCTATATTTCTTAATACAAAAACTGAATATAAGGAGTCAGAAACTATATTAATAGGATAAGAACATAGGTGAATAACCTGAATGAGAGCATCTAATTCGTTTTGTTGAGCACAGTAAAATTTAGTATAAAAGATTTTATAGTCTCTGAGAGACCAGAATGAAACTTTGGCTTTTTTAGTCTCATCTATATAGAAAACGTCAGTTTGAGGTATAGGTTGTGATGTGACAATGTGAGAGAGAATAAATTCAGTATTTCTGAAGAAATTCCAGAGTTTATTAGGAGGATAATGAAATGAAATTTCTCCAAAATATTCCAGAAAGGCTATTTCGAAATCAGTAGTCATTTATAATGTGTTTTTCAATTGAGATTTATTAATACGTACTCCAATTTTATGAGGATCAGAGCCAATTAGAGTCTTAGCTCTCTCTCTTCCATTGCTAATGATTAGCACGATCAAATCAAGATAGTGTGTAAGTGACTTTGTCCCTCTAAAATGGGTATAGATCCATTCTAGTGGGTATTCTTGTTAGGTAAGAAGTCCTGTGGGAGAATGAAGAGAGGGGAGTATAAATAATTCTAGAGGTAAATCAAGTCTAATATGAGTAAGAAATTGTTTTTGCAATTTATTTTGTATTAAACAGTTTTTCTTGTGCCTCTTGTGAAAGTGAATGAGGGCTATTTAAATTGGGCTCTCTTTTTAAAGTGTTAAATTAGTTGATAATTTGTAATGTCTATAGACGGTCTAATCCAATTTATATCGCCTAGAAGTTTTTGAAAATCATTCAAGGTTGATAATTTATTAATATGAATCTGTGTTAGTTGGGGAGTAATATGTTGTCTATTAACAACAAATCTTAAGTAATAGTAAGGTATAGAAGCTGCAACTACTGAGCCCACAGGGGACAAGTACTAAAGCCTGTGCACTCAGGAGAAGCCGCAGCAAGTGAGGAACACGAGCCCTGAAACTGAAGCGTAGCCCCTACTTGCTGAACTTGGAGAAAAGACCAAGCAGCAACAAACAAACACTCACCCGATCCATAAGAAATGAATACACCAATATATTAAAAATAACAGATATATTATTAAAAAGAGAGAGAGAGAGGTCGGATTCTGGAAGAAGCCACAGTATATGGCATTACTTCTGAGTTGGTGTTTCTGTTTCTGATCTGCATTCATGTGGCACAAGGAAAAAGACCCCTGGGTTGTGGAGAATGAGGTGCTAATAGCAAACATCCAGATGAGTGGGAAAGTATCCACAGTGTGATCACAGGTCAACTGTCAGAAGGACAGAGAGGAAGCCACACCGTTCATGAGGTTTGGAAACTCTCCAAGTGGGAGAGTTCTGTGAGAAAACAGATGTTTGATGTTTGTGAACTCTTACAGGAGATTTTTCTTCTCCCTAACTTAAGGCTGTGTTCTTTGACATGTGAAATGTACCCTCAAGTGGTGCTGTAGCAATCACAGAGATGAAGGCAAGTTAC
Organism: Raphicerus campestris; assembly: GCA_006410735.1. NCBI lineage: Eukaryota > Metazoa > Chordata > Mammalia > Artiodactyla > Bovidae > Raphicerus > Raphicerus campestris. The sequence goes on along the minus strand of SJYW01034554.1, from coordinate 24,631 downwards.
AACTGGAAAAAGCATTACGTGATTTGTGAGGATGATTATCCATATCACAATTTCACATTATATTTTGGCTGATCGAATCTTCACTTTTTAAGTCGACTCTCTTTCGTCGGCCACAGCTCCAATATTGTCCCCCACTGCCTTTCTCTCTCCATTCTTTGTCCTGTTGTAGCTTTAGACCCCTCCCAACCCCTCTGTCTCCCTTCCACCAGCTGGTCCTCTTCTAACTGCCCCTGTCTTGAGGGGGGAGGGGGAGCCCAGGTTCCCTGACTCTAGCAAGTTTGTTTACCCCTTTAGATTCTTCTGATCAAAGACCCCCATCTCCCTGGAGGGATGTTCCAAGATTTTTATCATTCCTTCTGGCCCTATTATCACAGTCAATTTGAGAACTGTTCGATCTGTATTGTAGCCATAAAGCTGTGACTATAGAACAGAAAGATAACTTGTTTGATACAGGATGGCCATGATATTGTTTAGACTCTGGAGAAAATTGGTTAATATTGTTCTTTTTACATGTGGAATTAAAAACAGCAAGCTTGTTCAAAAGACCTGCCCCCATAAAAGCTCAAAGTTATCCTTTGCCAGGGCTTCCCAGATGACTCTAGTGGTAAAGAACCTGCCAACCCGTGAGGGAGACACAGGAGACGTGCATTTGATCCCTGGGTAGGGGAGATCCCCTGGAAGAGTGGCAACCCACTCTAGTGTTCTTGCCTGGAGAGTCCCATCGTGGACGGAGGAGCCTGGTGGTCTAGAGTTCACGGGGTTGCAGGGGGTTGGACAGGACTGAAGCGACCCTGCATAGTGTGCAACCTTTGCCGTGTCCTAGAAATATGTAACCCATTTTTCCATGGATTTCAGTCTTGGGCAAATTAGAATTTTAAACCACAGGGCAGGATGTGGGAAGAAAAGGGTGCAAAAGATATTTTAAATCTCAAGCAGGAAAGTATCAGAGCTCTCATATTTGTCGATCTGCATTTATGTTTATCTCAGTGTGTGTCTTTCTTTTTGGATAATATTGCTGAGGGTTAATTTGTAAATGAGCTCTAATTCAATTATTTGTTTAAAAAAAAAAAAGGAAGCACTTACAAATCAAAAAATTACAAGAGAAATTCACCTAAAGGAATTTTCAGGTTCACGTGAACTGGGAAATACTCAATACTAAATATCTAGTATTAATGTTTGTTTGCTAATCTAATTAAGACATGTCTTGAGTCTTCAACATTGTCTAATACTTTTATTGTACCTAGGTTTAATATTCGGAGAAGACAATGGCACCCTACTCCAGCTCTTGCCTGGAAAATCCCATGGATGGAGGCGCCTGGAAGGCTGCAATCCATGGGGTCGCTGAGGGTTGGACACTACTGAGCGACTTCACTTCACTTTTCCCTTTCATACATTGGAAACGGAAATGGCACCCCACTCCAGTACTCTTGCCTGGAAAATCCCATGGATGGAGNCGGAGGGGGAGCCCAGGTTCCCTGACTCTAGCAAGTTTGTTTACCCCTTTAGATTCTTCTGATCAAAGACCCCCATCTCCCTGGAGGGATGTTCCAAGATTTTTATCATTCCTTCTGGCCCTGTTATCACAGTCAATTTGAGAACTGTTCGATCTGTATTGTAGCCATAAAGCTGTGACTATAGAACAGAAAGATAACTTGTTTGATACAGGATGGCCATGATATTGTTTAGACTCTGGAGAAAATTGGTTAATATTGTTCTTTTTACATGTGGAATTAAAAACAGCAAGCTTGTTCAAAAGACCTGCCCCCATAAAAGCTCAAAGTTATCCTTTGCCAGGGCTTCCCAGATGACTCTAGTGGTAAAGAACCTGCCAACCCGTGGGGGAGACACAGGAGACGTGCATTTGATCCCTGGGTAGGGGAGATCCCCTGGAAGAGTGGCAACCCACTCGAGTGTTCTTGCCTGGAGAGTCCCATCGTGGACGGAGGAGCCTGGTGGTCTAGAGTTCACGGGGTTGCAGGGGGTTGGACAGGACTGAAGCGACCCTGCATAGTGTGCAACCTTTGCCGTGTCCTAGAAATATGTAACCCATTTTTCCATGGATTTCAGTCTTGGGCAAATTAGAATTTTAAACCACAGGGCAGGATGTGGGAAGAAAAGGGTGCAAAAGATATTTTAAATCTCAAGCAGGAAAGTATCAGAGCTCTCATATTTGTCGATCTGCATTTATGTTTATCTCAGTGTGTGTCTTTCTTTTTGGATAATATTGCTGAGGGTTAATTTGTAAATGAGCTCTAATTCAATTATTTGTTTAAAAAAAAAAAAGGAAGCACTTACAAATCAAAAAATTACAAGAGAAATTCACCTAAAGGAATTTTCAGGTTCACGTGAACTGGGAAATACTCAATACTAAATATCTAGTATTAATGTTTGTTTGCTAATCTAATTAAGACATGTCTTGAGTCTTCAACATTGTCTAATACTTTTATTGTACCTAGGTTTAATATTCGGAGAAGACAATGGCACCCTACTCCAGCTCTTGCCTGGAAAATCCCATGGATGGAGGCGCCTGGAAGGCTGCAATCCATGGGGTCGCTGAGGGTTGGACACTACTGAGCGACTTCACTTCACTTTTCCCTTTCATACATTGGAAACGGAAATGGCACCCCACTCCAGTACTCTTGCCTGGAAAATCCCATGGATGGAGGAGCCTGGTAGGCTGCAGTCCATGGGGTCGCTGAGGGTTGGACACGACTGAGCGATTTCACTTTCACTTTTCCCTTTCATGCATTGGAGAAGGAAATGGCAACCCACTCCAGTGTTCTTGCCTGGAGAAACCCAGGGATGGGGAGCCTAGTGGGCTGCCATCTAAGGGGTCGCACAGAGTCGGACACGACTGAAGTGACTTAGCAGGTTTAATATTAAGTAAGTTTGTCAACAGGTAAAGTAACTTGAGTAAAGAAACTTTTAAGGAAAGAATGCAAATGCAATTAGAGCTTTTAGAGAAACCCTGTTAGGAATGATTATCCTTTAGAAATGTCTGTCTAAATAGTCTCTCCAGACTTGAATAACCTGAATTTCTAGGGTTGTGCTAAACTAAGTGATAAAAGTTTGTTGGATATCTAGGTCATTTCCAAATAAAATAAGATTCCGAAACACAGATTACTGAAAACTCATTTCCTCTTACAGACAAACTAAAGAGATTTTGGCCTGTTAATGAATACGTTTGGTGCCACCCTGAGATGTTCTCTATAAGAAAGAAAGTATTCTTAGACATTATCACTGGTATTTATGTTCATCAGTCTAGAAAATGCCAATATAATGGAAAGCTCATGGTTGCTTAAGGAAAGTAAGACGTGTGTTTTTAGAAAGAAACTATGAGGAATGTGGGCCAATCGCCTTGCTATTTGTCTCAGGACCCTCCCCTTGGGTACACAGGCACACCCTGGATCTTGAAGTAAAGGCTTCTCAGAGGAGCAAAACTCATTATGGCCTGGACTGATCCTCTGACTTTTGACTCCAAGGCGCCTTTCTGCACTTCTGTATTGTCTCCTGTATCAGACAGGCTTTATTCCTTTCTTTGTCCTTGCCATGATTATTCCCTTGAATTAAGAGACAAACTGGCTGTTTACCGTGTTTTTGTTGGCTGCAAATTCCTCAACCGGAGCCCACCTGTCTCTTATCTCAGGGCATGCAAAGAGGAGGGTAGCTAATTGTAGATGTCCAACCTGCAGCCCTTCCAACTCCTACCTCAAAATTACTTTTTATTAAGGAAAATGGAAAGTACTTCTGACTTACAGATGGTTGTTTCTAAATGAACCAAGTGATTTTTTTTTTTTTTTTAAAGAAAGAGGTTTCATGGAAAGTGGACTCCAAGAAAAGAGGTCCCAGAAGACAAGGTCTTTATATGTTCTGCAACAATCTGTCATTTGACTCCTGTCAATTTTGTTGCTTGACTTTGGGTAGCATGTGATGAGGTGTTTCAAAGGTATCTACTTCCCCTTGTCCCCCTCCTGGGATAATTAGCACTGTTAGGTGCATTGACTATTGCTTGCTTTATAGAAAAAATCAGAAGTTACTTTTTCTTTTTTTGCTGTGCCACATGGCAGTCCGGTTCTTAGTTCCCCATTCATGGATGGAATCTGTGCCCCCTACAGTGGAAGCACATGGTCCTAACTACTGGACCACAGGGAGTTTGCCTCAAAGATTACTTTTGCTTAAAAGATATATTTACTTCCTGTCATGCTTATTGTCACATGTTTCTTTGTCTACATTATATCTTGTATGTTGTAATTTTACATTTCGTTCCCTAGAGCGATGTCTCTGCCTCTAGTGACTAAGTTTTCCAATCACATTCTTTTATCTGCATAGCAGTACGTTAACATTTTCTTTAAAATTTGTTTTTGGCTCCACTGGGTCTTTGTTGCTTCAGGGGCTTTTCTCTACTTGCAGCAACCAAGGGCTACCCTCTAATTACAGTGCATGAACTTGTCATTCTAGTGGATTCTCTTGTTGCAATGCGTGGTCTCTGTGTGTTTGCTCAATAGTTGACTCCCCGGCTCCAGAGCACCGAATCATCATGTGTTGTTCTCAAGCATGTGAGAATTTCCCAGATCAGGGATCTAACCTGTGTGCCCTGCACTAGCAGGCGGATTCTTTACCTCTGAGCCACAAGGGAAGCCCCAAAGCTTGCTCCTTTACATATATATTGGAGCCAATTAACTGGGTGAGTTTAGGTTACTGTGTAGATAGGGAGTTGATGTATTGAATGATTATTGTGTAAGTAAAGTTTCACTTATTTTTAAAAAATGACGGTCTTTTTGTATTACACAATATAACTGACATGAACCACTTGTTAATGTCATAAAATGCTTATATGTCTATCTACTGATAGATTTCTAAGAGGTATTTAGAAAAGTTTTTTTTTTTAATTTTTTAAATTATTTTAGGGAATTCCCTGACAGTCCAGTGGATAGGATTCAGTAGTTTCACTACAGCAAGCATGGATTTAACCCAAGATCTCATAAGCCACATGGTCCAGCAAAAAAGAAAAAAAAAAAAAA